>OY796880.1:62630950-63011828 GCA_963680785.1 Diplosoma virens | reverse complement strand
CAACAAAAACAATGGGTTTAGACCAGGGGTGCCCAAAGTTTTTGTGGAGCGGGCCGCATTACATTTTTTTGAGTTTCTGCGGGCCGCACAATTAAGCTTTGTATAAAATGTTTAAAATATTTTTATTTTGAAAACTACACATTAAACTTTTTAAGTCTATTTTCTAGAAAATTAAACAATTTTGAAACCGGTGCTAGACTTTAATAAAATTAAAGTTCGTTTTAAATTAAATTATTTACGAAGACACCAGCACATCTAGTGCGAAGTATGTAGCTGTGACTTTTCGCCAATAAGTTTTCCGTACCTTGGTGTGTATTGTGTTGTAGAAATTTGAAGGATTGATTGAAGATGTTCATCAGTAAGTGCTGTCCTATATTTCGATTTATTGAAGTTCATGACTGAAAATGTCTTCTCACAAATGTAAGTACTTCCAAAAAGAGAAGCTATTCTGGAGGCATGCTTGTGCAAAGCTGGATAGGTTGAGGCTGGGACTAAGGAATAAAACTTGTCTAAAGGCAGATCTCGGAAAGATGATTTCAAGTCAGAACTTTCTTGCAGTTCGATTAGCTCAAGTTGCATATTAGTAGGTGCACTTTCTGGATCACAATGAAAAGGATTGGAAAACAACATAAATTCTGACTCATGTGAATGGAAGTCACAAAATCGTCGCTGAAATTCTTGTTTAACATTCTCAAACATAGTGGTATATTTTTCAGAACGTAGTAGCAACAATGCCTCATTGCCGTTTTGATCTTCTTCAATTAGCTTTTTACATGCAATGAAGTGAGATAGATCTCCTTTTTTTAGTTGTTTTTGCAACAATTCTAGTTTTCTTTGAAATGCTTTCACGTGATCATAAAGACCTGAAACAAATTTTCCAGCTCCTTGAAGATGCAAATTTAAACCGTTCAAATGATTCATAATATCTGTTAAAAAAGATAAATCACATAGCCATTGATAGCATTTCAGTTCAGGCACCTGTTGATTTTTGGAATTCATAAACTCAGCAATTTCGTTTCGAAGTAAAAAGAATCGCATCAATGTTGCTCCTTTACTTAGCCATCGGACTGCAGCAAAATAGAAAACGTCTTCATACTCTGCGTTACACTCTTCGAGAAAGGTTTTAAACTGGCGATGGTTTAATCCTGTTTTTTTAATAAAATTAACACATTTTACCACAACATTCATTACATCATTCATGCTGAGAACACGTGCAACCAGTGCTTCTTGGTGAATGATACAATGTTAGTGTATCAAGTCGGATTCAGAATTGTCCATTGCTTTTTTTCTCAGAAGAGTAACAAGACCTGATTCTTTTCCTATCATGGAGGGGGCACCATCCGTTGTTACACCGACTAACTGAGACCATTTCAAATTACTTTTTTCAATAGCATCAGACACTGCATTGCAGAGATCTGAACCTCGCGTTCGATCTTTCAAACTTATCATAGCGAAAAGTTCTTCAGAAATTTGAAAGTTTTCTGTTACTCCTCTGATAAAAATAAGCAGTTGAGCTGTGGAGCCAATGTCCGTGGACTCATCCAAAGCCAGCGACACAGATACATATTTTTCTATATCGCTTTTAAGTTGGTCATTAATGTCACTGCCAATTTCTTCAACTCTACGCGTTATTGTCATTCGTGACAAACTTACATTTTGGAATGCACGTTGTTTATCAGGGCACACTATTTCTGCAACTTTTAGCATGCAGTCTTTAAAAAATTCACCTTCTGAAAATGGTTTTCCTCGTTTTGCTATTTCATAAGCTACGACGTAACTAGCATGAGTAGAAGCCTGCGATTCTTGGTTTGACTTTTTAAACATTGACTGTTGTGCAACAAATTCTTTTTGTAAGTTTTCTATTTTTTGCGCCCTCTTTTCTCCAACCAGCTGTTGGTAAGTTGTGTGATTTTTTTCAAAATGCCTCTTCAAGTTATAATCTTTCATGACAGGTATGCTCTTTTTACATATTAAACATAAAGCTTTCTCTGCACTAGCAATAAAAAAATACTTGTCAGTCCATTGTTTCTGAAACGTGCGACCTTCATCTTCAATCCATCTTTTCTTAGTGGCACTCATTTTTTAATACTTGATGACTAAAATATGCGGCAGTTAACAAAGCTCTTCGTTTTTTAATACAAGTGTGTCTGTAAATCTGTAAATTTAATCTGTAAAAACTACGCGGTGATAAAAGCAACATAAAAGATACTGTAAAAAGAAAAACATTACTTCATCACTTATCTAGTAGCTAACGAGGCGTAACTTTGTTGCTTCCTATTCTACTTCTACTGACGTCATTAGACAAATAGCGTTTACTGAAATTGATTGAAATTAATGTTTGAAAAAAGTAGTGCCAATAAATTTGACAGTAACTTTTTTTTACAAGAAAATTGAAAAGAATTAATCAAAAAAAGCTTAAGTTATGAGACAGTCAGTCGCGGGCCGCAAAAACTTGTTGTGCGGGCCGCACTTTGGGCAGCCCTGGTTTAGACCGTTTATTATGCTTAACACTCAATACAAATGATTCACTAAAGCAATTTTTAGAAAAAATTTTACTCAATTTGATGGATTTAAAAAAAAAATTATCCATTAAGTTATTATCTCAGTTCTATATACATAACTATGGCAATACTTTCAGTATTCATTTTTTATTGCACGAATAGATCCCTAGTTGCTAAACTTAAAATTAAATGATGTTAGGCCTAACTAAATATAGAACCGATGTCTCCTTCATTTTGCTAAAAATACAATGTTGTTGATCGGCATTGGTTTCATTTTAAAGCAGGGAGTTGCAAAAGTAGCTTTAATGATTAGTAGGTATTTAATTCATAATATTAATAAGTATGATTTTTAACATTTTGTATTTAGCAACCATCTTTGATAAACTACGATCTGATTTCAACAACAACAAATTTACATGCTCTGTGTTTTTAGATCTAAGCAAGGCTTTTGACACTATTAATCATGATCATGATACGTATATCAATAGAAAAAATTTAATATATACTTTGGATTAAGAGGCAAGGTTGTATTTATCATAAAATCATACCTAAGTAATAGATTTCAATGTACAAAAATAAAAAAATGTTTCATCCGATTGATTTGATTTGACTACACTTAATTGTGGAGTACCATAGGGTTTATTTCTTGGACCTCTGTTATTCCTACTCTAAATAAATAATCTTTCAAATGTATCTAATATGAAAACTACTCTATTTGATATCTGTGCAAAATAATACTAATAAAGAATTGTCTGTAATAGATGTATGGTTGAATTCAAATAAACAATCATTAAACTACTCTAAAACCTATTTTGTATCTTTCAGTAACAAAAAAAACTTTACTAATCCCTTTAATATTACCATCAGTGGTCATTTTATTGAAAGAAAATGTAGTTTGAAGTACCTTGGGGTAACTTGAGCACTTAACAACTTTTTAAAGTTTGTGGCATAGTATGTAAACTCAGACACAGTGCTACCCTAGCGACACTAAAAACTATCTATTAATATTTTGCATTATTTCAATTTGAAGTCTAAAACTCTATATCGAATCGGACAAGAGCTAATAAATCATTGCTGGCTCCTATTCAGGTCCATCAAAATAAGTTCATTCGTTCTTGTTTATTTTTATCAAAATCAGCAAATATAAATTTCATAAATTTAATGTCTTAAAAATAAACAATATTATTAAATTTACTTATGCAAAGTTCATGTTTAAGTATATGCATAATATGTTACCAAAAACTTTTTCGGATTACTTTCAATGAACATTCAATAAAGAAATTCATAATTATAATACTCACCACATAAAAAATTGATTTGTTTTTACCAGGGGTGCGGAGCTAGCAATAAAATCTATGGCTCCAGCTCCTGCTCCAGCTCTGGCATTTTAAAATGACTGGCTCTGGCTCAACTCCAGTTCCAGACCCTAAAATTTCTTTCCGCTCCAGGCTCTGGCTCCACACCTCTGCCTTAAACTGTTTATTTATGTATGCTATGATCAAATTCAATACTTTATTTTTATTTCTATAATCATCCTCCTGACGCACTAGAAAGCGACGGAGGTGCTATACATAGGGTAAGCAATTATTTCGATCTGCTTTCGGAGATGCCAAGATATTGCTGTCCGGTTGTAATTTAATAGAGATATGACTGCAATTTAGAACTGCTTGCCAAGACCACCAAGCAGGGGAATGTGCCGTAAAGTGTCTTTCCCAAGAACAAAACAGAATGGCGCATGTAGGCTTTGAACCGAGACCATGTTGATTATCAGCCTGGTGCTTTAACCACTTGACCACGCTGCCTACTTAACTGTTTTTGGAAATGTTTTGTTCTAAAACTGACCATGACTCTTAAATGAAGCATTTGCTCAGTAAACAATTATTAAATTTGGTTAGAGCATGCTTAAATAAACTGTTTAAGGTAAGTTCAATTTCCATTTCCAAGTGGCATTAAAATATTCAGATTAACTAACATCATTCCATGGGAGGCAGAACCTTAACTAACTCAAGCAAAGGATAATAGCACTTTATATTTTTGATTAACCAAATATATTAGAGGCAGCTCTAAAAGATAATATTTAATTTGAATAAAAAAATTTGGCTGTGTTCTTTTAATACAATAGAAAGCTAGAACTTAAGCTGGTGCAATTTTACTGGTTTCAAGCTTTTCAAAATATCAGGCTCCATCTCCAACCTTATAAAAAAAAACTGCCTCCAGCTTCAACTTTTTGAAAATATGTAGCTCTAGCTCCACCTTTTTAAAATATGTGACTCCGACTCTGACTCCACCTTTTTAAAATATTTGGCACCGGTTCCAGCTCCAGCTTTAAACCCTAAAACTTCTTCCTGCTGCAGGTTTCGGCTTTACACCCCTGGTTTTTACCAACTGTATGTATCTTTTGATTTTAGTAAAAGATGTTATATTTCAGTGGTGTAAATATATGGTCTAAAATTCCTAAAAACATTAACGAAAACTCATTTCATAATTTTAAAATTAATTATAAATCATTTCTTGTAAACAACAATATCAGTGATTTTTAACAATTTACAGAATTCTATTTGTAAACTGTAATATGTAATGCATTTGAATTGTTTTCAATTGTGTCGGTATGTTTTAATGTGCAACAATTTGTAAATTGTAATGTTTTTGAATTGTTTTCATTTCTATCAGTATATTTTTTCGTGACCTGACAGTTGATCGAACGACACTTAATTGAAATATCACTTGATCGAAACGACATTTCATCGAATAATTAAAGAGAAAATTTCCAACTTTGAATCTGTCTTAATTTTTTGTCCCAAAAACGTAGCGATCTTTAAAAAAAGTTTTCACTTTGACTCAAAAGTAATCTATAAAAAAAGATCTTCTCTTTTAGTCTGTCTCTTATTTCTGTAAGGGTCTGCAAGGGTGGGACTATGGCAAAATGCCCCCTGAATAACTGACTACAATGTAAAAAGAATGCAAAAAGATGGAAGCAATAGTCATCTATAGAAACATAACCACGTATCACAGACTATTTTTTATTTATTCCGGGTCCAGAAGTAGTTTGCTATAGGACTGAAGGTTTTTATACAGTTGGCTTCAACTAAGTTTAGATTGATTCTTTTGAAAAGTCCTCTCCGCAATCAGACAGAGACCACTGTCTCTAACAAGAAAAAATGTATTGCAAAATTCACGGAAACTATCAATTGACAACACTCTCCTCCCACGCTCTGCCAAACTGCAAAGTGAAATCAGCGCTACGACTCATATTTGTCCAACACAAATAGTTCTACCTTTAAAAAGATTTTTTGTGGCACAAAATTTTAAAATAGCCTGAAATGTCGCTATAGACGTGGCCATCTATATAGACAAAACTCTTTTATAAAGAGAGGGGGTAGCCTTAAAAAAGGCTGTTTAAGAAAACTCAAACGTTTTCGTGTAGCTCTTATCAGGAGAAATCGCTACAATGAGTAAAGAACTGAAATGTCAAAATTATATTGAATAAGATTGTCGTTTCGCCGAGTTAGAAATTATACTGAAGCGCAGTTGATTAGAAGCATAAGCCACCAAGTGGTCGAAAAATGAAAAATTTTTTTGTCGTTTCGTCGAGTTAGAAATGGAACAATTTTTATTGAACGGAATTTGGATGTTTAACTTGGCAAAATTATAGTTGTAATTTGAAGTCTGAAAAAGAATAAAATAAAACCAATATAATTATGTTGATAGTTCGTTTATAGGCTTAAATTATCAACATAATTATATTGGTTTTATTTTATTCTTTTTCAGACTTCAAATTACAACTATAATTTTGCCAAGTTAAACATCCAAATTCCGTCCAATAAAAATTGTTCCATTTCTAACTCGACGAAACGACAAAAAAATTTTTCATTTTTCGACCACTTGGTGGCTTATGTTTCTAATCAACTGCGCTTCAGTATAATTTCTAACTCGGCGAAACGACAATCTTATTCAATATAATTTTGACATTTCAGTTCTTTACTCATTGTAGAGATTTCTCCTGATGAGAGCTACACGAAAACGTTTGAGTTTTCTTAAACAGCCTTTTTTAAGGCTACCCCCTCTCTTTATAAAAGAGTTTTGTCTATATAGATGGCCACGTCTATAGCGACATTTCAGGCTAGATCTACCTTTGTAAAATCAATCTTCAAAATGCTGACGCAAAACAATTACGAAATGCTTGCCAATCAACGCAATATAATCACTGGGCCTCTTCCCTCGCTCTGCGCTCAAACCAACACTGGAATTTTACTCCAACGTAATGGCATTTATCAGTAAAATAATCACTGCGCTGTGCGCTTGCTTATATAGGATAGTGCCATGTGATGTTTCATTCAAGTAGAGAACGCTTTATTGTACTCAAATCCTCTATCTAGAGAAAAACGCTTTGCTCGAATGCGCCAAAATCATAGCGTCTCTCCTATCGTAGAGCAAAGTTCACACTCAGTTACTGCATGCGCTACAGATAAACAAGTTGATGGACCGCGACAAAGCGTATCACTTCATTACTGTCTGGCGTAGAACAAAAAGAAAAAATATTTAAAACAATCGTGAAGCAACTTGCAAATAATTTTAACCCTATTCTCCTCAAGCTTTTTCGAACTATTGACTCCTCAAAGGCCGGGCTTCAGAAGCCCACCAATTTAACAATTTATAACTCCAAAACTACTTAAGCTATCTTTATAAAATTTAAGCAGAGTAAAGATCATTTATTTAACTTTTGTTAGAGCAAAAAATTTTTGGAAAATTCATTTGATAAAGTATGCAAAATTGCAATTTAGCAAGGTCACTACATTTTTTAGGTTTAGACACTCATTTAACTAGGGTGAAATGCGATTGTAACGGATTCGCTGTTGTAACAGTCGTAAACTTAATTAAAAATTGGACGTAAAGAGTGACGTCAACGCGCACGACAACTAAGAACAATGAAGAAGCCACGGGAAGCTTGCTTCATTGTTTTGTCGAAGTATAGAAATTATTTTAGACTGGTTTCAATTACTAATTCATATATTTGTCCACATGTTTTTGTAGATACCAATAGTTATTGTTGCTTTTTTAAAAAAAGTACAAAATAATGAAAATAATTTTTTTTTACATAAAAAATTTGAAATAGGCTATATTTTAATATTTAGCAGTATTAGAATATCAACATACCAATGCTGTAAAACCAACAAACCTTTATCTTTCATATAATTATCGTCGTTTGTATGCACTTGTTTTGTTTTTTCGCAATGTATTTCACCGCCACAAAAAGAGTTTTTTTATTTATTGAAATAGAAGTACACCATCGCATTGCTTAAAAAAAAACACTTGAGAAAAACAATATTACTCTACTGTAATTGTGACTATTAATCGTGGAACATATCTCGGCATCATTCAAAGCACGATTTAAAAATTTTACTTTTTTTAAATGCGTTGTGCTTAATTTTTTGTTGTGGGAAAATAGCTTTTGACTTTAAACTTGAAAATCAAAACTTAGCTTGCTTTAATAGCTAATTCAACATCGTCATAGTAATATTGATCACTTCCAGTGACATATTTGACAAGCAAAATTCTACAAATTTTCTGACTTTTATAAATTTATTCATATAAGCTACGTAAACTCTTTTTTATCTTGATCATATTCTTTATACTTATGCGCATATAAATTGAAAATAAACTTATAAACATCACATTACATACACAATCACGTGTTCTAAAATTCTTTTCTTATAGCTTTATGAATATTAGCACCGTAATTGCCAATTAAACAAAAAAAAATGCATTTTATTAAATTTTTTGTCGTATCTTTTTTAATTTTATAAGCTATCTTTTTAATTACGTAAATAAGATTACTTTTTATCAAAATACCCGAGATTATATTTTGCGATGACGTAAAGTAATCTTTTTAGAAATGTATACCAACACACTGTGCGACCTGGGCGATGTTAATTAATAATTTCTTCGAAATAGTGATCTTATGGAACAGTGTGTTTATTCATGCCAGCACGTAAGAAATTTTCCAAATCTTTTGGCAATAAAATTTAACAAAAACTTTGTCTGCTTTCTATAAAATTAAGGAAAAAATTAATTTTATAATATATTTGTTGACAGTATAGCAAGAGGTTGGGAGTGTCAATTTCATGAGAACGGATCAAGATCGTATACGTTCGTTTTTGTCACATTTTATTAGAAAAACATTTTACGGCACTTTTCCTACTTGAAAGTCTTTGTTAGAAACTCTAAATTACAATTATACCAGTTAATAAAAATTAGAGTGTCCAATAAAAAAATTTTTGAACAACAATATTGTGGCATTTATGAAAATTCAAAATTCACGTTTGTCACTAAACTATTACAAATATTCGCATAACATATAATTGAGATTAAATATAGGACAACGTGACTGGCAAATAACCATAAGGTGTCTTGGTCAAGCAGTTACTTTTATTGCATTATTTAAAATAACAAAAAAATTAAAATAAAATAACCGTTTGAAAATAAGTTGCGATAAGGCAAAAAAGTAATTAACAAATGAAAACCTAAAAGCAAAACTAGAAAATAAGCAAATCTGGACAACAAAGGTAAATTCTCTTTTTTATTTTGCACTATGAAAAGTTTTGGATGGAATACGGGATAAAATAACACATTTTGGTTCCAATATATTTAATTTAAAAAGTGCGTTTTTTTGTTTTACACTTTGAAATATTAGATTGATTACCTTCAAAAGATGCTAATCGCCACAAGACTTCTTCAAGATAACTTGGAGAAGGAAACGTTAAGCTATAAAAGCCTTTTTTAACTTTACATAAAACAGGGCAATTCTATACCAAAGTTGTTGTAGTATTTAAAAGTATCCACTTCAAGTAAAGCAAATAAATGGGACTGGCCCCCATGGTTTATTTATTTACTGCGAATCGCTATTGTATTGCCTGAATTATGTACTGTTAGTGATGCACCAAGCCACAACCGTTTTTTATTATCTAAAACTGTCCGAATTTGTGCTCTTATAATGCCTAATTCGTATGACACTCCTATACAACTTTATTCCTGTTTTGTGCAATGACGCCGCATTTGCAATGAGAGAAAGTAACCAGACCCTATTTGTCCATGCACAAATGACAACGCGCAACTTTGGTTCGCAGCAGAATGGGCCAACTGGCCGCAACCGACTGGGCGCAATCCAGCTAGACACAGCCTACTGATTAGTTAAACTGTGGCCGTCGGCTGCGGCCAGTTGTCCTAAACCCATCCACAGGCATTTAAGCATAACTCAAACTATTTTGAAAACGCTATTTTGAACGAGCCTAGTACAGGCAAGGCGCTGGTAATAAAAGCATGGAGCCGGAATGTACCACCACAGTACTCTGTGTTCAATGTATGATTCATGTACTGGGCAGCAGGGCTACCTAATTCGGAAAGATTACAAACAAGCTTTTAGACCTTTGTGTTTATCGGTAGGCATTTGATAACCGATGAATAAACCATAGTCACGATCTACAGTAATGTTTGTAACTCGTAAGCTGTGGAAAAACTGAAACAAAATCTTTCGAATAGAAAAAAAATTTTTGAAGTAGCAACCAATAAACTTAAAAAATTCATTGTACAGTACATCTCATCGTGAAATTTCAAGATTTTTTTTTGGTCTTTACTAAATTTCAAACGCTTTTTTTCATATGAAACTTTATTTAGTGCACATAAAAACTCTTTACAAATAAATTGATAGCTTTTTTTGATCAATTTTCTCCCAGGCTGGATTGTGCTCGATATGCGCAAATTGGTAACTTCAGATGAAAAAAAGTCATCACTTTATTTTTAGAGTTCAAATTAAAACTTTAAGGCTTTCTATGGCAGCCAAAGAAAACTTCAGGTAACGGAAAGCGTTCAAAATTTAGCTCTTCACCTGGTCCAGATGCTCTGCAAATTTTTAGAACCTTACAAAGTGTGCCACAGGTTTGAAAAAATAGCAGAGCATGTCTAGAGTGCTATCTTTAGCCAAAAAGAGTATCGCTTCTTGTTGTCAAAGCTCAGATGGCTGGATGTCTGAAAAAACTGGTAACTAGTCTGTTGAAGAGGGACGGAAGCATTTAGTGACTACGCACAAAGCATTATTCAAGACACTGTATATAAACCAAGTACGTGCGCTGCAAAAACAAACAAGATTCCAGTACTCGGCTATTGAATAGACAAAAATAGGAGAGTTATTTCTAATGTTTTGACCAGTGACGGATATTCAAAATAGGGCCACGAAGCAAGGATTCGAAAAAATTGATGTTCTCTAAAAAAAAGGGCTTTGATCTCGTATTTCCCTTATTTTTCCCTAATTCATGGTGATCTCTAAAGAAAAAGGTCCTCACTTCGATTTGATCTCTCATTTTTCTATTTTTCTCCCAAAATCATAGTGACCTCTAAAAAAAAAAAGAAGGTCTTCACTTCGATTTGATCTCATATTTCCCTATTTTTCTCCCAAAATAATGGTGATCTCTAAAAAAACATATACAACAAAAATAAAACTATATGCAATATTTTCAAGGAGGGGCCCGAGGCAACTGCTTCATTCGCCTCACCCAATATCCACCACTGGTTTTGGCACCAGATCCACCCTAAGGCCGCAAATTACTTCAGCGCCTGGACACAAAAAAAATTTTTGCGCAATGCAAACGGTGGTGACGAAACTTGGGTGATTTATTTAGTTTTACCTCAAGATAAGTCGAAATTAAACGCAACGATGAATGTTGATTATTGTAAACTTTTAGCTCACAATACTCTTAATCTGAAGATTGTGGAACGCAGATTATACTTCTAGATGTTAAAAAGAATCAGTTGTGATTGATTTTGGAGGAACACTGTTTCTCTGACACCCGAGACTGTTTTGCTTACCGTCGCCGTTAGAGTAAAACTTTTGTTGTGAACTAGTTTCATAATCATTTAAACCATGTTCTTATCCAGCAGAAAACTCAGTAACTTGCAGTTAAAATCAAGTTTGTATGAAATAACAGTGTCATATGCAGGTGTCAGATTGAAAAATAGCACTGGCATTTTTTTAGTCTTGAGAAAATCCTCAATGATTTTTATGATAACAGCATGACTTGATCCGCGGTTGACTATTTGCGTCAAAATCATCAATTAGCTCGTTGCGAGCATACGTAAACGTCTCAAATTTTTCCTGCGGGACATAAAGTTGATAAATTTGTTAATAACTTTTTGGGTCTCTACAGCCTTTTTTGTCTTTCAAATTGCGACTAGAAGCGCTCTTCCGTAGATTTTCCAAATTAGAGTTGACGCAAGAAGGAAAAAGAAAATGATGTAATAAAGATTTTGAAGTAACTCTGACATGAATAATAAACTCTGTGCACATAAAACTGGGGCCCGAGGTTTTATCTGGTTTTACGTGGAAAAACCCTCGTAAACAGCCTAGGTCAGGCGTAAGTAAAAATTTAAGTTGATTTTATTCAGAGGTTTCGAATTAGTGGGTCATTTTAAAACTACAAAGACGTCAAGTTATAATAGGATAATCATATTAGATCAAGAGTTATATCAAACTTTTTTAAAAATTACATTTTGAGTCCAAACATAAAATTTATTGCGAAAGGCAAATGAAGACCAAAAAATGGTCTTTACGTTTATATAAAAAGTTTTTTTTAATTTCCAAAGTGGAGCTTTTTTTGGTTTTTATTTAATTTTTGCAATAAAGTTATTAAACAGTTTGCTATAAGTAAGGACCATTTTTTTATACTTTGGCTTGAAAATTTTTTGGGAGGAAAGAAGTCATTTGTGTAAATCTAAGAGGTTAGAGCCGTAATGAATTTATACAACATGGACATAAAATTGGGGCCCGAAGTTTTATCTGGTTTTACGTGAAAAAATCCTTGTAAACAGCTGTAGTTTTAAAACGACCCACTAACTAAAATGTCTATGTTGATTTTATTCAAAGGTTTCCAATTAGGGTTAGGGTTAATGGGTCGTTTTAAAACTACAATTAGTGGGTCGTTTTAAAATTACAGTGGTGGGTAAATTAGTGGGTCTTTTTAAAACTACAAAGATGTCGGAATATAATAGGATCATCATATTAGACCAGGAATCAGACCAAACTTTTTTTTAAATCACATATTAAGTTCGAACATAAAATTTATGGCGAAAGGCAAATGAAGACCAAAAATGGTCTTTATGTTTACATAAAAAGTTCTTTTTAAATTTCCAAAATGGAGCTTTTTTAGGTTTTTATTTAACTTTCAAGATAAATTTATCAAACAGTTTGCAATAAGTAAGGACACTCTTTTAAACTTTGGCTTGAAAATTTTTTGGGAGGAAAAAGTCATTTGTGTAAATCTCAGACTTTTTTTTTTTTTTTTTTTTTTTTTTTTTTATCTCTATATTTATCCTCCTGACTCGCAGGAAAGCGACGGAGGCGCTATACATAGGGTAAGCGATTACCCCGACCTGCTTCCGGAGATGCCAATATATTGCTGTCCGCTAGTAAATTAGTAGAAATATGACTGCAATTTAGAACTGCTTGTCAAGACCACCAAGCAGGGGAAAGTGCCGTAAAGTGTCTTTCCCAAGGACACAACAGAATGGCACAAGTGGGTTTTGAACCGAGACCATACTGATCATCAGTCCGGTGCTTTAACCACTCGACCACGCTGCCGACGGTGACGGGTACTTTAGAACCGCCATGAATTTATAGAAGTTGGAAACCCCTGTTTTATTGAAATTCAATCGTATCAAACGTCTTGTTTTTATTCTATGCTTTCTGTTTGCAAAACCCACATTGAAAAGCTATAAATTTTTTCACAAAACGTTTTTAAACAAGTATACTTGTATATAAAAAATACGTCGGATTTTTCATTGTTAGGAAAATTTCAACATAAAAACGGCCTGTTACTTCAAATGCAACGTGAAATGCAATTATAGAAAGTCAGGTGTTACGTTGACTGCCAACCACGAGATAACTCGTGGTTGGTAGTCTGGCACACGCTGTCGACCACGAGTTATCTCGTGGTCATTGTCTTGCCACTAAAGTTGCAACTACGAGTTATCTTGTTATTTCGAACGCAAGAAAGCGGCGTGTGGCGTCTGGGACAGGAACCGAAAAACTCGCTGGCAACAAAAATCAGTTTTTTTTAATAAGAAGTTTATTGAAAATTTAAATCACACCATTGAATGTAGATAACAATTGTCAAATTACTGTTTTGTAATTAGATGGCAGCATGGTGTATTTTGAAGCAGTCAACAACACACAGAGGTGGTTGATCTTCACAAACTGGGCAGAAATACCTTGTTTCCCGACGTAGTTTGTTTTTCGTGCAAATTCTGCATGCTTTAGTAGGTCTTTCTTTCTTCTCTGTCGGCGGAAGTGTTTCCAGATAATGCTGATTTGGGCGAGTGTCTCTAGGTCTTTTAGCACTATTTGGTAATTTTTCACGAAGGAAGCATTTCACAAACTTCTCTCTGAAAGGAAGGCTCTTGACTTTGGTAGAAGTCACATGACAATACAAGATGTGGGCATTGTGGATCATCCCTTCAAAGAGATGAAGAGCAACTTTTTTTGGCCAGCGGATTGTCTTCCTGAGAGCAGAGTAGTACGACAACATTTGATCAGAGCGATCAACTCCTGACATTCCGTTGTTGTAATCTATTACAATGTTGGGCTTTACGGATACCTTTCCATTTCTGTTTCTTACTTCCTCCATCTCCACTTGGTGCATGTTGGATATTGTAAGCACATCCCGCTTATCCTTCCACTTACAAACAGTCACATGTTCCTTCCTCTTCCAAGTAACTTCTCCTTTCTTCAGTTTTTGTTTTACAACTTCCTTTGGGTTTCCTCTTCGGTTGCTTCTTAGTGTGCCACAGACGTACGTTTGCTTTGAAGACAACACATCAGTGAGAGCAACTGAATTGTAGAAGTTATCCATGTACAGAATGTACCCTTTCCCAAAGTAATCATCCATCAAGTGAAGGACAACATCAGCAGCGTGTCCTATATCATTTTGTATGATCTCTTCCCTTCCACAGTAAATCTTTGTCTTTATTATCAAGCCATTTGACTCACACAGATTATAATGCTTGACACCATACTTGTGCTTCTTATTTTTTATGTACTGCCGAAAAGAAAGTCTTTCTCGCCATAACATCATTGACTCGTCAATGCAAACATGCTTACCGGGTATGTAGATGTTTTTCATGGTAGCATTGAAATGATTCAAGATGGGGCGTATTTTGTACAGCTTGTCATTGCTATCCAAACAATTGTCAGCAAAATGAAGAAAACGCAGCAGCAATTGGAATCTGTTTCGACTCATCACGGAAGACCACAGGGTATTTTGATAAAGGACATCCGTGCTCCAGTACAAATTTATACAAGGCAACGTGAATGGCCCCAAGTGCAGGAGAAGTCCCAAAAACAGCTTCATTTTTTCAACGTTTGTTGGGGTCCAAGCCTTCATCCTGCTGCTTCTTCTCACTGGATCATTTTGGTTGATCGTCTGGGAAGCATACACATTTGTTTGCTCCACTAACATTTGCAGAAACTCCTCTGGGAAAAATAGATTCACGAAATCTTCAACAGTTGAGCAATCCGTATTCAAACCAACATTTTCTCTGAACGAGAAGTTTAGTGGATTCGAATCTGGCGTATCAGTCCAATCATCTCCATTATCATTTGATGATATTGCTGCTAAAGCATTAGAAGAAGGGCCAGCTACAGCAACTTGAGCAGTGTCCATGTCGCTATCATCATCAGAGCTAGACTCGGAACCTGATGAAGGAGAGTAATGACTATCTTCATCTGAACTCAAAGAAAAATCATCGAAATCTGAATCTTCTCCGCTCTCATCCAAATAGCGGTCAATCTCACTTTCATTTATAAATCTACGGGCCATTTAGATCACAGCAGTTGCAAACAATGGATAAAAACGAGCAAACTCTAAATAAGCATCTGATGCAATATAAACTAAGAAAGCTTGCCACCTGCGAAAATAATCAAAATTATCCGCTAGCTTCAATTATTATATTGTAGTCTGAACTTTTGTACCTATTTACTCTAAACTATAGCCCTATGGTTGCGATCCTGCTGCGTTATGCTGAGAGTGAACTAGCATCAATGTGACGTAACACAAAACCGTCCATGCGAAAGTGAACTAGCAGCAATGTGACGTAACACAATACCATTAGAAAACCGCAAACCACATGAGAAAGATGAATTCACGCTGGGAAGCGTAGGATTGCCTCAACGAGTTATCTCGTGCTTGGCATATTTGAATAAAATTCTGTCTACATGTGCCAACAACGAATATACTCGTGGTGATTGTTTCAATGCTAAAATTAATTAGTGACATTAATTAAGCAATAAAACTGCGTAAAACGCTTTTTTACATGACAATATGGGCAAATATGTGCTTGGCATCTGGGGTCAGAAAGTCGGATTAGGTCTTGGCAGTCAACGTGTTAATTGTCTGAAGGCGTCAGCATAAGAGCTAAGATGTGAACCAGTTAATTTAATTTTTTTCCTATGAATGAATAGTTATAAGAAAGTTTTAGAAAAATGCTTAGTGTAAAGATTGAATTTTGTCCGCTTGATTGGTATTCAACCAGTCCAACAGCAATTGTTTTATACAAAAGAATGTATATGTGTAAAATGCTTCCAAGCAATCGCCAAAAGCTCAAAAAAAGAAAATGTGATTTACATGAAATAAGTTCTGCATCACCTGAGGCATTTTGACGTTGGCAAAGGACGTAATTCGCTTCGTCACGCAAAGCCAATTCTTGGTAAAATTCATGTCACTTAATAAAGGCGTAAAATTGAAATTCCACGCTCTGCTTGCGAAAACCAGCAAAAATTCACAAATTTTCAAAAAAACATCTATTTTACCCGTTAACCCTTGTTCGGGGACACCTAAAAAAAGTACCATCTTATTCAGCATTTCAAATTAGGAAAAGTCAAGATAATCCAGAATTTTATCTAAAAAGATGAAGTAATTACAAACGTTTTTGCAAGGGCCGGGCTTCAGAAGCCCGGCCGTTGAGGAGAATAGGGTTAAGTTACACAAAAGGGGGAGTTTTACCGACTACGTGATTATTATTTTGCCGTAGGAATATTATGTCATAATAAAATTACTCTAAACAGAAAATAACTAAAGTTTTTTGAAATTAAAATGATTACGAACGAAGTGTGACGCCACAACAAAAAATTTACAAGTTGCCCCTCTAAAAATGCTATACCCGGAGATCTTGTTAAAAAACACTGACTTTGACATTGATAAAAAATTATAAAAAATAAAAACAAACTGTCTTCTTATTGATGGCCTCTGCTTTTTATGAATCTAATTTATTAACAAAGAGATTGTTTAATTGCAGAAACATACAAAAGTAAATCTTTTTTTTTATCAACTGTCATTTCGATCAAATATCGTGTCGAGCAAGTCTCGTTTCGATCAAATGTCACTTCGATCAATTGTTGTTCGATTAAATGTCGTTTCGATCAAATGTTGTTCGATGAAATATTGTTTTGATCAAGTGCTGTTCGATTAACTGTCGTAGCACCAGTTTTTTTAAATGTATAATGAAGCAGAAACAATAGGTTTTGGCCAAATGTCACACAAACTTTATAAAAAAATCTTTTTCTTTGGTCTTCGCCAGAAGAAAACCAATTGTTTCAGCATCTTTTTCTACTTGAAGACCAAAAAGGTTTTTACATTAAATTTGTGTGAAATTTGGGCTGGTACAGCAACTCCGGCAAGCAGTTTAATTTTGTTCTGTGCATTTGGTTCGGTTGCGCTAAAGGATGCAAACCCCTAATATGCTGTATGTTTATATTGTTTTAACACTTACATCTTTTTCCCGATTGCTTCAGGATAAGGATAAGAATGCTTTTGAACAAAATAGTAAAATATTATTTATTACAAAATTATTCCATATTCGCAATACAATACTGAGCTGCTTTAAAATTGCAAAAACTACAATTGATGTATTGTAGATGGTACAATACGATATAAATTTGTGGTCACTAGCACTGTACAAGCAACAGCAGAAACATAATTTGGAGCAGAACATTCCATAAACCAATAATTCCCAACCGGGAGTTCACTGAATGATTTTCAGGAGTCCATGAGCTTTTCATGTATAAGATGAAAGCAATAAGTTACAGTGAAAGAAAAGTACTCGCCGCATAATGTAGTTTGCAAAAAATCACTTGTCTGCGCAACGCTAAAAATCAAGCTTTACTTTACCAATTGGCACAAAATCTAGACCATTTGAATGAACATGTTTATTTATTTCAAAAAGGTATTAAAGTAATAAAATTAAAAGCAATATATCATCATTGTTTGTTTTTGGGTTGCTTGTCTATTTGTAAGAATATTTGTGACAGACATTTTATTTATTCTCTGGTTTAAGACGACTTCTTTGCGTAATTGGTATAACAAGTCTTGTTAAAAAGCCGGACTGGGTATTATAATTAAGTATCGTTTAAAAGCGATAAAGCAGCTATCCTTTTTTTTAAGTTTTATATTTATCTTTCTAAGGCACAAGAAATATAACTGTTCGTTCCAACAGGTCTGGAATTGCTCTTGGGTATAAACACACGGATCATGGAAGTATTTTCACAATACTCCGCACTTCATTTATGATTTGCCCAAATGGTAGGTGCTTTCACGCAGCCTGGGCCGTGAGTAAGTCTGTTCATTAATTTAAAATGACAGACTGAAACCGAACCTAACCAAAACGGAAGGGTATCCACCCATTCCGATGTTCAGTGTGGGTCTGTTAATCGGCAAACGTCCTTTTCAGGACGGGGCAATGCTAGGATAAAACTGCCCTTTCAGGGCACATTGCCAACAAGTTCCGAAGACCCACTATTCTTCAGCTGAACATCGAAGGCCTCACTGCAAGCAAGATGAACGTTCTTCATCACCTCGCTATGTAGTCTGAGACACTCGTCATCCTACTGCAGGAGACCCACTGCACTGATGCAGAAAAGTTGGTACTTCCAAACTACCAACTAGCTGGGTCTTCTTTAAACAGGAAGCATGGCCTTGCCACGTTTGTCCACGAGTGACTGAGATACACGCTTTTGGACCAATCTCCACCAACATCGGAGATCGAGTGGTTGTGTGTGGACGTTGATGGCTATAAAATAGTCAACGTCTACAAACCACCGCCAACGTGATTGCAAACCCTGGATTACCCAGTGTTTCCTCACCCCTGTCTGTACGCTGGCAATTTTAACTGTCGCCATGCTGACTGGGGTTACGACGACAACAGTCCGGACGGTGAGTGCTTGGCTGGATGGGCAAGTATTAATTGTCTTGCCCTGCTATATAATGCCAAGGACGCCGCCAGTTTTTATTCCGGCCGCTGGAACACTGGCACCAATCCAGATCTAGCTTTCGCTAGCGTAGGTCCAAACAGTCGCTTACCGGATAGACGTGTCCTTGAAAAGTTCCCAGGTCACAACATCGACCTTCGCTTATTACACCACCAAGGTTTGCTATGGCAGTGCCAAGCATGCCTGTTAAGCGATGGAACTTCCGCAAGGATAAATGGAGTCACTACATTGCTTTGACGAATAAATTCGCAAAGACTATGTTGCCGTCTGATTCACTTGATGTGGATGCGGCTTACCAGGATTTCTGTAACACCATTAAGAAAGCAGCCAAAAAGACTATCCCACGCGGGTATCGAAATAACTATATTCCGTGTTGGGATGCAGAGTGTGAATCCCTCTATAAAACCTTTCTGCAGTCTCCTCAGGGAGACGACTCAAGTTTGGCTGCTACAGCTCTACTTGCCAAGCTTGACAGAAAGCGGAGGGATCGATGGTCCGAGGTAGTTCGGAACATTGACTTCTCACACTCTAGTCGAAAAGCGTGGAGTATTTTGAATAACCTTACTGGTAGGTCACGACACTCTCCTCGTCACTGTCCCGTTTCACCCGATGCTATTGCATCTCAGCTGGTTAGAAATGGAAAATACGAGGCTGTTGACCGCAAGTCATCTCAACTTGTCTTTCAAGAAGTGTCTGACCTTTGGAGGGCCACAACACCAGACGCAGTAAATATCTCCGACAGTTTTTTACGGAGAGAATTTGCTGCTGCCCTCCAACATTTAAAACCAAGTAAAGCTCCGGGACCTAATTCCATCTGCCGCGAGCTTATACTCCATGCTGGAGCTGCTTTGAAGTCCTGCTTACGTGACTTCCTTTCTTCCTGTTTGCGCCGACTCAAAATTCCCAAGATCTGGAGAAGAGCGCTTGTGGTCGCGATCCCAAAACCAGGAAAGCCCGTGGGGGATGCAAAGAGCTATCGACCGATATCTCTGCTCTTTGTCCCCTACAGGATCCTCGAGAGGCTTATCTACGCCCGCGTTGAACCATTAATCGATCCACTGCTCCCTAAAGAGCAGGCTGGGTTCCGACGCGGGAAGTCAACCGTAGATCAAGTTGTTCTGCTAACCCAGAACATCGAGGATTCTTTCGAGGCTAAAAAGAAGGCCGGTGCCGTATTTATCGATCTGACAGTTGCTTATGACACTGTCTGGCACCGTGGCCTTACCTGCAAGCTGCTGAGACTACTTCCGGATAAGCACATGGTCAAAATGGTCATGGAGCTTGTCTGAAATCGAAGTTTCACTCTTACCACCGGTGACAGCAAGCAAAGCAGGCTACACCGTCATAAAAACGGCGTTCCTCAGGGATCGGTCTTGGCTCCCCTCCTATTTAACATCTATACGTACGCTCTTCCTTCCACGATTTCCAGAAAGTTTGCTTATGCTGATGATTTAGCATTGTTGCATTCTTCTGGAAACTGGAAGGACTTGGAGGGGACTCTAAGTCAAGACATGTCTACACTGTCAGCGTATCTCCAGACTTGGAGGTTGAAGCTCAGTCACACTAACACGGTGACGGCAGCCTTTCACTTAAATAACCGAGAGGCCAAACGTGAACTAAAGGTCTACAACAATGGTAGACTTTTACCGTTCTGTCCAACCCCTACTTATCTTGGGGTAAAACTGGACAGATCGCTCACGTTTCGTCACCATTTAGTGGCATTGCGCAAAAAACTATCATCGCGCGTCACACTGTTGAGGCGACTCGTGGGCTCGGGATGGGGTGCTGGTGCTAAAACACTACGCATAGCCACCTTATCTCTAGTCTACTCAACAGCTGAGTACTGTGCGCCAGTCTGGTGTCGCAGTGCTCACACTCGCCTCATTGACAGTGTCTTGAATGATGCCTTGCGCATAGTTACTGGATGCCTGCGTCCCACTCCAACGGACCACCTACCTGTACTTTCAGACATCCAGCCAGCTGAGCTTCGCCGAATGGGAGCGACACTCTCCTTGGCTTACCGTGGATCTCTGGACCCCGATCATATCTTGTATGGTCTATTAATGGGTCCTCAGATACTCGCGAAGTGAGACTAAGATCCAGACGCCCGTTTGTGCCAGGTGCGCGGAATCTCTTGGACAACCTTGCCAGACTTGGCATCCGCGACTCTGAATGGACAAATCAAAAATAGAACGTGGAGTATTGTGAAAATGCTTCCAGGCTCCGTGCTTTTGTGCCCGAGACCGGTGCCAGGCCTGTTGGGATGGGCTTACCCCGAGCAGCTTGGGTTAAGCTCAACCGCCTGAGAACTGGTGATGGGCGATTCCATTCGTCCATGCACAAATGGGGTCTCGCTCCTTCACCGAATTGCGAGTGTGGCGTTTCAGAGCAAACTGCAGACCATGTACTAACAGCGTGCCCTATACATCGGGCACCACATGGAGCACGAGGTCTGACGGTTTTGGATGACGAAACTCGATGCTGGCTTAATGACATCACTGCCAGCATCTGATTCAGGCAGTGCAACAGTCGGGGGTAGTAAAAGGATAAACCCTCGGCCCCAGTCCTGTTTGTGTCTGGCCTGGAGTGGATACCCTTCAAACGACGACGACGACGATTTATGATTTGTCCGCTCAGAAGCGCGAATGCCAAGTTCGGCAAGGTTATTTAAAAGATTCCGCGCAGCTGGCACAAATGGGCGTCTGGATCTTAGTCTTTTTTGGAGAGCATCTGAAGACCCATTAATAGACCATACAAGATATGATCAGGGTCCAGAGATCCACGGTATGCCAAGGAAAGTGTCACTCCCAGTCGGCGAAGCTCAGCTGGCTGGATGTTTGAGAGTATGGGTAAATGGTCCGTTGGATGTGACGTAGGCATCCAGTGACTATGCGCAAGGCGTCGTTCAAGACACTGTCTATGAGGCGAGTGTGAGTGCTGCGACAACAGACTGGTGTGCAGTACTCAGCTATTGAGTAGACTAGGAATAAAGCGACTGTGCATAGTGTTTTGGCACCAGCACTCCATTCTGAGGCTACAAGTCGCCTCAGCAGTATGACGCGTGACGATAGCTTTTTTGCGCAATGCCACTAGCAGACCCTCGCTGAACATCGGAATGTGTGGATACCTCTCCGTTTCGGGAAGTTTAATTTCGGTATGTCATGTTTAACACCAAGAACTTACTCACGTTTCAGGCTCCGAGAAAGTTACCTTATCTCTGGTCTACTCAACAGCTGAGTACTGCGCACCAGTCTAGTGTCGTAGCGCTCACACTCGCCTCATTGACAATGTCTTGAACGACACCTTGCACATAGTCACTGGATGCTTGTGTCCCAACCAACGGACCATTTACCCATTATTTCAGTCATCCATCCAGCTGAACTTCGCCAACTAGAAGAGTCACTCTCCATGGCTCACCGTAGATCTCCGGATTGGATCTCTGGACCTTAATCATATCTTGTATGCTCTTTTAAGTGGGTCTTCAGATGCTCGCCAAGAAAGACTAAGATCTAGACGCCCATTTGCGCCAGCTACGCGGAATCTCTTGGACAACCTTTCCAGACTCAGCATTCGCGCTTCTGAGTAGATAAATCATAAATGGAATGCGGAGTACTGTGAAAATATTTTTAAGCTCCGTGCTTTTGTGCCCCGGACCAGTGACAGGCCTGTTGGGATGGGCTTGCCCCGAGCAGCTTGGGTTAAGCTCAACCGCTTGAAAACTGGTGTTAGGCGATTCCATTCGTCCATGCACAAATGGGGCCTCGCTGCTTCACCAAATTGCGAGTGCGGCGCCGCTGAACAAACCGCAGACCATGTACTAACAGCATGCTCCATACATCGGGCACCACATGGAGCACAAGGTCTGACGGTTTTAAATGACGAAACTCGATGCTGGCTTAACAGCACCACTGCCAGCATCTGATTCAGGCAGTGCAACAGTCGGGGGTAGTAAAAGGATAAACCCTCGGCCCCAGTCCTGTTTGTGTCGGACCTGAAGTGGATGCCTTTCCAAATGACAACAACGACGATGATACCCTACCTCGGGGTGTCTGGCCTTTGAATAGAGTTATCAAATTGTACCCAGATGCTCGGAGAGTGGTGCAAGTTGTGAACTTGAAAACGGTATCAGGAATTTTAAAAAGGTGGGTGACTAAGTTTTGTGTTATCGGAAAAGAAAGGGAGATTGTCATCAAACTCTCATTACAAAATAAACAAGCCAAACCATCCAATATCTCCCTTGATGCTCCGATTTGCTGCAGTAGAATAAAGTTAAACCTCTGTCAAAATTAACCCATTTATGCCTGGCGTCCTACATATAGGTCAGCTAACCATAAAAAGTTTTTTGTTGATTACAGATGATAGAAAGCTAAAAAACGAATTGTTGTTAATTGTAAATCATTCAGTACTCTTTCCCAAAACGAGTTTCAGTTGCAGATTAGACATTGCACGTAGAGGTTGTCAAACAGGAGCGCTCAAATACTGTACATTCTTTAGTTTACCTGAAAAAGCATGGAGCCATCCAAAAGGTAAGTTATGCCAAATGTTAGAATAACTGTTTTATGTCATGAGGTGCATATTCTTATAGTATAATAGCCTGTTATTAGATAAATATAGAGAAAATATCAAAATATTCAACACGTGAGGCGTGAGGAAATGCTAAACAACGGTGTCCTACATGTAGGTCGCTAGGCATTGAATGAACCGAGTTGACACAGACAGCTTTGTTCAGTACATCCATTTATAGCAAGAAACCTGCTGAATTTCTTTGCTTTATATTGCAATGTACATATTTTTTCATGTATATTGATACATAGATATACTATTTGATATCAGGGTTTTGTTGCAGAGGGCCAAACATAGGTACATTGTGTGGAATATTGTGTTGTCAGATAATAGGTTGCTATCTAAAATGTCTAACTCGCAATTTCAACACACTGCCGAAATTAGACTAATTCAGAGTTTAGTTCATAAACTCACGAGGTCTCTGTTTTGAAGTTATTCACTAGGAGATAAATTTTACAATGTTTCTCGAATTTCTATTTTTCAGTTCCTGTACGGTAGATAAATTCTATGGCCAGCCTGCGTCAAGACGGGCAAGGATTGCTGAGCTACTTGACCAAATCGACGATGGTGAAGAACCAGACAATATAAATTACGTCGAGCCTCCTGACAATGCTACAGAAATACTCACTGATGAAGAATCTGGGGATGAAGAATCAGGAAATATGAATAACTTACCAGGAAGCACGCTTAGGGCTGCAGTAGTTGATTAAAATGGTTTTCCTGAGTCACACATTGAAAATGAGAATCAAGGACCACCTAAGAAAAGAACCAAGAAGCTACCTAAGCAAAGATGTTGGAAAAAGCATGATATTGAGTGCGGAATGCCGGAATGGATGCATGCAGATGTAGAAGATCTCTATGGGGGCAGTCTCACACCGGTAGAATTTTTTGAACTGTTTTTTGATGATGATTTGTTTGACATTATTGTTCACGAAACCAACAGGTACGCATCTCAGAAAAATAGAGAGCTCAGAGTCACAAGAGAAGAGATGAAAGTAGTTTTTGGTGTCCTCCTGATCAGTGGCTATGTCTCATATCCGAGACGTAGACTGTTTTGGGAAACTGGACGTGATACGCGCCACGATATGGTATCTTTTGCTATAAGAAGAGACAGATTTGAATCAATTTTCACAAATCTGCATTTTGCGGATAATGATACGCTGTCACAGTCTGACAAGCTAGCTAAGCTCCGTCCTCTCCTACTGAAATTGAATGAAAATTTCATGAAGCACGCTCCTGTTGAAGAAGTATACAGTTTTGACGAGTCTATGTGTGAATACTTTGGCAAGCACGGCTGTAAACAATTCATCAGGGGCAAGCCCATCCGATTCGGATGTAAAGTATGGAGTGGAACAACCGTGAGTGGTTATCTTGCATGGTTTGAAATATATCAAGGAAATTCTGAAGAAGCTGATGGAGAAATAGGTAATGATCTTGGAATAGGAGGCAACTTAGTGGTTAAATTTTGAAAGGCACTGCAGAAGAAGAAACTTCTTCCATATCACCTGGTATTTGACAATGTTGTGATATTGTGCAATCGATGACGTAGTGTTTTCTTAAACGCTTCTAATCTTAATCAGCGCCTTCTGCTCGATCAATTATTGGACACGCGTATCTCCAAGCATAATTGTAACCAGTTAAATCTGCGCATCTATTTCGGTTCATCAGTCAGTTCAAAGTTATCAAGCTACTACAGCAAACGAACTAAAAGCATTCTATTTCAATACGGTTATTTTTTGGCTAAGTGATTTTTGTGAATTTTAATTATTGTTTTTTAATAAACCTGCGTATTCGTGCAAAGATACAATAGGCAAAAGTGGCGACGAGGATTCAAGTAACTCATCTGCGTCAAGAATTTTAAAGAAAATTTGTTGAATCTGCATTAAAGCTTGAATTGTCAAAATGAGTGAAATTTCTGAACTGATTTTGTTGTTAAATAAGCAACACCAAGAGCAAATGGCAGTTTTACGCGACGAGCATCGCGAGCAGAACAAGCAACACCAAGAGCAAATGACAATGCTTCAAGAGCAGCTGAAAACTTTACAAAGCAGCTTGAACAACCCGCGAGAAAATGTTCCAACACCGATGGCAAGTTTTCAACCATTCGATTCCATATCTGAGTTATGGACTGATTATTTGGCAAGGTTCCGAACATTCGTCACTGCTAACTCTATTCCCGACAACAAGCAAACACAAATTTTTCTTACCAACCAATCTAACTCCGTTTACAAAATGCTTAGCAACTTAGCGGCTCAGCAACAACCTGTCAAAAGCATACATGAGCTAACCATGAATGATATTCAGACGTTTATGGCAGAGCAGTTTGATCCAAAACGGTTTGTTGTCAGAGAACGTTTCAAGTTCTGGTCTGACATGAAACGCAAACCTGGCGAAACTATTCCTGAACTGGCAAGCAGAATACGACAAGATGCAGCTACATGTGATTTTCAATCCATTAAAGATCCTTTAGATGAAGCCTTGCGAACTAAATTCATCTGATCAGTAGACAACGAAGCAGTTTTGAAGACACTCTTCAAGCTCAAGGACGATGAACTGAAGTTTAGCAACGCCATCAGAGTGGCTCAAGAAGTGGAAGAAGCAGCCAAGGTAGCAAAGGAAACCGTACACGGTCAACCTTCTACGTCGGTGCAGAAAGTTTATCACGCAAAGTCCAAAACTTCCAAAACGCAAGAAAAGAAAACCGCCTGCTTCAGGTGTGGAAATTCTGGACATTTTAGCAAAGCTTGTCCCCACATTAAAGCTATTTGCAGCTTCTGCAAGAAAACAGGTCATCTGCAATCTGTATGCATGTCTCGACTAAGAGATAATAAGCTTGTGAAACAACAGGTGAAATTGGTGCACAAAGTCCAATGTTCTGTTTCACCCATCTATCAAACTATTAGACTTAATGACCGCAGAATTAAGTTTGAAATTGATAGCGGAGCCAGTGACACATTTTGCTGTGAAGCGACGTGGCAAACGCTGGGTAAACCCATTCTACAACCTGTATCAGTTCAATATCAAGTTGCTGAAGGTAGCCCGCTACCCGTCGTGGGACAATTCCAATCAACTGCAAGTATTGATGGAAAATCACCTGACGTGACCTTTCCTGTAATTGTCACTAAGGTGCCCAATCTAAATTTACTAGGTCGTCTGGCGATGATGAAGTTGAAACTCACCAACTTAACTGATCACTTCAGAGAAAACCTAAGTTGTGCTGAATCTACTGCAACGATAGAGCACGTCACTACAACTGGTCCAGAAAACTCTTTAGATGCGGCATGTATTCAATTATGTGGAGAGTTTCCTACTTTATTTGAATCTACATTGGGTTGTCTAAAAGATTTTTCACTGGACATACGGTTTAAACCTGAAGCTAAACCTATTTTCAAGAAGCCAAGACCTGTTCCGTTTTCAATCCTACAAGATTTAAACGAAGCATACGAAGCAGGAATTAAGAGAGGTGTATGGGAGCTTACAGATTTTAACTCGTACGGCACCCCCGTGGTTCCTATTCGAAAGTCTCCTTTGCCGGGTCAAGCAAAAGCAAGCATCCGAGTTTGTGGAGATTATTACGTGACTGTAAACTCGCAACTGGAAGACCATCGTCAACCAATCCCTCTCCCAGAAGATCTAATGCGCAAGCTAGGACGTGGTTACTGCTTTAGTAAGATTGATCTAGCTAATGCATATAATCAAATCTGTCTTTCTCCTGAGAGCCAGAAGAAGCTGGCTCTCAGCACTCACAAAGGAGTTTTACTTCAGAAAAGACTTCCTTTCGGAATTAAATCCGCACCAGGGTATTTCCAAGAAATCATGGAACAGTTAACGCAAAATTTGCGAGGAGTTGCCGTGTATTTCGATGATATTTTGGTAAGTGGTGACAACGCAAAAGATCATTTGATGAACCTGCGAGCTTTGTTCAAAAGACTAGAAGAAAAAGGTCTTCGCTGCAACCGTGAAAAATGTGTTTTCGCCCAAGTATCAATTGATTACCTGGGTCACACTTTATCAAGTCGAGGAATTGCAAAAGGGTCCAAAGTTGATGCCATACTAGAAATGCCTACACCCAAGAACATTTCTACGTTAAAATCTTTTTTAGCATCTGTGCAGTTTTATTCTAAATTCTTACCTCCATATTTTTCGGAAATCACCGAGCCGTTGTACAAGCTTACACGCAAAGGACAACAGTGGAATTGGGGTGAAGTAGAAGCGACATCTTTCAAAAAGATCAAACGGTTACTATGCACAGAGACTGTACTTGCGCACTATGACCCATCTCTTCCGTTGGGTTTATCTTGTGACGCCTCAGAATGCGGAATTGGAGCGGTATTATTTCATCGCTTTGCAGACGGAAGCGAGCGTCCGATTCTCAATATTTCTAAAATCTTATCGGCGACACAAAGACGCTACAGCCAAATACAGAAAGAAGCACTATCCTTAGTGTACGCTTTGAAGAAATTTCATCAGTTTCTCTACGGTCGTAAGTTCATTGTGGTTACCGATCACAAACCTTTAGTGACCTTGTTTGCCCCTGATAAAGGTACTCCTGCAATGGCCGCGAATCGACTTGCACGATGGGCATTACTAGTCCATCAATATGACTACACGGTGGAATACCGTAGAAGCAAGGACCATGGCAATGCCGATGCTCTTAGTCGCTTGCCATTTTCAAATGACACAAGTTTTGATGGGGAGGAGATGGAAGATGATGTCGATAGCGTTTGTTTAGTTCGAACAATCAGTCGTCAAATCAATCCTGACAATCCATTGCTTGTGGTCAGAGAGACTGCCAAGGATCCAATTCTTGCCCAAGTAATGCGATTTGTGAAGAAGGGATGGCCGCATGCATTTTCGGAAGAGCTTAAAGACTTCAAAAAGTTGGAAAATTCGTTGTCAACAGAGAATGGTTGCGTTTTTTACGGCTTACGGGTAATAATTCCTTCAACCTTACGTAATCATATTCTTAAATTATTACACCTTGGACATTTCGGCATGCAACGGATAAAACAACTTGCCAGGTCAACTGTCTATTGGCCTAGAATTGACTTTGACATTGAGGATTTATGTCGCAAATGCACTTCCTGTGGCCAATTTCAAAATAAGCCGGATAAACCTTCAATCCATCTGTGGATGATGCCAGAAAAACCATGGTCAAGACTCCACTTGGACCATGCGATCAACTTTCTGGGAAGAAACTGGTTAGTCCTTGTAGACGCTTATTCAAAATATCCTTGCATTCATCCAACAACCTCAACGTCTTCGAAAAGTACTACTGCTATACTTGAACAAGAATTTGCTCATTTCGGATATCCCCACACGTTGGTGACCGATAATGCCACAACATTCATGTCTCAAGAGTTCCAAGCTTGGTGCAAACAACGAGGCATTGTACATCTCACCGGAGTACCTTATCATCCAGCAACAAACGGTGCTGCCGAGCGTTTGATACAATCGTTCAAACAGGCATTGAGAAAATCCTCGTTACCTCCAAAGGAAGCTTTTCAAGAATTTCTAATGCAATATAGAAGAACTCCTTTTGCATCGGGACTGTCACCAAGCGAATTGTTGAATGGAAGAAGAATACGCACCAAAATTGACACTTTGGTTCCATCCATTCCGCATCTCCTGCAGGGAAGACAGTCAAGACAAGCGAGCAAGCATTCAAATGCTGAAGACTCGGAAGTGGTTTCGAAAGTCGAACATCATTACTCACTAGGAGACCCTTGTTACGCACTGTACTTCGGCCCTAGAAGAGATCGTGACCCACGATGGGTGCCTGCGATAGTTACGAAAGTCCATGGTACACGAAGCGTCAATGTACGAGTCATTCCTCGAGGACCAACTTGGAGAAGACATCTTGATCAACTTCGACCTCGATACGGTTCGGATCAAGATGATGATCCCTGTGAAATCCCAACGAGCGTTTTGTCTACAGAAACACTTCCAGCCGGGACTGACTACGCATCTAGTTCTTCTTCGATGAACCAACGCAACAATCCGAGATTATTAACCGGAGACGAGTACGGGCGATACAATCCACGACGATCAGCGAGAACAAAGAGACCTCCAAAAAAATATTGTTGTTAATATGTATATATATTTTTTGTCGTAGTTTATTTGGGGAGGTGTTGTGATATTGTGCAATCGATGACGTAGTGTTTTCTTAAACGCTTCTAATCTTAATCAGCGCCTTCTGCTCGATCAATTATTGGACACGCGTATCTCCAAGCATAATTGTAACCAGTTAAATCTGCGCATCTATTTCGGTTCATCAGTCAGTTCAAAGTTATCAAGCTACTACAGCAAACGAACTAAAAGCATTCTATTTCAATACGGTTATTTTTTGGCTAAGTGATTTTTGTGAATTTTAATTATTGTTTTTTAATAAACCTGCGTATTCGTGCAAAGATACAACAGACAATTTCTTCACTAGTGTGAGGCTTTTGTCAGCCTTGAAAGATATGGGGCTGAAAGGAACGGGCACAGTCAGAGAAAATAGAACCGACAAGTGTCCTCTCATTGATGTCAAAGAAATGAAGAAAAAACCACGTGGCTTCCATGATTTCAGAGTCGACGAAAAAGATAATATCATAGTCTGTCGATGGAATGACAACAGTGTGGTATCTCTATGTTCAAATGCTGTTGGAATTCACCCCCAAACCCAGACGACCCGCTTTTCAAAGCAGACAAGGCAACGGATCCATGTAGAGCAGCCAGCAATCGTAAAATTGTACAAAAAGTCAATGGGTGGTGTAGATAGAATGGATGAGAACATATCGAAGTACAGAGTGGCAATAAGAGGTAAAAAATCGTACTCGTCCATTGTGTCATATCTCATCGATGTTTCCATGAACAATGCGTGGCTTCTGCATAGAAGGAATAAAGATGCCGAGAAGTTCGATCTGCTAGCGTTTCGTAGACGAGTTGTGTCTTATTATCTTGAACACTACGCAAGACCTCCACAGCCAGGTTGCAAAGGCCGTCCTTCTGCTATAGAAACAGAGCTACAGTTCGACAAGGTCAATCATTGGGTCATTCCTCAAGACAAGCAGACGTGCTGTGCGCACTGTCACCAGAAGACTACAACCAGGTGTGAAAAGTGTGATAAAGGATTACACGTCAAGTGCTTCAAAAACTTTCACACAAAGTAGATGTGTAGTAGAGTTTTTCTGTTGTAAAGCTTGATCAATTTTGTGCCATTTTTGTTCCGTATTGCCTGGCGTCCTATATGTAGGACACCTTATATTTTTTTATTTCCAACTGATTTTCTTGAATAAACTGTATAAATGTTCTAATTGTGTCTCAATGAAAACATTTTATCAGTTTTTCCATTGTACAAGCAATTATTCTAACCTTCGGCATAAATGGGTTAAAGATTGTGAATATATTTTGCAGTTTTGGGGGAGGATGTTAATTTTGTTTCTTTTATGATGTAAGTCTGTAGGGTATCTCTTTTTCCTCAATTTTGATTTGGTTTCCTTTGTAACGTTTGCCGAGTGGGAATGCCTGTTATTGTTTGTATTTAGCTATAGTGAAGCCTCAAGTTTTAAAAGCTACAGTTTTTAACTTTAAAAGATAAATCTTTTTTTGATAACATTTTTTTTGCAGTGCAACAAGGTAAAGTCGAAGTTTTAACATTGTGTTTATTTGCTATTTGAATAAGTGTAATGATTGGTAATTGTAACTGTTAAATAATTTGTGTCGATTAATAACTTACTTTGTGGAAATCTCTGCTACGCAAGTTATCGTACAGTTTTGGTGTAGTGAAACGTTTTAGTCAAAGAAAATTTTTGGCGATTCATTATAACGAGTTTGATTGGCGATTTTTCATTGTTACTGACTTTCTAATTTCACCGCCGTGTAAATTAACTGCTTTTTTATGTTGAACCGCATTTTTGTTTCTGCATGTGAAATTTTGAAAGTGTAATTTGTTTTTCTTTGTTAAGCAGAAACCGCTAGAAGTGTTGTGAGCCGAAAACGCGTGTCATAAATATTTCCTTTGCAAGGTCTGATCAAAACATCTGTGCCAAAGTCATACGCTAATTTTAGCAAAACAAATTTTTTCAAAAATAAAAACTGAAAGAGTAGAGTAAATTGTTCGGCTTTTTGACCTGATGGAAAATTAACATTTTTATCAAATAAGAAAGCATCTTAAGCACGACGTTCTTAATTTTGAAATGAAAGTTTTTTAGTCATAAATTGCATTTCTTAATATTGAGATATTACTAATGTACCAAAAACTTTTTATGAACGTGGAAAGCATAGTCCGCGCATTCGATATTTTTGATTGTATAAGCATTGCCCAAAAAATTGTTTACAAGAATGGTTGTTTTCTTTAAAAACACTACTTATTAGATAATGAGATCAAAACCTAAACCATTTAATTCAATACAGTTGTTTGGTACGTTGAAACATTTTATAAGTTTTCGGTCTCAATTAAAAAATATATATCCAAAGGTAATAAAAGGGTACTATTATAGTTGATGAAACGACACTCAATCAAACAACACTTGATCAAACGAAACTTGACGAAACGACCTTGATCGAAACGACATTTTATCAAAACGAGAGTTGATCGAAACGGCAGTTAATGGAAATGACAATTAATCAAAATGACTGTTGATAAAAAAAATTTACTTTTGTATGTTTCTGCAATTAAACAATCTCTTTTTTACTATAAATTAGATTCATAAAAGCAGAGGCTGTGAGTAAGAAGACAGTTTGTTTTATTTTTATAATTCTTCGCCAATGTCAAGGTCAGGGTTTCTTAACAAAATTCCTGGACAAAGCATTTTTAGGGGGCCAACAAGTAGATCTTTTGTCATGGTTATTTTTTGTTAAATGCCTATTGCTGGTATTTTTTGCATTCTTTTTTACATCATAATCAGTAGCATATTTAGAGGGGAGCATTGTGTTATGGTCCCACCCTTGCAGACTCCTTGGAGAAATCAGAGACAGATTCAAAGGGAAGACTTTTTTTAGAGATTATTATGTTTTTGGGACGAAAATTGACAAAACCCGGACAGAATCAAAATTGTAAATTTTCTCTGTCATTATTCGATCACATGTTGTTTCGACAAATGTCGTTTAATCAACTGTCGGGTCACGAACAAACAGCCAATGTCACAGCAATTCCCCGCTGTGTTACCTGAATTGAACCCAAACATATTGTGCGGATTTCATGAGTCGCTCTCGAATCCAAACCCAAGCGTTTGATTAATGAAAGCATTCAATGGCTCTGTATAAAAATTTAAGAGTGAGCTGAAAGTTTTCTATTATTGATTGACTTAAATAAATGAATTATCAAAAAGTCAAAATTAAAATTTTTCAAACTTCAAATCATTTAAAGAATAGGCCTATTTGGATGTTCTTTCGAGTGACAAAAAGTCTAGGAGGCGACCCAGTACTCTCTGGCGGAATTATGATAAAGACCTGGCTTGGTTGCGTCTTGGAATTCACCAGCGGAGTCGCCTCTAGTTGCAAAAGATTAGAATACGTGGCGATCCCAACTTGAGCTGCTGCCCTAGCAACCCCAAAAGAATAAGAGGGGAAAAAGAAATAAACTGAATTAATTTAATATCGCTTTAAACAAAGTCGATTTTTTCGGAGCCATAAGCTTTTCGTGACGCTCTCATCAGTGGCAATCGCGTCAAAATGGGACGAACCAGAGAAAATCAAGGTATTTATAGTCTCAACAGTTGGGAGAAAGGTGCTGCAGTCTCGGAAAGGAGAAAGGCACAATTGCACAGTGTGGTGCAATACAGGATGTTCTCGGAAAGGAGAAACGCACTATGTGCAATTACCCAGGAGAAACACTGTTACTCGCAACTTAGGTTATTTGAAAAGTTTCAATGTGTAAACAAATTCCTTTTGCTTACATAAAACCGGATGTTTGGTTTTGATAAAAGTTGCCTCGAGTAGACACAGATGGAACGAGTTGCGTGCCACAGCAAGAATTTTAAAACGTTTGTCGTTATAATCGTTTGTCGTTTGTCGTCGATTGTAGAACAACAGCAAGCGAAGCGCCCTACACGATCTCAACCTGGCAGATCCTGTAAGCTAAAACGTAACAATCCGGATTGTGACTCTGCTATAGGACAACACTTGCTTGACAACGAGCAATGTGCTGCTAATTATTACGACAAACGTTTTAAAATTCTTGCTGTGGCACGCAACTCGTTCCATCTGTGTCTACTCGAGGCAACTTTTATCAAAACCAAACATCCGGTTTTATGTAAGCAAAAGGAATTTGTTTACACATTGAAACTTTTCAAATAACCTAAGTTGCGAGTAACAGTGTTTCTCCTGGGTAATTGCACATAGTGCGTTTCTCCTTTCCGAGAACATCCTGTATTGCACCACACTGTGCAATTGTGCCTTTCTCCTTTCCGAGACTGCAGCACCTTTCTCCCAACTGTTGAGACTATAAATACCTTGATTTTCTCTGGTTCGTCCCATTTTGACGCGATTGCCACTGATGAGAGCGTCACGAAAAGCTTATGGCTCCGAAAAAATCGACTTTGTTTAAAGCGATATTAAAATTCTGTACCACAAAGAAGCTCTTTATGAATTAATTTAATGTTTTTCCCGAAAATGATGATAAAGATAATAATAGGCCTACTTAGTAATTTTTCTTTGACTTTTTGTAAGCCTTAGGAGTCTTTTTAACCCTAACTATTTTTTAAATGACAGCTTTCTCTATTTTAGAAATTTATTATTTTTTTTTTAAAAAACTTTTAATTTTTGACAAAGTTTGTTAAAGTTTTTGACAAATACAACTCAAACAAAAAAAAATTGTTAAATATTTTCTGCTTCTGTAATTTTATTTTACTGTCACACTTCATTCATAATAATTTTAGTCATGACGATGTAGTTTATTCCCGTTAAAAGTAATTCAAAGTTTGATTATGAATTATTAATCATGTCGCGGGTGAAGCGCTACTCTCGTATTATTCGATGTAATGTCTACGATTCGCTTGTTGTACTTTTTTGTCCTTTTTCCTTTTTCGCCCGACAATAATAACGTAATAAGTTTTTGTCCAAGCGCCACTATAGCTCGCTAATTGTGGAATGTTCGCGTATATGCCATTTGGTTCTAGTGTAAAGCGTTTTCCCTGAAGAGTTGGAGAATGATCTAGCTTATTCAAGTAAGTTCGCCGTTACGTGGCGTTTGTCTATATATACGCTCGCTCTATCGCTTGGTAGACAGAAAGAGATGAGAGACGAATAGAGCGAAAAGTGTTGGTCAAAACAGAATCGCTTCGAGAGAAAGTAGAATTGGGGGCAAAAAGCGCGTTAGATTTTGTATCGGTTGCCGAGTGTTGAATTTATTTTGCGCCAGTGTTTTGGAGTTTTGTTCTACGGAGGTAGAATTAATTGTGTTGACCGAATTTAGTTGTAGCGCCGATTTTGCTTTGCAGTTGCAGAGCGTGGAAGAGAACTTTTGTCGATCGTGAATTGGAATTTTGCAATACATTCGTTCTTATTAGAGACAGTGGTCTCTGTTTGTCTGTGGAGAAGAGTCTTCAATGGTCAATCCGAGCTTTCGTTCAAACCAACTGTATAAAAGCTTCAGGCTCATAGCAGACTACTTCTTGAGCTGAAATAAAATAAAATTTAGACACAGCTTTGTTTCAGCGCAGGTATTCGGGTTACCTAGTTCAACTGGTCCTTTAGGATTCCCAAACAAAGTCTTTGACATTTACAAAAAGCCATTTGTATTCCACTAACTCAGTGTTTCTCAAAAGTGAGCCACTTGGCTCCTCAAGGAGAAAAAAGCTAAAGGGAGGAAAAATTGTTAAGGGAAGAATTGGGGAGGAATGTGAATGAAATATTAAATTTATTCAAATTCATCTATGACATTATACTCCACATGCATAATTGCATATTAGAGTAAGACTAAGAGCGTTGAGAACCACTGCACTAACTTGTCCTGTTGAAATTTTTCCAACATTTTTGATATATAAAACTTTGTCTGATAGTTTCAAATACTGTATTAAAAATTGTTCTTTATTCAAAGAAAATATCTACCTCAAGACTAATTTTTTACATCAATAAAGCAATTTTTTTGTTAGAAATAAAGAAAATTTTGATTTTATCAAATTTTTAAATCTTGTAATATATTTCTAAGAAGTTTTTTTTAAATCTAAAAGTTGAAAATTAATTAAAATGCCTAGTTTTAGGCTTAGGTTTTGCAGAGTATTTAAATACAAAGTTTAGTAAGTTTTTATATATCATTCTTTTAATATCAATAAAATAAAAAAAGTTCACAAGGACTACAATGGCCTATTGCGTAATTTTAACATTGTCAACCCATGATAAATTAAAGACAATTTTGATAGAAATGAAAAAAAGTTTTTGCTTTTGATTAGATTTCATTCATCAAAATCTTTTTGAATCAATTTTATTTGAAATTCAAAAATTACATTTATTAGAAATATTTTTTATACCGCTATCTAAAATATTGTACTTAACTGATGCTACTAAATTTTTTAACCGCTTTTAGCTATGTCAGCAATTCATAAGTTTCTGTTTTAAATTTTAAAAAATAAATAATCGACTGTAAAAAGTGGCTCGTTTTTGTTGTTTTTTCTAGCTCTTAAACAGCCAGTATTGAGCCACAGGCATGCTTTGAATACTATTAAACTGTACTGAAATACAATTTACTGCTTTTTACTAATAAGTTTAATTTCTTTTTGCAATATTAAAAACTTTTAAGCGGCATTTTTTCTGTAAATCTTTCTTGAAACTTTTTGTTGTTGTTCCGCCAATCGCCTGTGTTCCTGGTTTTATTTTTTTATACGCTTCATTGAAATTGGTGGACCATGGAACACGTGGCCTAGACGCATATATAAACGGCGTTTTGCTGGAATTTGCCCTTTTTCGATTGGTAGTGACGGCAAGAAGATCGGAGTGAATTTGCGTTAAAATTCTTTGGGTTGTAATTGAGATTATTTCCTTCGACACGCACATTTAGTAGTGTACTAAAATTGAAACAGTGAATCGGAATAAAGTTGAGTAAACATTAATTAGAATTTCAAGAGACTGGTCAAGGGATAGGCAGGGCTAAGTTACTAGCCCTGCACACAGCATTGTGGACACGGCTTTAACCAAAACAGAACAAACTTCGTCGTGTCCATAAAAATTTTAACGTTTACTTTCCAATCGAGAAGTTGTTGCAAGCAAGAAGAAGACGAAGACTCCAGAAGGGAAAGAAGAGCGTCCTTTACGGCAAAGAATAAAAAAGCTGTTGCAAGCAAGAAGAAGACGAAGACTCCAGAAGGGAAAGAAGAGCGTCCTTTACAACAAAAGTATTGTGCTGAACTCACTTTAAATAACTGTTGCTTTGCTTTGGATTTTAGTAACTCACTTAAGTTATCTGTTCTTAAAATTGTTTTCTTTAAATTTTACTGCTTTGAATTGTCTTTGTTGTGTGGTTTGTGATAATGTCACTTGTAAATAGTGGGCTAGATCATGCCACAGCAGTTGGGGGTGCACCTGACCATGTTAGTGAGGGATCGGCTGTCCCGGGGTCGAGTGTTAACGTCACCTCCAGTGTTAGCAGTAAATTTCAACGTAAAGCACGTTGTCAAAAAAGAGACCTTATTGCCCGTATTGATAAACTTGGTATAGAGCTATCGCTGTGTAACGATAAACAAGAGGTCACACTTTGCTGGGATAAGCTTAAAAACCTGGGTAAGGACGTTACTAAATTTTATCAGTTAACGTATAATGTAGGTGCTGACCTATCAGCAGAGATGGGGGCCACGGTTAGATCTGCCTTTGAAAACTTGCAGTTGCAGTATAAGGATAAGATGAGCCAGATGGCAGAACAACCTGATACCGAAGTGCAGCCACATGATGGTGTATCAAACGTGAGCATAGCCCTTTCTGAGAGTTCGTCCAGAGCCTTGTTTCAAGTCGATTTGGAGCTTTAGCGGGAGGAACTGTAAATCGATGCAAAGTACCAAGCCAGCAGACGAGAAATAGAACTTAGGGATGCTAAGCTGAGGGCTGAGCAGCAAAGGCAAAAAATTCTATCGAGCAGGAGTTCCAGGGAAGGTTCCCGGGTGAGCGGCAAGAGTAGAGTTTACTCAGGCTTGGAACCCCACGTGGGCGCTAATAGGAAATGTAGCAAAAGCGATAGCAACCAGGTTGCTGCCTACAAAACTGCGGACGTCAATGTGACTCTCGGGGCCGCTTGTGACACATTGAACACAGTTGAAGCCTTGCACGTAAGTAATAGTGGGGAAAATGCTATATCTATACCTTGGTCCTCTAGAGAGATCGCAGATAATAGTGTTTATGTTTCTGCTGCCCAGACAAGAAAATGTTTAATGTCTTCTGCTGCGACTAACCCTTTTACACAAACTTTCATCTGTCGTGGAACGAGATGCTTTGTCTGCCGGTGAACCAGGTAAGATTTCGGGGCCGCCCAGAGTGAAAGTGCCACGAGGTTTTGAGTGTGGTTTTGTTAAAGATGCGATGCGGAGTGATTTATTACAGCTACGTGGGCTAGTTGGAGATGGCGAGCGAGCCTTTAACCGGTACTCACTGCCTGCTGAGGAAGGGTACCAGGCCTCAGTAGATCTGCAAAATGGCTATGGTAACCACGTGACTAGGGGTATTCAGAACGATAAAAATAGGTTCTCGCCTGGGTCTGGCAATTTGGAGGTAGAACAACAAAATTGCTTCTTTGAGTATTAGAATTCTAAAACCTTTATAGATAAAGCGGCATTAATTGGGTACGATGGCACAAATATGCCTCGTAAAAGCGTTGATGAATAGTTGTCCCTTTGAGGGAGTTCGTCTCACTTTGTTACAGGCAGCTTGTACTAGGGCAGCTGCACAAACTATAGCTAATTTGACTTGTCACACACCTGGTTTATCCGAAAAAGATAGGATTGAAATGTCACTGGAACGGTGGTCACAGCGGTTTGGTGTTCGCGGCGGGTTCCTTTCAGAGCCTAAAATTATGAAATACCGGTATGGTAATAAAATTAATGTCTTTGTCTGCAAATGTGGTGAAAGAATTTAAAGATCAATTACACCAATGTCTTCTTTATGCAAAAGCGTATAACCAGCGCGATAAATTAGAAGGTAATTTTGTTGTAGATCTGGCAAAAAGGCTTCCCGTTGAAGCTAAGCATAGGTATTTGAATTTTCTTCTCGATAAGTACGATAGCACGACTGAACCCACTTACCAAAGTTTAGTAGAATTCATAAAACGTGAAGAGCTCTGTAAATCTACTGATTTTGGCATAAGGTTGTTAGGTGAATCCCTCGGATATCACGAGAATGAGCAGCTTCATAAAAGTAAATCTGCGTGTAGAGTAAGACAAACCACGGTTGGATCAAATGAGTCGTGCGCTTTGTCAAATTCGTCAAATAGTGATGTTGTTTCCCACGCGAGTAATGGCCGAGAACAGAGAAGTGGTGGTGCTAGAAATATGACGCGGTGTATTAATTGTTCTTTGAATGGTAAGGATGAGAGCCACTGGTTGTCAAGTTGTAGAGATTTTTTGCAGTTAAACCCGAAAGACCGCAGGGATGTTGTAATAAAGTCTGGGAAGTGCTTAAATTGCCTACGTGATCATTTAGTGAAAGACTGTACGTTTAAAAATAACTGCCGTAAGTGTGGGAATGCTTGTGATAAAAAGCACTTTTTTCTCCTGCATGATTTCTTTGTCAGTAATGGGCGAAGGGCGACTGATACAAATGTTGAAGACACAGTATCTATGCGAAGTGTCAAAATTGAGAGTGTAAAAGCGGCTTATAATCGCGTTACTGCCGCACGTGTGATGAACCCCGTGACTGGCCACTCAAAGTTGATATATTGTCAACATGACCCGGGGTCCCAATTAACTTTTATTGCCAGCGGCTTGGTAGAGGACTTAGGATTAGAGCCGTTCGATACTACGTCCTTTCGGTTAGATATTCTCGTTGGTGATAAAAATACTTCTGCTAACGTGATAAGTTCAATGTCCAATCTTTAGAGACCGAAGAATTGTTTTGTGATGTGACTGCAGTTGTTAACCCACCTTGGGTAGATGATGTAGAAACTTTGCCGCATAAGCAGGATTTGACTAACTTACAGCACTTTGACAATGTAAAACTTTTTACTCTTGATGATTGTAATACTGTAGACATTATTATTGGCAATGATAATGCGTTTTTGATGCGTGTGATAGAAGAGCATGTTGGAAAAGGTTGAGAGGAGCCTCATGCTATATACACCCCTTTAGGTTGGATGGCCTCTGGGGGAAAGTCGCATTTAGATGCCGGGTGTACCAAGGTTCGTAGAGTGTTGATTTGCGAGACTAATGACGAGTTGTCACGATATAAGCTTGATTTAGAAGCCCGTAATAAGGAAATTGCGGCATTGAAAGCTCAGCTTAGGGACTTAGCTGTGCAAGACGAAGCTGTTGAATTGTCTCGTACTGATGTAATTGCTAAAAGTTTGGTAGAATCTAACGTTAAGCTATGTGAGAACCGGTTTGAAATCCCTTTACCATTGAAAGCCGATGTTAAATTACCGAATAACTTTGCGCTTGCTAAGGACAGAGCTATAGCCCTAAGAAGAAAGGCTTTAAAGCAGGAAGATTTCTACAAATTTCTAATTGAAACTATGCAAAATTTAAAATCTAATGGCTACATTGAAAAGGCTAATGAGTTTTCTGATAGTGGGCGTGAATGGTACCTGCCATATTTTATTACGTCCCAAGACAAGAAACGTATTGTATATGATGGAAAGTCCGGGTACCAAGGTGTATGCGTTAATGACGTAATTATATCTGGTCCTGACTTACTAAACCCACTTGTTCATGTATTGGCTAGGTTCCGTAAGGGTAAGCACGCTTTGATGGCAGACATTACAAAGTGTTTCTTCCAGATTAAACTGCCTGAGGAACAGAGAGATTTGTGTCGTATATTGTGGTTTGAAGACGATGATGTTTATAGGGGTAAGTTAACTCAATTTCGTTTTTGCGTACATCCTTGGGGGATAAAAAGCAGTCCGTACATTGCCTGTCTAGCTATAAAAAAAATGGTAGATCAAAATCCTAGCAAAGCCAGTAATTTAACGCTTAGAACTGTCTCAGAGAACATGTATGTTGATGATTTTCTTTTTTCCGTTGATAGTTTTGATGATGCACGACTAATAGCAAATGAAGCTATCGAATTGTTCCGTAGCCGCAGTTTTGAATTAGAAAAATGGAGTGCGAATCGAGAATCTATGAACGTGTTAACAGGAATAGATAGTAAGTTATTGACACCTTCTATTCGGGAAGTCAATTTAGAGTCGGAGAGTGTAACTATGCCGTCAACGAAAACTTTAGGCTGTATATGGGTAACTAAAACTGACGAATTGCGCATCAAGTGTTCACTAAAAACTTTGACGAAGTACACTCGTAGAAGCATGCTGAGCCAACTTGGGCAAAATTTTAATCCTTTAGGATTTGGCTCTCCATTTTTTCTTAAAGCTCGATTGATCTTACAAAAGTTAGCTGTAGAAAAGTTCGATTGGGACGCTGAGGTGCCAGAAGGTGTCGTGAAAGAGTGGAATGTGTGGCTTCACTCGTTAGAAATGCTAAAAGATTTTTCGTTACCAAGGTGGTATTTTTTAAACGCAGGCTTAAGCAGCCCTGGGGACGATGTTAAATACCAGTTACATGGATTCAGTGATGCCTCAAATGTAGCATTCTCTTCTGTCATCTATTTAAGGAGATTAGTAAACGGTGTACCAGCGGTGTCATTCGTTTTTGGTAAATCTAAAGTTGTTTTGGCTAACCAGAATTTGTGGCCCATTGCTAGGAAAGAACTTGTCGCAGCTTTAAACACTACTAAGTTATTAAAGCAAGCTTCTGAGGGACTGCAGATATCTAATTGTAGTAATTTCTTCTGGTGCGACTCTTGTACAGTTCTACAATGGCTTAAGAATCCTGACTTACGTTTGAGTAAATTCATTACGCGAAGAGTTGATCACATTTTAATGTTATCTAGCGAGACCGAATGGCGTTTTTGCCCAAGCAATTAAATTCGGCTGATGTGGGTTCTAGACCGGATCGCATAAGTAAAATTGAGGCGCGTGCTTTGTGGTTGAAGGGCCCATCGTTTTTGCGACAGCATCGATTGCTGCCATCGGTGGATAGTGAAGTGGCAGTAACGGCGCGTAGGATGAAATTATCTGGGGATGGTGTGGATGTGATTGGTGGACTGATTGAAAGGGTACCAAGTTTGTATCAACTACAAAAAAGAATTGCTTACTTAATTTCATTTGTTGATTGGTTCAAGTGTAAATTGAGGAAAGGGGCTTTTGTGAAGCCAGTGCTTAACGCTGCCTACTTGGAAAGGGCTCTGCTGGCAGTGGTTAAGTTTGTCCAGAGCAGAGTATATGGGGATGCGATCTGTTTAACGCAGGAGGGATCGGCTGATGCGCTTGAAGAGATGCTTGGAAAATGTCGGGATACCGCTTCGCCGAGGCGGAGGGAATTGAAGGAGTTGCGTTCCTTAAGGAAATACAGGCCTTGTGTAGACGGGGAGGGAATGATACGATTAGAAGGGCGTTTAAGTAAATCACTAGAGATCTCGTGGGCCACAAAACACCCCCTCATCTTTCCATCGAAACACCCCTTGACTAGGCTCGTTGTGTTATTCTATCACTATCGCGACTGTCATTGCGGTGTGCAACATACGTTGCTGTCTACACGACAGAAATTTTGGATTGCAAATGGGAACGCTGCAGTGAGACGGTACTTGCGTGATTGTGGTGTGTGTGCTATAAAAAGGGCGAGACCCATTAGACAACTTATGTCTGACCTACCATTAGCATGACTTGCAGCGAATAAAAAGCCCTTTTTTCACTGCGGGATAGATTATCTTGGTCCTCTTACATTCGTAGAAGGAAGAAGCCATAGGAAGGCATGGGGATTACTGTTTACTTGCATGGCGTCGCGAGCGATCCATGTCGAATTAGTAACAGCTTTGTCACTTGATGAATTCTTGATTGCCTTCACTCGTTTTGTAGACATACGTGGACAGGTCGATACGATTTATTCAGATAATGGAAGCACGTTTCAGGCCGGGTCAAGAAAGCTCCCTGAGTTGATTGAATCCAAAGTGTTAAACACTTCCCTTAGAAAAAAAGGTATAAATTGGGAATTTATACCACCATACGCTCCAGCGCAAGGGGGCGCTTGGGAAGCAATGGTAAAACAGTTTAAGATTGTTCTTTCTAACAATTTAGATACCGCTATGCATAAGCCCAAGTTTGTTGAGTTGCTGACCTATGTTGGAAGTTCAGTTAGGATTGTAAATGAAAGGCCATTAATACCGCTGAGTGATGACCCGAAAGATTTTACCGTCATCACTCCAGCTTCACTTTTAACTCCTTATTTAGATCAACATGTAGTAGTTGGTCAGCGACATGACAGAGACATGCTTAGGAGGGATTATCGTTTTAACTTGTCCCTCTCCCAGCAGTTCTGGAAAAAATGGATTGCCTTCTACCTGCCTTGGCTGCAGGGACGAAAAAAGTGGTGGAGGGTATCCGAAAACTTAAAACCTGGACAACTAGTGGTCATGGGTTCTTTGAAAGACATCTCCAGACGGGGGAGATATCAACTTGGTAGGATAGAGGAAGTCATTCCACAAATCAGAAATGGGAAACCCATTGTAAGACGCGCTAAGATAGCTGTGGCAAAGGTCAATGAAAACACAGGGGACGTGGAGGTGCAATATGTTTTGAGAGATGTCTCTCGCATTGCCCCTGTGGAAAATACGTAAATGATGATGCACACAAGCAGCTGCTGTGGCTTGATTTAAATGTGACAAAATTTTTTTTTTTTTTTGTTGAATTTGTGTACTTTGAAATGTGTATATATATATATTTTTTTTTTTTGATTAATCAAATATGTGACTTAAAATTGTTGAGTTGCCGCCCCAGTGTATTATGTTAAATGTGTTTTATCGATTGGTTCTCTCTTTTTTTTTTTGTAATTACGTCATTGGTGCGCCGTAATTAGAAGCCGCTATGTTCCGCCAATCGCCTGTGTTCCTGGTTTTATTTTTTTATACGCTTCATTGAAATTGGTGGGCCATGGAACACGTGACCTAGACGCATATATAAACGGCGTTTTGCTGGAATTTGCCCTTTTTCTATTGGTAGTGACGGCAAGAAGGTCGGAGTGAATTTGCGTTAAAATTCTTTGGGTGGTAATTGAGATTATTTCCTTCGACACGCACATTTAGTAGTGTACTAAAATTGAAACAGTGAATCGGAATAAAGTTGAGTAAACATTAATTAGAATTTCAAGAGACTGGTCAAGGGATAGGCAGGGCTAAGTTACTAGCCCTGCACACAGCATTGTGGACACGACTTTAACCAAAACAGAACAAACTTCGTCGTGTCCAGTTGTGTAAGTTTAAATTATAGGAAAAAGTTGTTTTAAAAAATAAGAACTCGCTAGGTGATGCTAAAACTAAACAATGTTCAAATTAGAATTTATAAAAGCGGTTAGCATTTGGCATTAAAACTTGTTTCGTTTTTTTTTTAATTCTGCGGTAATAAACTTTTACAATATTATGAAACTTTTTTTTGAGATTTGGTCAGTCAGAAGAACTGGTACATAAGTTTGTAAATAGAACCACTTTGGTTAAATGTGGTTGTTTGTCCAGTCAAGTGTTGCTCCTATTAATTCTGCTAAACAAAAAAAATTTTTACTCATGTGTTGAATGAAAACATGAAATTAAACCTTGATATAACTTTTCCGTTTTTGTTCTTTACTTGATTTATTTTTGTTTACTTAAAAAATACTTTTTTCAAAAGACTTCTAAATCTTTTTTTTTCGCTTATGTCTACGCATGGCTTTGTATAACAAACAGCCAGGTATCAAAACTCAATGGGGGCCCCCTGCCATAGAATAGTACATGTGAATCTTTTTTGTAATGCCAAACACGTTTCACCTTTACTCAAAAACTTTCAGGCTACACCCTAGTCATCTTATTATAGAGTTGTATTGAACTAATGGAAAAAAACAGCACAGTATAAAAAATATGTATATTTACACCAACAAAATTTTTCATCAGTTATTTCATGTGAAAGCTATTGTTGTATTTCATCAGTCAATTCTGCCAAGCAAGATAGTAACTTGGTTTCGAGTGCCCCTTTGATTAGCTTATCAACATCTTTAACTGGGTTTTTTTCTTATTTAATTTCAATGAGAGAAAAAATCTTTGATCGCAAAGGTATATTATAGAGATTCGAATAAGGAGTAAGTTCACTAAAAGTCGTTTAATTTTGGTTAAGCATTAAAAATATTAAGCTAATATGATGAAATGAAACTACCAGAATCTACTTCCAATACTTACCATATTTATATGATTCAAATATAAAATGCATAAAGGTCGTCAAACCTTGCTATAGTACGTCAAAATTTGTTCCTTTAGTCTATTTGCTTTAACTATTGCATATACATGGTTTGTCAATTAATTCAAATAAACAAGTTGGGTTCATAAGCTAAACAACAACTTCTTTAATTAAGCGGTTTGCCATTTTTACCTTCATGGCTGCGACTGTTTTAAATTAGAAAAAATCGGCTTTGGTTGAACCGATGTCATAAATAATTTATTTTTTGTTTGCCGCCCAAGTTATAAATGAAGTCGCAAAAATAAAGACTAAGAAAAAGTTGCATAAAAACTTTTTCCATTTGTGTTTTTTTACAACAGTTTTATAAATTTAATAAAGTCTAAAAGCTTTTGGAAAAACAACAAAAAATCTTTAAAGTATAAGGTGCTGCCAAAAATCTTTTTTTAATTGATTTTTGAAGTTATGAAACACTTCAAACTTGCACCCGGGAACGCATGCAAAACTTTTTTATACTAAAATTTCTTGATAAAAAATTAGTTTTTCATCTTTCAACAATTTTTCTTATTAAAAATCTGTTAGGTGATAAAAAAATTACACACTTAAAATCCTTTGATTTGTCTTGTTCGTTCATCGTTTGAAGGGTATCCACTCCAGGTCAGACACAAGCAGAACTGGGGCCGAGGGTTTATCCTTTTACTACCCCAGATTGCTGCACTGCCCGAATCAAATGGTGGCAGTGGTGTCATTAAGCCAGCATCAAGTTTCGTCATCTAAAACCGTCAGACCTCGTGCTCCATGTGGTGCCGATGCATAGGGCACGCTGTTAGTACATGGTCTGCGGTTTGCTCAGAGGCACCACACTCGCAATTCGGTGAAGGACCGAGACCTCATTTGTGCATGGACGAATGGAGTCGCCCAACACCAGTCCGCAGGCGGTTGAGCTTAACCCAAGCTGCTCAGGGTAAGCCCATCCCAACAGGCCTGGCACCGGTCCGCGGCACAAAAGCACGGAGTCTAGAAGCATTTTTACAGTACTCCGCGTTCCATTTGTGATTTGTCTTATTAATTTTTGTTTAAAGCAGGATTTATGCAAATTTATTTCAAACAAGTGATTGGTAAAATACTGCTCAAGTAGCATTGATTATGTTTGTACAATTTATTTAATTTTTGAAGCAAAAGCATACGTCAAGGAAGATTCTTGCCTGTATTTTTTGAGGGAAGAGGGCGTACATTATGAAATAATGACTAATTAAACTTTATATTAAAAAATATTTTGCCCCAGTAATGTTTATATTCATGCTGTTGATTCTTGTCTGATATAGATTTTTGGTAGTTCTTACAAAAAAGATCAACCAAGTAGTGATTGCTTGCTTTAAAAGTGCAATTTGTCTCGTCTCAATTTATCGGTTTTAAAACAAGCTTAAATTCATTTAAAATAATTAGATTATTAGTGTCTGTAACCACTCCGGTGCTTTAAAATATATTGTAATTTAATTCAGTTTGACGTTGAAGCTACTTGATCTATCTTTAATTACCTTTTTAACTCCAGGAAAAAGTCTAGAGCTTTTTTAACATTTTTTCAATGTTATACACTTTTGTAATCTAATTACTAGATATATACATTTTTTTAATTTCCAAATTTATTTAATCGTTTTCTATCTTTATTTCTTTTCTTAAATTAAACCGTTTAGGCGCTTTTTATCCCGCAATCACTTTGTTAATAACAACTTAGACAGACAGACAGACAGACAAGTTTATTTCATACGATTCAGTATTAATAAATAATGCACACAAAACAATAGTAGTAAAAATAATTATAATGAAAAAATATTTAAATGACGTAATTTGATACACGAAAAAAAATAAAATAATAATGATAATAATAATACCGAATGTATGCGGAGACTGCGAAGTGACCAAAAAATGATTAATTGATCTTCAAGTCGAGCAGCCACCGATTAATTAAAATTACAAAAATAAACGTATGCTATAGCAAAAGATAAAAAATAGACCACTGTAGATATAAGTTTGAATTGAAATATTAATTTATTTAAAAATAAGAATTTAAGATAACGTTTATACATGTTGCCAATTACTTGATTGCAAATAAAATTGAATGAAACGAAAGGAAAAATACTATGTTTTTCTATGTATATTCCCTACTTATGAAAGAAAACAAGTAGTTTTTTGTCTTTTCACTTGCTCCAAATACCTTTGAGATCATTTGCACCGGGTCGCAGACACAGTTAATCCTAATTTATCAAAGGAGGGGGTCCTCAAAAGACCCCCCTTGTATAAAAACGTTATAACTCGTAAATTTTAGATGATAAAGAGCTATAATTTTATGACTTTTTCCAAAATTTATTCCTGAATATTTTGGTATTTTACTTGAGCAAATTTGATGGGTAGTTTTGGTGTAGCAGGCTATTTTTTTGCCTTACCTCATGATTTTTGTACACTTTTTGTATACAAAAAACATGAGGTAAGGCAAAAAACGTTTTGAACGTCTTGCTGTGTTTGTCAAGATTACTGCGTCACGTAGTAGTTATTTGTGTTTGCAGCAGACCGCGACTAATCCGATTATATTGTCAACTTTATGCAAAATAAAAGAAGAAACTAATAGCAAATATGTTAAAAGTAAAGACATTTGACTAAACTAGAATAAATTTTTTTCAACATATCAAAAAATCAACAGCGCAACCACTGTCTGTTAAGGGTATTGGACATGTAAAGTTAGGGTCCTCCGAGGATCCCCCCCCTTAGGTAGTCAACAGAAAAACACTAACCATTTATTTCAATACAGTTGTTTGGTACGTTGAAACGTTTTATAAGTTTTCGGTCTCAATTAAAAAATATATATCCAGAGGTAATAAAAGGGTATTATTATAGTTGATGAAATGACACTCAAACAACACTTGATCAAACGAAACTTGACGAAACGACCTTGATCGAAACGACATTTTATCGAAACGAGAGTTGATTGACCCCGACAGTTAATTAAAATGACAATTGATCAAAATGACTATTGAATAGTCTAAACGAAATTTAACCTTAATAGTACCTATACTAGGTACAGTCAGGGCTAATTGTACGTTGCTGACTAGATGGAGCAGCCACACTATCTGCTATTGTTGGCTTAATCAAGCTGTTGCAAGCTTAATACAGAACAATTTTTTGAATCGTTCATGTATTGAAAAAACTTTCGACACATTCGGATACATACCATGTTTTGATAAGTTATCGCAAAATAGCTGGGCATAAAAGTTTTTCATATCACGAATGTAATAAAATTTAAGCAATCTTTGTTTTTCCTTGATTTACGCCAGAATAATCATTAATAAAATTGTTTATGTGTCCAAGAAATTTCTGACACATCCAGGCCATACAGGTTTTCAGATGAATCATCGCAAAAGAGTTCCGCAAAAACTTTTCCATATCACGAATATCATAAACTTTGTCACTACAGGTTTTCAGATGAATCATTGCAAAATAGTTAGACAATGGCGACTCTTAGGTGTTTACATACAGGTAGATATTGTTAGAACAAATGTTAATCAAATCGACATTTTTAGTCAAAAATAGTATATAAAATACTTTCCATGAAAATTTGTGCACTTAATATTAATTAAATTAAATCTCATTATACAGTGTCTTACATACTGCTATTCCATGAGACATCAAGCAAATAATATTAATGGACAAAATGTTACCTGACAACGTTTTTACATTGTTCTTCTTCGAATTCAAATATTTATATCCATATCACCGCAAACTGTATTAGCATTTGAAAAAATGAATATTTTTTTCATTATTTAACTGTATAAATCCTGAGTATATAAATGTAATTTAATGTTTTGTCTATCATTTTTTCTGCATTAACTTATTAATGCCGGTAATTATCTGTAAATTAATTTAATGATCTGTTGCTTTCAAATAGTACTTGGAAGCTATACCAACTATAACCGTTGGTATTTATAAAAAACTGTTATTAAAAGACTTTTAAATTATAAAATCAATTAATAACTATTATAAAGCTATGACAAAATATATGAAAAAAATTGTACAAAAAACACAAACATTTAAATTAATTTTAACTAGCTTGATGATTTAAATTGATTGAACAATATAAAAAAATTAAAAACTAAAAAACTGGTGAAAAGATATTGTCTGCTGTTGTTGAAATTCGATATGCTTTCAAAGAACAATTATTGTTTATATTTTTTTTAACTTAATTTCAACATTGACCCCGACAATATTTCTACAACTAATCGAACTCAAAATTCCGTAGATGCGCCAAGTACCATAAATATTATAGTCATTGTAATTGTAACGGTAAACGGCGCTGAAGTAGCCGATTACCGCAAAGTGAAGTGTCGATCAACGCGCTTCCGGCTTCGTAAAATTAAAAGGAAATAATAATCAAGGAAAATAATTTAATATAAAATAAGTTATAACTGAAACGTTGAAACTTGGAAATAAAAGCGAAAACGAAAGCGGAAACGAAAGCGGAAACGATAATCTGTAAATAAATAAAAACAAACTAAAAATTAAACACAAAAAGAAAACGCATAGGTGTCTTACCGAGCAGTTCACTTCGGTGCTGACTCACGGGGAAAACGGGAATATCTTAACTGCACTCTAAGTCTACTCAGACTTCAACCAGCTGCCCACAAACACTGCAGCTGGTCGCCTCACAAATTGAGAAGTGTGAACAAACGCAATAAAGCCAGCTCTAAAATCAACGCGCTGCAGACACAACTATGCTTCAAGGTGAGATTAATTAAAAATAAAGCGTAAAACAAAAAAGGCGTTGGCAGCGAGTGCTCGCGCAAATAATGATTAGAAACTCAAGAGAAATAAAATAAAACACGTGCGTTGGTAATTTTCTACAGTAATATTTATAAAAAGTAGCCAGCAAAGCAATAAAAAACAGAAATATTTAAAATATATCATAATACATAATGTATTGAATTCTCCAATTAATGTTTTATTAAAATACAGCAGGCAAGGAATTTCTCGGAGAATATAAATGTGCAAACTACATAACAAATCAAACATCAAACCAGATAATGAGACAAACGTTTGATGTTTTGCCTTCAATCAGACTGTTGTAAATCTTTTTCGTGTTTTGCTTTTCATCAAAGAGGATACAGTTATAAAAATTGTAATGGTGTTCGGCGCCAGAACAAGTCGATCGCCGCCAGTGGCGTACGTAGAAATTTGCAAGCTGGAGAGGGGTTTTGCAAGTCAAAAACACGGTTATTAAAAGTAATCCTGGTCACGTGCCGAAAGTTTTTCCGAACTTACATTTCAAATTAGAGTAAGCCTATTACGTTTTTAAAAGCGCTTTGCAGATGCATGAATTTTTGTTGGCCTAACCGTAAATACAACTGTTAAATTTCAATGCAATTTTTCACAAGTTTAGGTTACTGCTATAATTGAATTAATTCAGCTTAAATCGAATCCAATGTTAATATTGGCTACAATCACAAAGCATTGCTACAAAAGTATGAGGATAATTCATCTTGTATAGCAACATACAGTATTAAATTCTAAATATTTAAACAAGATGGCAATCGCACTTGAGTGAAAAAGACTATTGGGTTTTTTAATAAATTATGTTTTAATTGCATGATAGTTAGATTCAGAAATATTCAGTTCTGACGGCTTTATAAAACACTCTATTGCAACTAAAATCAATAATATCTAGCTCAGTGTTTCTCAAAGTGAGTCACTTGGCTGCCTAGGCAGGAATTTGTAACCTGTAGAAAGAAATCATCTTTTATGGAAGAATTTGATGAAAATGTAAGTTGATTGTAAATTATTAATTGATAATATAAACTGACATGCCCTTCACAGTTGCACATTGACAATTCATAAAAATTTTTTGGCTAAAATAAAGACTAAAAAATGGTTGTTGTTGTTGTTGTTGTTGTTGTTGTATGGCAAGCCATCAACTCTGGGTCAAACACAACAGGGCTGGTGCCAAAGGTTTATCCTTGTTACTACCCCAGGCTGCTGCACTGCCCGGATAGATGCTGGCAGCGAGCCAGCATAAGGTTTCGTCATCAAGAACCATCAGATCACGTACTCCATGTCATGCCCAATACAGGCTGTGGGGCACGCTGTTACCTGGTCATTTGACTCCTAAAACCCGGCTTTGCGTACATCTTTAATCGCCCGCAAAAGTGAAATATCAAACTACGCGCTTAATCTTGTAGAAAAAAGCTCAGTCCTAACAAAAATGCTTAATTAAAGCAGTTGCAAACAAAAAACATAGCAAATAACATGAATGAAGGGGTACTCCATAAATAAATAAATCAAAATAATGATTTAGACTCGTCAAGAAAAAAAAGTTTCCGACTATTTGAAAAAAGAAAAAAAATACGAGAATGGGGAATATCATAATCACATCCAATTAGGAAAATCTGCTACAATAAATCTATCAGAATTTAACCAATAGTTCTAAAATACTGCTGCTGTTTGTTGCATCACGAATCAAAGAGTAAATACAAACGCAAATTAGACAGCACTGAACGGCCACACTACAGCAAGATAACTATGCTTTTGGATAAGACTAACTAATAGTAGGAAGGGGCTGAATTTTGAAAATTTGGAAATTGAAAATGAGGCCCTCAAAATTTTATGGTATGATAATAAAAATTAAGAATAAAATTACTTTTTTCACTTTACTCGCAAAAAAACCCTATACTGTATATACCCTCCTCAAAATTTAGTATACCATTTTTTAAAAAATATTGTCAATATTTTACTGTAATTAAGTTGTATTTATAAAAAACAACTTTGAAAGGATTTTTACATTATATGCAAATGTATTCACTACGTGATATAGCTTTGATGCAACCAGACGCCGAATCAGGGAGCAAGACATTTTAGTACCCCAAAAATTAAAAATAAATAGCTTTTGAAATGCTTAAATGTAAAAAAGCTTGAAAAGATTTTTTTGTAGCCATAGCCAACTTCATGATGATTTTGAAATTTTTTTATTTGTCAACTATGCTTACCCCGACACAAGGGCGCCGGAAGGAGGGGGATATGGGGGAATTGCCATGTCTTTCCAGATTGCTTTTGCAAAGTGTAGCCATTAGCTTAAGTAAATTTTTTTATTTTGAAAGTATATTATTAGAAGCAATTTTCATTCATTCATTCATTCACTTATTTATCATTTTTATTTATTTTCTGATTTGCAAGATAACGTTGAAGGTGATAAACTTAGGGCAACCATTAGGCGAGTACCCAGACCTGCTATCAAAAATCCTAAGATATAACTATTTGATTAAAATATTTATTTAATTTTTCTACTTTGTATATAGATATGATTGTAGATCCACAGAATTTAGAGCTGCTAGTTTCTTTTTTGAGGAGACAACAGAATGGCGAAAGAAGGCATTAAACGGCAACTTGTTGATTGTGTTTGAATCAATATGACCCTTCTATTTTCTTGTTCTTGTAACTTTTTAGACAGAATATTTAGGCTACTACTTATGGGAAACAACAACTACTGTATATATCACGGCACTATCAAACATAATGCCACATAGCTTTTTGCTTTATGTTCAATTAACTCCAGTGTGACTTGACAAGTTTTTTACGTTCTATAGTGTAATAAATGGACAACTATATAATTTTGTATGTTGCAAATTTCCGTTTAAACTTTAGTCTGTTTACATTAATTAGATTTAGTTATTTGGGTGAAGCTTATTTTTGTCTAATTTGTTTGTGACATTTTCTACAAATCTATTTTTTCGCACATCCAAATTGGTTTTGTGATATTTTTTAAACTTTCCTTTTGGCTTTAATTGATTAAATTATGCGACTTGACTTTTTCATGAACCCCCTAATAGCAAATTAGCTTTTCCCAACCAATCATTAATTCATGGTATATAAATCCAACATTTCATTCATTTAAGTTCTTTATTGGGATTGAGACTTAATCTACTTTTTCTAAACTGTGCTTGATGAAAAGCTTAAAAGTGTTCTGATCAAAGTTTCCAAAACCAAACAAGCTACAGTGCACCACTGTTGAAAGAATCCTTAAGAAATTTGAGTATGGATCAACCTGAGAATCTGCTTGATTTGAGTAAGATTTATGCTAAAATAGTCAATCTTTAACAAATAGTTTATTCATCATTCCAAGCAGGCAAATTTTAAAGCAGGTACAAGAACTCTTAAACAACTTTTGCTAATCACATGTAATGAGCTGATTGTATAGCAGTTGCATTTTTAGGATAAATTAAAACCACCATTTTGATCAAAATAACTTATACTTAAATATAGCTCAATTAGGTCAATTCTAATTAGTGCATCCACTGCACAAAACACAGTCAAGTAATCAATTTAGCTCAAAGATAAACAAAATACCCATAATGTAAACAATGAACAATGCCCAGTGTGTGTTTTAATGTGCTAATAAGATTAAAAAATATTTGAACATTTTTAATGAAAACAATGACTGCGCAATAGTAGGACCATTTAACCTTTCCTTTTTCAAACAACTGGCTAAATTTTTTCTCAACAACGAATGAAGAAATTTCTTTGTAATACTGGTAGTTAAGGATTTATGACCAAATATAGGAAAAAAAGTCTGTTTAACTCGTAAGCAGTCAATATACATATTATTGTAAAACAGCCTCATGGCTTGTCATTGCATTTACCAAGAAGCTTGAGTAAATTTTATTAAGGTTAGTGCTTGTTTCAATGTCAGAGAAAAATTTGAAACTTTTTTTATAAACATTAAACAAAAAAGTATTGAGAAAGTAAATATTTTGGCATAGGATTTACTTTAAAGTCAATGGCAATGAAGACATCATAACATCAAATTTTCGGTCTTTAGCATCTGCATTTGATACAAAAATTTTTAAAACTATTTCTATTATTGACACAGAACTTGCGCTGATAAAATACACAGCACAGTTGTTCTTTAACAAAGCTAAATTAGTGCAATTATTGCTAATTATTGACGATGCTGGCAAACGTCGATATTTACCATTCATAATATTAGTATTTTAGAGCTATATAAGAAATTAATTCATGTATTAATTTATAAATTAGTTTATTTTAATGCTCTTTGTTATTTAAAAGTGCTTTGCAGTTTTAAATATAAAAAATTGCTCTAAATTAAAACGTGTCGTTTTTACATATTTTGCGCCCCATTGAAATTTTCAACACCCATTATATGGGGAATTGAAGAATTGAAAAAAAATTTTTTTAGTATGAATATGTTTATTTATATGGATATCATATTTTTTAAGGGCTTCATATAATTTTAAATTTTAAGCCCCCCTACTAATAGGATACCCACAAAACAAGAGGCCCAGGCATGTACAGCGTGCTCGAACTAAATGAAAGACTCGCAAAAAAACGAAGAAAAACGTAACATGCCTTTGAAATTTTTAACAGTAACTGATTTTTTCTTTTATCTTTATGTTTATCCTCCTGACATGCAGTAATTTTCAACAGTAACTGATTTTTTCTTTTATCTCTATGTTTATCCTCCTGACATGCAGGAAAGTGACGGAAGCGCTAATACATAGGGCAAGCAATTACGCCGACCTGCTTCGGAGATGCAAAAATATTGCTGTCTAGTTGAAATTTTTTATTTTTATTTTTTTAGTTTTATAGAGATGTGACTGAAATTTAAAAGTGTTTGCCAAGACCACCAATCAGAGGAAAGTGCCGTAAAGTATCTTTCCCAAGGACACAACAAAATGATTAGTAAGTTTTGAACAGAAATCATGTTGTTCACCATCTTGCTGCTGTAACCACTCGACCACTCTGCCGACAATACCATTGATTTATTAAAATCAATTATTGTTCAGTGTCATAATAAGCAAAAAAACTTTTTAAAATTGTTCATGTGCCAAAATAATTTCCGATACATTCGGATCCTACAGTTTTTCAGATGAGTCATCGCAAAGCAATTGAGCCTAAAAGTTTGCTCTATTACGAATATAATAAACTTTGGCAACTTTTTGATTTTTCGTGAGTTTATAACATAATAAACATTAATAGAAGCTGATCAAAATTATGGCATAAGATACTTGCCATTAAAGTTTGTGCATTCAATATTGATTGAATAAAATGTCATCATAAAGTGTTTTATATGTAATGTTATTCCAGGGATATCCAACCTTTGGCCCAATGCTTACTCAATTTTTTTACTTATATTTTTATAGCTGTATTGCAGGTTCTCAGAACTGTGTTTTGCGAGCTTACTTTTCGACAAAAATTGAGAAACCAGAGTTAAATTCGAAGTGAAAGCCAGAAATGCAAACTTGGAATCGGGACTTGGGACCCGTCAATTCAGTTCAATATAGCTGGACTCAAACTCGGACTAGGACTCGATAAAAAAGTAGCGAATCCGATGTTTAGATTTCATGCAGGGTCGACGATTTGAAGGTTTCGCAGATTATTGTTGCCAATACTTATTAAGAATAAAAAAGCTAAATCTTGAATGAAAAATAAAAGAGAAGTTAAAATATGATTTTCTTCATGTTATTCATCTTCACTATTTTATATTTGTAGCGCTCAAGGTTGTTGCTTTTTTTGTAATATCGAGTGATCAAATAGAGGCGTGGGAAAGCCCTTTTAACAAGAGGCGGAGGTAAAATTTAAAAAAAGCACCTTATATTTTGAAAAAGCAGTTTTGAAAGAAAAGGTTTTACAGTGTTGCCTTTTGTATGGCGAAAATTTTCAGCGCAAAATTTTGTAATGGTTAAAAAAATTCTTTACTTTCAATCAGTGTATAAAATTTTTATTTTCGTCCCAAACTTTAGGTAAAAATTAAAAAAAAGGTCATCGTTTTAAATTGAGTCCATGTTGCTACTTTCTTTCTAAATCTATGGTGCAGACCATAAACAAAATAATAACATTCACCTTCAACCGATCTGAGTTTTTGGTCGAGTTTCTATAATTGTAGGGGCAAATCTGACCCAATGCTTCTATATCTGCGCACTAGTAGGCTATACTCCTTTTTTGAAAAGACAGAGGGCAATTTAAAGAGGGCAAGAGCCAGGGGTAATTGCTCCCTGCTTCCCCGTTTTTGGGTACCGCTGGTGTTCAATACATGTACTAGTACAGAATAAAGAAATCGCAAGTTAAATTTTTTTTTAACTTATGTCAGTTTTGGCTGGCTTCTTCCATAAAAATCAAAGGTACAATTGTTATTATTAGACTTGGATGTGGACTCGGGGCTCGGAATCAGACTCGTCATTTTAGTCTCGGACTCGGGATTTTGACTCGCTTCAAAATTTCAACGAGCCGCATTCCTGGTCAAGACCTTTTTTCCAGAAATCACTAAGTTTTTAAGGCAAAAATTGAGAAAACAGAGTAAAATTTAAAGTAAAGATTTTTGCAGCCCTTCGGCTATAATAAAAGTTTATTTTGATTATGAAAAAAGGTTGGACATCCCTGTATTATTCCATGACATCAAGCAGTTAATATCAATTGACAGAATGTGACCTTAGAACGTTTTTATATTGTTTTTGTTATATTCACAGGTTTATATCCATATCATCGCAAACTGTATTAGCATTAGGGAAAGCCAATATAGTTTTTATTTAATTTTATGCACCTTCAGACACAAACAGCACTGGTATATCGTTAGATAAAAACAGGAATAGGGAAAATTTTTTTAATTACCCAGGCTGCTGTACTGCCCAAATCAAATAATGGCAGTGACGGTGTTGGCCAGCATGACAGGTGTCTATAGGGTGAAATAAATTTATCGTTACATTCTTCTTTTAGTTCAATTTATTAAAAAAATACATATTTATTTTGAAGTTTCAAATGATATAAATATAGTTTACAGTTTCAGGTATTAATATTTAATCCTGTCTAAGGATATCAATAAAAGATGTTTAAAGCAGGCAAGTCTCCGGGTTAAATTTCTAAAACCTTAAACCTTAAAATTTAACCGAATGCTGGTCTGGAGGCCCCTTAAGAGGTATGAGGAGACTGCAAAAGTCAAAAATCGACCTGGGCAAGGACGACCACGAAGTGATCAAACCCAAAAGTTGATCAAGGCCGGCCACTAGGGAGAACCGTCGGAGGAATCCGAAGAGTTCGATTCGAAGGGCCAAAATTTCCCAGAAAGACATCCGTGCCGCTTGCAAAGACTTCCCAAAAAGGTCTCCAGGTTGTTATCGACGCCAAGGGAGGCCATATCGAGTAAAATGTATTTTGCTTAAATTGTTAAGTATATTACAACAATATGTGCTGTGATTATTTCCATATCATGATCATTAAAATAAATAAGCATTAAAAACTACGTAACGATAATTTCCTTTTACCCTGTAAATGTGAGTTTCTTTTGGCGAGCATCTGAGAACCTACTTAATAAACCATCCAGCATATGGCCAAGTTCCACGAACCGCTGGAGAGTGACACTCTTAAACGTACAAAAACTCGGCTGGCTGGATTTCTAAAACTATGGGTAGGTGGTCCTTGCAGAGGGACGCATACGCATACAGTGACAATAGGCAAAGCGTCATTCAGTACACTGTCTATGAGGCAAGTGTGAGCGCTGCAACACCACACTGGTACGCAGTACTCAACTGTTAAGTTTACCAGAGATAAGGTATCTGTGCACAGTGTTTTGCATCAGCACCCCATGCTAAGCCTACCAGTCGTCTCAGTAGTGTGAGGGGCAAAGAAAGTTTTTTGCAAAATGTTACAAAATGGTCATGATACGTGAGCAATCTGTCTAGATTTACCCCAAGATAAGTAGGGTTTGAACAAAATAATAAAAGCTTATCACTGTTAAAATCTTTTTGCTCACGTTTGGCCTCTCAGTTGTTAAAATGAAAAGCTGCTTCCATTATTTTTGTGTGATTAAGCTTTAATCTTCAAGTCTGGAGATACGCAAATGTAGTCATGTCCTACTGCAAAGTAAAGTCCTCTCTATTTTTTTTCAGACTCCAAATGAGTGCAACAATATCAAATTGTTTCAATTGGCCAACCTTCTGAGATATATTGAAGACAAGTCGTAAGTATAAATGTTGAAAAGCAGGATTTAAGACGGATCCATGAGAAAACTTGTTTTTCAGACAACAAAGCTTACTTTGCAGGCTACCACCGATAATAAGGATCAAACCTCAGCTTCAACACAAACCATGATCATCTTAACCATGTCGAAGCTTTCACGTTAGGCCACGGTGCCAGACAGTGTCATATGACCTTTTCAGATTTACAAAACACGGTACCGGCCTTCTTGTTAGTTTCGAAAGAATCTTTGTTGTTCTGTAATAACAAACCCATTTAATCCACGGTTGACTTTTCTGGTCGAAACTCAGCCTGCTCCCTAGTTAGCAATGAGTCAATAATTGGTTCAACTCGGGCAAAAATAAGCCTCTTGAAAATCTTTTGGAGGACACAGAGCAGAGTTATTGGTCAATAGCTCTTTGGATCACCCCCATTGGCCTTAGAATCGCGACTGCAAACGCTCTTCTCTAAATCTTAAAAATTTTGAGTCAGCGCAAGCAGAAATAAAGAAAGTCATGTAACCAGAACTTTAACGTAACTGCAGCATAAATTATGCTCTCAGTAAATGGATCGGGCCCCGAACTTTAGCTAGTTTAAGTTGTTGGAAGGCAGCAGTGATTTCTATGTGTGAGAAATTCTCAGAAATATTTACTTGATTTATTTTTTCTTATTTACTTCGATATGGGTTTCTTAATTTTTTGTAGTTGTTTCATCGGTCTCACATCTCAAGAACTTTGGAACAGCGCTATGATATCCATGGGACACTTAAAAAAATGCTGAAATTTGAAAATAAACTTTAATAATACACCAAAATCGCATTTTTTCAACTAAAGGTGTTGCAAAAAAAAAATATCAAAAATAAATTTAACAAAAAAATACCCAGTACAAATTATATTCATAAAAATTAGCAATGTTCAGCAATTTCATTTACTAGAAATAAACGTTTTCCGAGTAAAGTAAAATAACACTAAGTCGGCTTGGATAAGTAACAGACTAATCGATGCACTGATAATTTTTTAAGTATTTCAGAAATGAATACCAGAATATCTTCGTTCCCTGGTAAAATAAACTCATTGTTGAAGTTTCGAGAACATTCCAAAAAATTAATTTTAAAGTCTTGGTTGTCCAAGGCTTTTTCACTTTTTCCAATAAATTCTGACATATTTGTTTGTATGTCTGATTCTGGCTCTTAACATATTCATATACTGTATAAAAGATTCTTTGTAAGGAACGTTAATTTATTCGCTGGCAACAAAAGAAACCTATGGTCATCAGTAGAGATGGAGAAATAGTTCCGTGTGATAAAAATCTAACTTCCGAGCAGAATGACGCGAGACTCAATCCTCCTGTCTGATTTCCATTGTGTTTTCATAAAAGGCTTCACAAAAAATTATCAAAGTAGCCAGATCGCAGGTGCTTTCTCGCAGTTTGGGCCATAAGTACGTCTGTTCATTGGTGTTAAAAATGACAGATCGAAACCAAACCTGCCAAAACGGAAGGGCATCCACCGATTCCAATTTTCCGCGTGGGTCTACTAATCCGAAAATGTTCTGTTCAGGAAGGGGCAATGCTGGGAGAAAAACTGCTCTTTTCCGGGCACATTGCCAACAAGTAGTTCCAAAGACCCACTATTCTTCAGCTGAACGTCGAAGGCCTCACTGCAAGCGAAATGAACGTTCTTCATCACCTCGCTATGCAGTCTAAGGCACTCGTCATCCTACTACAAGAGACCCATTGCACTGATGCAGAGAAGTTGGTATTTTAAAACTAATATTTAGGTAGGTCTTCTTTAAGCATGAAGCATGGCCTTGCTACGTTTGTTCACGAGCGACTAAGGTACACGCTTTTGGACCAATCTCCACCAACATCGAAGATCGAGTGGTTGTGTGTGGACATTGATGGTTATAAAATAGTCAACGTCTACAAACCTTCACCAACGTGATTGCGATCCCTGGATCTCCAAGTGTTTCCTCACCCATGTCTTTATGCTGGCGATTTTAACTGTCGTCATGCTGATTGGGATTAGATGACAACAGTCCGGAGTGCTTGGCTGGCTGGGCAAGTATTAATTGTCTTGCTCTACTATATAATGCCAAGAACGCTGCCAGTTTCTATTCCGGCCGCTAGAACACTGGCACCAATCCGGATTTAGCTTTCGCTAGCGAAAGTCGTAACAGTCGCTTACAGGATAGAGATGACCTTGAAAAGTTCCCCAGGTCACAACATCGACCTTCGCTTATTACACCCACAAGGTTTTTTACAAGCATGTCTGTTAAACGATGGAACTTCCGCAAGGATAAATGGAGTGATTACATTGCTTTGATGAATAAATTCGCAAAGACTTTGTTGCCGCCTGATTTACTTGACGTGGATGCGGCTTACCAGGACTTCTGTAACATCATTAAGAAAGCAGCCAAAAAGACTATCCCACACGGGTATCAAAACAACTATATTCCGTGTTGAGATGCAAAGTGTGAATCCCTTTATACAACCTTCCTGCAGTCTCCTCAGGGAGACGACTCAAGTTTGGCTGCTGCAGCTCTACTTGCCAAGCTTGACAGAAAGCGGAGGGATTAATGGCTCGAGGCAGTTCGGAGCACCAACTTTTCACACTCTAGTCGAAAAGCATGGAGTATTTTTAACAACCTTACTAGTAGGTCATGACACTCTCCTTGTCACTGTCACGTCTCAGCCGATGCTATTACATCTCAGCTAGTTAGAAATGGGAGATACGAGGCTGTTGACCGCAAGTCTTCTCGACTTTTCTATCAAGAAGTGTCTGACGTTTGAGGGCCACAACACCAGACCCAGTAAATATCTCTGACACTTTTTCACAAAGAGAATTTACTGCTGCCCTTCAACATTTAAAACCAGGTAAAGCTCCGGGACCGGACTCCATCTGCTCCGAGCTTATACTCCATGCTGGAGCTGCTTTGAAATTCTGGTTACGTGACTTCCTCTCTTCTTGTTTGCACCGACTCAAAATTCTCAAGATCTGGAAAAGAGTACTTTTGTGGTCACTATTCCAAAACCAATGAAGCCCGTGGGGGACCCAAGAGTCATCGACCGATATCTCTGCTCTGTATCCACTACAAGATCCTCTAGAGGCTTATCTACGCCCGCGTTAAGCCATTAATCAATCCACTGCTCCCTAAAGAGCAGGCTGGGTTTTGACGCGGGAAGTCAACCGTAGATCAAGTTGTTCTGCTAACCCAGAACATCAAAGATTCGTTTAAGGCTAAGAAGAAGGCCGGTGCCGTGTTTGGCAATCTGACAGTTGCTTATGACATTGTATGGCACCGTGGTCTTACCTGCAAGCTGCTGAGACTTCTTCCGGATAGGCACATGGTCAGAATGATTACGGAACTTGTCCGAAATTGTAAGTTTCACCCTTACTACCGGTGACAGCAAGCAAAGCAGGCTACGCCGTCATAAAAACGGCGTTCCTCAAGGATTGGTCTTGGCTCCCCCCCTATTTAACATCTATACCTACGATCTTCCTTCCATGATTTCAATCAAGTTTGCTTATGCTGATGATCTAGCATTGTTGCACTCTTCTGAAAACTGGAAGGACTTGGAGGGGACCTTAAGCCAAGACATGTCTACACTTTCAGCGTATTGCCAGACTTGGAGGTTTAAGCTAAGTCACATTAAGACGGTGACGGCAGCCTTTCGCTTAAATAACCGAGAGGCCAAGTGTGAGCAAAAGGTCTACAACAACGATAGACCTTTACCGTTTTGTCCAACCCCTACTTATCTTGGGGTAAAACTGGACAGATCGCTAACGTTTTGTCACCATCTAGTGCCATTGCGCAAAAAACTATCGCACTGCTGAGGCGACTCGTGGGCTGAAAATGGGGTGCTGGTGCTAAAACACTACACATAGCCACATTATTTCTAGTCTACTCAGCAGATGAGTACTGCCCGCCAGTACTCATTAACAGTGTCTTAAACGACGCCTTGCGCATAGTCACTTGATGCCTGCGTCCCACTCCAACGGACAATTTACTCATATTCTCAGGCATCCAGCCAGCTGAGCTTCACCGAATGGGAGCGACACTCTCCTTAGCCCATCATGGATCTCTGGACCCTGATCATATTTTGTATGGTCTTTTAAGTGGGCCCCCTCAGATACTCGCCAAGGGAGACTAAGATCCAGACGCCCGTTTGTGCCAGCTGCGCGGAATCTTTCGGACAACCTTGCTAGACTTGGCATCCGCGCTTTTGAATGAACAAATCACAAATGGAAAGCGGGGTCCTGTTAAAATGCTTCCAGGCTACGTGTTTTTGTGGCCGTGACCGGTGCCAGGCCTGTTGAGATGGGCTTACCCCGAGCAGCTTGGGTTAAGCTCAACCGCCTGCGGACTGGTGTTGGGCGATTCCATTCGTCCATGCACAGATGGGGTCTCGCTCTTTTACTGAACTGCGAGTGCGACGCCTCTGAGCAAATTTCAGCCATAGAGAGTGTTCTAAATATCGGGCACTGCATGGAGCACGAGATCTGACGGCTTTGGATGACAAAACCCGATGCTGGCTAAACAACATCACTGTCAGCATTTCATGCAGGCAGTACAGCAGCCTGGGGTAGTAAAAGCATAAATCCTCGGCCCCAATCCTGTTTGTGTCTGACCTGGAGTGGATAACTCTCCAAACAACAAAGACGACGACGATCAAAGTAGCCTTGCTGCTTATTTACAAGAGTAACTGCACTTACTACAATAAACAGTAACCAGGCCAACAGGTCTGTATGAAGAAGGATAGGAAAAATACCCATATATTTCAGTATCAAAACTAGTTGATTTATCGTCCCTGATAAATATGCATTTTTTATAAAAAACATTTTTTATGGCTTATTTGTAATTATTGTTAATTTAGTTTTTTTTCTATAAATGAAGAAAGTTTATTATTGTTATTATTAAAAATAAATATCTATTAAACTTTATTGTCATAAACCAGGGCTGCTTAACTTGCGATCCTCAATGTACGTATTTTAATGCGACCCGCAAAGGAATTTTCAATAAGATATTGAATCAACTTGAATTATTGCAAGGCCTCTGAAACAATCCAATGTCGCGCAGAAAATTCGGTATTCATAGGGTAACCATTTTGTGCTTATTTCTAAAATTTGTGATTATTTTTTACTAATTTTGTTTTAGTTCTTCATAAAATTTCTTGAAACCTCGATTATTAAAAGGTTTTCTCTCTGTGTATCAAAAACGAGGTATTTTTTTGGTTAAAATCAATTGAAGACCTTTTTTTTTGAAGATCCTTACTTTATAGGGACAAAAATTAAGATATTCGAAACAGATTCAAAGTGAAAACTATTCTTTTTCAGAAACCGATACTTTTTAGGGATGAAAATTGAGAAATTCAAAACAGATACAAATTTATATGTTAATTTTTAACTTTTCTGGGATCACAAGTTTTGAATTGGTCGCCGAATCTTTGCTTTCTATTTCCGGTTAGCATTCGAATTGCCACAAAAAAGAGTAGAAAAGCACTGCTTAAATGCATAAATCAGCAAGGATCAAAAGCAAAGATAAAAAAAAGGCCTTCACTTTACTGCGCAAAAAGACAAAGCAATTGACATTTTTAAGTTTCATTTAATTCTTTAATCGTGTTTACTTTTTGGTCAGTTTGGATGGTATTCCTGAGTATAAGCTTGTTTTTGGCAAAGTAAAAATTTCTTTGCTTGATTTAGAAAAAACTCGTAGAATCCAAATAATACATTTTCATTTTTAGTTTTTAACTAAATTTGTAAATTAAATTATCGGACTCTCGTTATGAAGGACGTTTAAAAGTTCACGTTAAAATTAAAGTGAAGACAATAAAAAAGGTTACTATTTTGTTTACTAAACTAGTATCACCCTGTTGTAAACTTGCAGAGAAAAATTTGCCTTGTGATGAGAAAAGGTCCGGCAACCTTGTCGTAAACGCAAAGCAAAGTTCAGTTGAAATATAATCAAAATAATGTACAAAAAACTAAAATAAAAAAGTGTAGCCATGGTGTTGCTTTTTTCAAAAGTTTTCCTTTTTTCTTTTTAGGTTTTTTTGTTTTATTTTTCTGTTTTAGACAAATTGCGATGCAATATTATGATATAAAACAATAGGATTTTATGGTCTACGCATGAACTGTATTGCATTCGAAATTTTTTTAGTAGTTTATTTGATTTGAAAACAAAAGTCTGAACCAAGGTTTCTCAAATATTTTATCACAATACTTCAAGTTTTATTCTTGCACCACAACATAATACCAAACCGAAACCTCTTCGTTCCAACGCACGTGAAATCGGTCATGTTCATTGTTCAGCGGAACATTTTGAGGAATACAAGTGTTCGCTGAAACACAGTTTAAGAAAGGTGAATCTAATCCTTTATACTTGTTTCTTTAAAACGTTTTTTATTCATCAGAGATTTTTCATGATTTTGCAAAAAGAAAAAGAAAAAAAAGCAATCAAAAAATAAAAGAAAAAAAGCTTTCACTTAAAGCATAGTATAAAAACAACTTTTTTGAATTTTTATATTCAGTATTCAAAAGCACTAAATTGCTCATATTTTTAGTGGTATTAAAAAAAAATAGTTTTCTTACGGAAACAATTTGTTAATTGACAATAAAGAATGATGAGAACTCTTTAAATAAAATTAAAGGTTTTAGAGTGCTGTTTAACTACATCACTTGTGTAAAATCAATTGAAGTCCCCCAGAAATGTTTTACTTTCAAGTCAAGGCAACGCTGATCATTTTTGGTTTAGACCTAGGAAAGTCAGCCAGCAGCAATGAAAGAAATTGTGGTTTTGGACAATCATCAATTAAAACTGCTCTCAATTGAAACGTTAACAATGATATCATCATTTGATTCTTTTAAATTTGTTTTGAATTAAAACGTTAACAATCGTATCATTATTTAAGTTTGTTTTTAATTGAAGCAGAGGTTGGGAACCTTATCGCAATCGCGGGCCGTATCAAAAATTGAAAAATTGTTGATGGCTGTATAAAATTTTGAAGGCATCATATATAGTTTTTCCAACATTCTCGAAACGTTTGCTTGAATCATGACCTTCTAGCACTTTACGGATATGAGAAAAAATAGTATCCTAAATTTATGTTGAAGACGAAAAAAAAGGTTATCATTTTGAATCTGTCTCTAATTTCTCGATTTTTGTTGCAAAAAAACTTGATTTGCTTCATGCGGATTTCTCTGGATTTGCTTCTTCCGAACCCACGCAGCCAATTGAAAAATTTTGCGGGCCGTATGTTTCTAACCCCGGAATTAAAGCGTTAGCTATCTTATCATCAATTTACATTTGTTTTCAATTGAAGCGTTGACAATCATTTCATCATTTAAAAATCATATTATTATTAAAAATTGTTTTGAATCTCAAGTTCATCAAATTAATATTTTTCTTCTTTTATTTATTTATGGATAAAAAGGTAGATTTTAGACATTCTGAACGACATATCAAACGGCACCCGCTAAAACAATCGTTTTAAAGGTTTAAACAAACACTATTTTTTAAAGCATCAAAAAAAGTCATTTGTTTGTTAAGAAATCCTACAAAAAGGCTGTTTCGTATAAACTGAAATGTTTTTCAAGAGCATGCGCTAAAATGCACTCCAGAAAACGTACAGTAACTGGAAAAAGAAGATTGCTGGTCGTTTTTTTTGCTTCAACCTCTTACACTATTTTATCAACTAGGCAAACTATTTTATCAAACTAATTTATCAAAAGAAGTGGCGAACTTTTTTTCACAAACGTGCCAAAATACTAATAACATTGTTTATCAAGTTAAAACCGTGCCAACTACATTCAACTAAATATAAACAAATTAATGCATGAATTTCTTGCCATAGATTACATATCAATGAGATTTTTGCTGCTTTAGTAGGAAAAATTAAAAAAGGTCTTTACTTTAAAACTGTGTTTAATTATACGAGTGCCATACGTTCGAGTGTCCAAAATGCCATAGGTTTGTTACCGCTGAACTGGGCAATCAAAAAAATTTTTAAACTTGATAAACTTTCGACATTTTGTTTCTGCACTGCAACCTAGCGTCTTTTGAAAAGATAGGATTCTAAACGTTGAAGTTTCACAAAACGACCTTTCTTTCTGCTACCTATATAAACCAAAACAATCTGCCGTTGAGACCTAATTATTTGCTTTTATAGTTATTTTCAAAATTTTTACCGGTACAGTGTAGCTTTTCAAAATTAATCATGTTGGTATAGAGATAAAGCATTGCAATGTTGTGCAAACATTTTTGATTGATTGGCATCAGTTTTGTTCCTAATTTTTTAATACTGCTAACACAGCTCAGTTTTTTTGTCGACAAAACAGGTGTTGCCGTCAAATTAAATTTTGTTTTTAGGCGTCATGTGTCAGTTTTTTCAACTCATGTATACAATAGTTCAAAAATCAAATAATGGTTCGCTTTATAACTTATGTGGTGCTTTAAAATCATTTTTTCCAAAATTTAAAATAATAAAGTTGTTTTCTCACTTATTTTGGGACAACTCTTCTTTCTAAAGCAGGGGTTTTCAACCTATGGGCCATGGCCCAGTAGTGGGCCACAGTGGTTTTTTTAGTGGGCCATGGAGCATAAATCAAAATGAAAGCAATGTGTACGTATAATTAGGCTTGCCATCGGTTCCATTTTTTAGGCATTTTTCTGGCGTCCTGTGCAGTCAACCACATGAAGACTTTTTTTTTTTAGAGAACGCTATGATTTTGGGACAAAAATAGGGAAAATTGATAGCAATTCCAAGTGAAGACCTTTTTTTTTAGAGAACACTATAATTTGGGGATGGGAATTTAATTTTGTTGACCAAAGTGGGTTGTGAAGTTAACTTGGGTTGAAAAATAGGCCACGGTACAGAAAAGGTTGAAAACCACTGTTCTAAAGCTTCGCAGCCGCGCTTAATTCTTTTGTGCCAAAAAAGTTTCACAACTTATGACTTAGACCAGCAGTTTTTAATCTTTTATGGTTCGTGCGCCCCTTCCAGAACCTTTCAACACCTGTGGCCCCCTGCTTCAAATATTGTCGTAAACGATAGGCTAAGTGAAGACTAAAAAATTTATCACTTTGAAACTCTAGCATTCGATGACTATGGACCAAAAGACAGATTGGGATAACACAATTATTTTAAAAGTTGAAACTGATTGCAATAAAAGATTATTTAAAGAAAGTTGATTTATAAATTCAAAATCGAATGTAATAAACAAAAACGACGGCAATTCCTTCCCTTTGGTCTGTAAAAAATTATTAAATTGCAATTGAGTAGTTCAGTTTGCGTCATTAAATTTATTACTTTTAAAAAGCTACAATTTTCTTAATTAGTTATTTTGGTTTGAAATTTTGAATTGCAATACTGGGATTGACTGCTGTGCTCTCGTCTGTTATTAAAGTGTTCTCGAGCTTATTTCTCGCTGTTCGTGAATACGTCCTGCCTTCGAGGCTGTTTGGTCTCTTCAGAGATTGCTATGCCTTTGTTTTTTATTTCTCAATTTTCGTTGCCGTAGCGATCAGTGGAGCAACCCACCTGCGGTTCAACGTTGGGCACATTTCTATGGTTAATGATGATACGCTTTTATCAGTTGTTACTGTGAATATTTTAATCTCTGAAGATGCCGGTTGATTTCCGACCGACAAAACGTCAGTTTAAATAAAAATACTTCGCTAATTTTTGGTTTGGTATTATCACTGGTAGAACATTTTAAGTTTTTTAGCAATGCTTCTGATTTTTCTAATTTTCGTCCCAAAAGACATGTAAAGACTCAAAAAAAAGTCATCACTTCAAAACTGTTTCTCACTTATTCATTTTCGTCCTAAAAACAAGTGAAAACTAAAAACTAAAAGTCCTCATTTTAAAACTGTCTCTGGTTCTTCATTTTTGTCCCAAAAGACTAATTAAGATTAAAAAAACATCTTCAGCAAAAAATTTTGGTTGTAGCTCCGTTTTGAGAAACCCTAATTGGTATTAACTTTAAGTTTTTACTTAAAATTTATAACATGTTTTGCTTTTCGTTAAAAAAGAATATTTAGAAAATTTAGAATTAAAATGTAAGTCTAACATCAATTAAGTAAAAATAAATATAACAAAAAAGTAATATTGACATTGAAAAAATTTTAATAGAATTAGAAGCAAAAGATATGGCTTATACAGTTTTATCTGCATAAATCTTTCTTGACAATAAACAATATGCTTTTAAAAAGTTTGCTGGATTATTAAAAATGTAAGTTTACGTTTATAGAGCTGCTTACAGTATAGGTAAGCGTGAACGGAAGATTTTACAAATAATTTTATATTGCGTACAGAAAAAATAACTTTAATCAATATAAATAACCCATACCAAATTTTGGAGAATACAGTTTAAATCTACAGACAAAAAATTTCTATAATTTCTATAATTAAAATTTGGCTATATACAGTGAGCCTATTCAAACAAAAAATAAAGATAAGAACACGGTAATAGTGCTTTTGCAGTAGAAACTGGCTTATCTTCGAATACGATTAGACCAAAGCCCGCGCAAGGCTGCGTTTTATATGAAACAAAGCTTGTTTTAATGTTTTGCAACAATCAAAATTTATTGTAACGGCTTTTTTTAAAAGTAGTATGTACAGTACATATTACATATCTCATACATATACAATATTATATACGTTTAGTCAAAAAATGTTTACAAAACAAAACTTGTTCAATTATTTTTTTATTTAAAGCAGGATTTTATTGATTTCAAAAAAATGAACAAACTTATTTTGATTACAATTTTGGCATTGATTGTCTTGAGTCAGACAAACGGTTCATCAGGATGGTTTGCTGGAGGAAAAAAGAAAATTCAAGGTCAAGTATTGAAACAAATAGAAAGGTATTTTTGTTTTTACTAAAATCTAAAAAAATTACTATAAAACTATTTGCGAGCCATGTTTCATTGCTTCTCCAAGTGGATAAAATTCTTTTCAATAAAAAAACAAGGCACAAAACTGCAATTATTTTTCCTATAATTACGTATAAAATGAAAAACTTTTCAATTATATTTTCCATTTTTTGGTTGTGATGACAAAAAATTTTTATAATGCAGATTTAAAGTTCAAGAACTTATTGCACAAACCTCTAATCAAATCATTTATCAATTAGTTTTTGTATTTTTTTAATTCTAAAACGTATTTTCTGTAACCTACTATTTGTTGCAATAGGCCTAATTCAATTATTTTTTAACCCGATATCTCTGTTTTCTTTTGTATTGTCGCACTCAAGCACATTTCTGCAAATACCAAAAGTTTTTAATCACTTTGTTGCGAACTGGAAACCAGAATCAATATAGTTTGAGTAGATCCGGGATTTCCAATTTGCGGCCAACTGCTTATTCAAAGCTCCAACCTGCTTAAAGCTCCGTGCTTATGATTAACATGGTCTCGGTTCAAAACCCACTTGCGCCATTCTCTTGTGTCCTTGGGAAAGACACTTTATGGCACTTTCCCCTGCTCGGTAGTCTTGGCAAGCAGTTCTAAATTTCATTCATATCTCTATTAAATTACAAGCCGACAGCAATATCTTGACATCTCCGGAAGCAGGTCGGGGTAATTGCTTACCCTATGTATTAGCGCCTCCGTCGCTTTCCTGCGAGTCAGGAAGATAAACATAGAGATAAAATAAAAAATCAAAATAAAATAATTTCTACGTCAAGTGACGTGCAATGAACTGATTTATGAAATCTTTTTTGGGAGGAGCTTGTCATAAAAACGCTTATCCCAACTTTGTTTTTCGTATTCAGATTGTGTTTAGATTGAATTAATATTGATTTTGTTACTTCCAAAGATTTTTTACAATATTAAGTGATAGTTCTTAATGACTTTAGTGGTAGTAAAGGATATTAACTTTGAATCAATGCGGTGTGATTTAGAATAAGATTACAGTAGTAGTAGTGATGCTGCTAGTGATAAAGAAGGGAAACATGTAGATTTGTTAGGAAGGTGGAAAGAGGACCAGAGATTTGTAGAGATTTTAGATTCAATCTAAGAACTTAACATATATTAAGGCTCCAGGGTTGCACCGTTAACCAAGGAGAGTGTCGCTTCCAGTCCACGAAGCTTAGCTCGTTGGCTGCTTGAAAGTATGGGTAGATGGTCTGTTGAAGTACGATGCAAGCATCTCATGACTATGCGCAAGGCTTCATATAGGACAATGTTCATAAAGCGAGTACAAACGATGTTACACAAGACTGGTGCGCAGTATTCAACTGTAGTAGACCAATAGGGCACCTGTGCGCAGCACCCCATTTTGAGCCTACACGTTACCTTAGTGGGGTGACGTGCTAAGATACTGTAGTTTTTTGCGCAATGCTAAGAGATGGCAACAGAACTTGAGCGATCTGTCCAGCTTTACCCTAAGATACAATAAGTGGAGTTGGACAAAATGGTAAAAGGCTATTGCTGTTGTAAACATTTGGTTCACGTTGAGTCTCTTGATTATTTAAATGCAAGACTGCCGTCACTGTCTTAGTGTGACTGAGCTTCAGCTTCCAATTCTGCAGATACACTAAAAAAGGGTGGTCGTGTCTTGACTTAAAATCCCCTCAAAGGCCTTCCAATTTTCAAAGGAGTGCAGCAATGCTAGATTGTCTGCGTAGATAAACTTTCTAGAGATTGTGAAGCGCAGATGTAGACGTACAACAGATGTTGAAAAGAGGGAAGCCAAGATCAATCCCTGAGGAACGCCGTTTTTCAGACGGAGTAGCCTGCTGTGCTTGCTGTCACTGGCTATAAGAGTGAAACTTTGGTTTTGGACAAGCTCCATGATCGTTCTGACCACGTGCTTATCTGGCAGAAGCCTCAAGCAGCTTGCATAGACACAAAGTAGAGATATCAGTCGATAACTTTTTGGCTCCCGCCACATGCTTCATTGGCTTTGGAATTGCGACTACAATTCTTTTCCAAATCTTCGAAATTCTGAGTCACTGCAAGCAGGAAAAAAGGAACTCACGTAATCGGGACTTCAAAGCAGCTAGAGTATAGAAATTTTTAATAATAATTACGTACTGATTTCAATGGTTTCACGTTTCACTAAGATTCCTAATTGATAAATCAATAAATACATTCTTATCATTTGGTCACAGCATCTATTACTAAAAAGATGAAATTTTATATACCGCTACATATAATTTTGCGGCCCGCTCAAGGTACTTAAATTATAATTTAGCCCACTATGAAAAAGAGTTGGACATCCATGCAGTAGATGCTTTCAAGGCAGATTTTAAGAAACCACGGATATAACATCTATTTAAACTGTAGAAAATCTTTTTTAAAATCTTTCAAATTTTTCTTTAATAAATTAAATTTCAGACCGCAAAATTTAATTTAACAGTAATTTTATTTGCCCTAACCGACTGTTTCGCCTGCCTGGGCTCGTCAGGGGGCGGTTAGAAATCTGAAAAAAACAAAACCAGTGAATAAAAATACAATTTAAACAGAGCGATTGAATGTCGGCAAAAAAACTTAAAACAACAACAAGAGTAACTTACGGTGGTAATATAATTTGATAAATGAATTTTATTGTCAAAGACAAAGTTTTGTCAGTAGTTTGCTCAATTATTTAAAAATAATGGATAAATTAAAAAAAGTTTGCATTAAAAAATGTGTTAAAATTTTAGTTACATAGCTGCAATAGAAAATACGTGAAAAATGCATCCTACTTCAACGGTGAAAAATGCGTTTAAAAATAACAATTATCAGGGTACGAATTAAAATTAATACATTGAAATTTTTTACAGGGTATAATTTACGATTATTGTTAGGTCAATAAGTATGTAGTGTAGAGGTGAGTTATTTTATTTGCTGATCAAGAAAATGGGTAAAGGCGAGATGTAAAAATAAGGTAAACCGTATAAATTAGTAAATATATTTATTAACTTCTATCGTGATTAAAACTTCATAATATAAATTTACTTCAATGTCGACAATTTGACACCAACTCTGAGCATTTATTTAGTAATTTTTTCGGGCTAGCCCGAAATACTTGCAATTTATCCGATAAGCATAAGTTGCATGTTTTTGAACCACACTGATATGGAGTTGCGTGATGTACGATGTTCCGTCTTATTTGTGGCAATTGCCTTGGTTGTTTTAATTTCCAAACGCATTTTTCAATGCAAACTTTTTTAATTTATCCATTATTTTCAAAAAATAGAGGAAAATTACTGAGAATCAAGAAATGCTACTATAACTAAATCAACACAATTATTGTGAAAACACATCTAAAAGGTATCCAGGCCGAAGCGGATGCAGCATGTAAAAAATCAATTCTCAACAAGTACAATGTATTCTTTAAAGATATCACAATGTAACCGATCAAATTTAATTTTAACAAATTAAATAAGAACTGTAAAAAGGTGATTAAAGCAAATTATTATGCGGCAAAAGCAAAGAGGACGATTATTATACGACAGGCCTGTTTCCGTATTATAAACCTCATCAGGCATAAGTTATTGTAGCCTCTAAGGCGAAATGGTTGCGCGAAAAGTTAAGGTAAAAATTCCATGACGTGACTCTTTTGGAAATAGGAATTCTAATTAATAATCTGCAATTACGAGCTTACATATCAATAATATACATCAAAAAAGCACCAATCACAAAGAGAATTGAAAAATCGAATTTCGGACTGCATCGAACAATTGGGAATTGATTTCATCGAAAAGAACCTTGAAGCAGCATCAAAAAGGTTTAATAAAATTTGAATTTTGGACTTTGTTGAATTAAATGGAATAAGTTACATCGGAAAAATTTACAGTGGCCGAAATAGGAAAGCAGATTGAAAAAAACCAATCGGAGAAGAGATGATAGAAAATAAATTTCGGACCAGAAAAGACTAATTTAAAAAACTTTAAAATTCATAGAATTCATCACTTCAAAATTTGACTTTTCTATTTATAAAAATAGAGATTTTCTATTTCTGAATAAATTTTCAATTTTCTATTTACAAAAATAACTGAATTTTCTATTTATAAAAATAGGGGAAACTACGTAAACAACTTTGTTTTTGGCAATAAAATTCATTCATTAATTAGCATTACCACCGTATTTTCTCTTGTTGTTGTTTCACGTTTTTTTGCCGGCATTCGATCGCCCAGTTAAAATTGTATTTTTTTTCAATTTGTTTTGTTTTTTTCAGATTTCTAAGCGCCCCCTGACGAGCCCAGGCAGTCAAAACAGTCGGTTAGGGCAAATAAAATTAATGATAAATTAAATTTTGTGGTCTGAAATTTAATTAATTTATCCGCTCTGCCTTGACGTCATTGAGGACTTTTCTGATGAAGACCGACTAAAAATTTTGAAAAACTTTATCATTTTCTTAAATATTTTTTTTATCTTATGTACGGCCAGGTTTTTTGTGTGGTTTTTGAATTCAAGCTTTCTAAAAATTTTCGAAGCACGGGCTTGATCCGGGTTTAATTTTTGTTCCTGGCAGCTTATTCATATATAGAAATGAAGTAGCCAATAAAGAAAGCAACTTCAATAAAATATGATCAATGTTTATTGATGATGTTTTATTTGTTTCAGCCAAATACTACCCTGCAAGTCAACTGAATTCATAAAATTAACTTTAGATAAAATTTGGAATTGAAATCAATCTTCTTGGTAGATTTAAACTTTGATTATCCGATTAAGTTTCAGGTCATGTCAAAAGTAAAAAGCCAGGTCAAACTTTAATTTGGGTAAAGCTCTTTTGATTTGGACCACTTACCCCTCTCGTGTTACCATGATTTATTTTATCGCAAAAACTTCAATCAAAACTAAAATTTACCGATTCGAAGCACTTTGGGAGTTTTCAAGAAAAACTTTAGATCCTTACAGAGATTCTTTTGGTTTTTGTAATTTTAAGTAATTCGATCTTCGCTGATTGAAAATTTTAAAATTCATGCCCAAAATTGGATCGTTAAAAAATAAAAATTTTGTTTTTTAAAACGTAAGGACTAACAATATAGGCCTATTTATCATTAAGATACGGCCCACAAGATTAATTCAAGAAGTTTGAAATAGAAATAGAAATAATTAAAGTGAAAACTAAGTTTTGGCCTTAATAATATCACTATAAATTGACATCAATTTTCCAAGTAGGATTCCATAGAACTTTTAATGATTTCTTTAAAACATTAATCTTTAAAACTAAGCCATTAAGTTTTTGATCTTTTTTTCTGAGTTTAGAAATATTTTTAATCATTTCCTACATTGAGAAAAATGGGGCTCGATTTTTATATTTTTAGACAAAAAAGGCTGGCTATTTTTTCACATAACTGAAAAATAAAAGCTATGAGTAAAAAGTGGAAAATTTGCTTTAGTAAATGTTACTAAGTTGCTTCAATAGCATTGTAACGTTACGTTGACAGATCTTGGATCACCAAATTCACAAAATTAAAAACTATATTGTGATACAATCATATTTCAAGGATCACGTCTATCGATTCTTGATACAATTAGGATTAGATATTGATTAAGTTGAAAATTAATTCAAGCTTTTGTGAATGTAAACTTCAGAAATTATCAAATATCTTATTTTTACGCTTTTAATTTATTTCGGAATACTTTTAACTTTAGTGTTAAAATTTCTGTTAAGTGCTAGAGTTGTAGGATCCCCAACATGGCGTTACGTTGTTGCCAATTCCACCAACAAACTTTACAACGTTTAAGTGCTATTTTTACGACTAAGTTTTTAACTGTTACTGAATAACTTTTTTTTACTGGTAAAACACTTGAAGTAAGCCGGACAAAAACTATTTAAATTATTATTTGATAAAAAATCTTTTATAAACCTACTTTGGGATTTTGTAAAAAAATTTATGAATTTGTATTTATACAAGCAATTTTTATTTTTTGAACCACTCAACAACATCTTTTATTTAATTTTTCTGGTTTGTAGAAAAATTAAACAATATTTTCAATGTGTGTGGAGTGTTTAAATGGTTGTAAAATTATTAGTTTTCTTCTTTTACAGCATATCAATGACGCCGTTGGAAAAATTGAAAGGTAACTTTTAATTGACATTTCATAATAAAAATTTCTTGAATTATTTATTAATAGCTTTAATTGGGCAAAGATTAAATGCTTTTCTTATGGTTACCAAAATTTTTATTGGCTTGCATTTTTTTCTCAAAAATTTTAGAGATTTTTTCTAACATTTCGAGTCACTATTGGTTCTGCTAAACATGATTCAAAGCTAATAAACTTATCAAGTTAAGGTAATGGGCAAACACTAAGATTTATTGCCGAATAGCCTCGAGCATTTAATAAAATCCAAATAAACCCACCATTTATAAATATTTAGATTTTTTTAAGAACACCACAGTTATAATTTCAAGTCATTGTTTTCGAAAAAAATAAAATAGTCTAATAAAAAATACATTCCGTTTATATTTGTTTTTCCAATTTTTTCCATAATTAAATATCAAATAAAAGAAGCACTTTGTTTTTTGCTAACCTTTTGTGGTTGAACTACATCTTTATAATATTTTTTTGAACAACTTAAAATTTGAAAATAAACATTTTGATTGATTGTGTTAACTTTTTCCAATAATTGTAAAAATATTGTTTTACAGCTGAAGAACTGGTGAAGGAACTAGAACTTGCAAAAATACTTGAAAAGAATAAAAAGATTGAAAGTGAAAAGATCGAAAAATAATTTGTCAAATTTTCAACTTTTGATTTCTATAAAAATTTTGAAAAGAAAAAAATTATTGTAGAAGAAATTGATTAATTGTCCATCCGTATATTAAATAAAATAAACGTAAAAAATTTTTTTTGACTTTTCATATAAGTTAAAAGAACGAAATATAATAATACACGTAACGAAAAATTTTATCGGACAAAGGAATAACCCACTCTTTTTTTTAATTTTAAAGTAATAATAAGTTGTTTTTTTATAAGTTACAGTATATAAAAAAATTACTAGCCTATAAATAACAAACTAGTTCTTTTTGTGCAGTAGCGACAGTGTTCGACTTAAACTTATTTCAACAACAAAGGCTTGGAGAGTTTTTTAACTTTAAAATAACGCCTTTTGTCAATGTCTTTTCACTCAGCGCTCTTTACTATTAGATTTAAATTACAATCATGTCATTATTAAAATTTAGGTGAAAAAACATAAAAATTTGAAACGAAAAAAATCTTGTTTGCGAAGGAAGAGTTATGGCTTAACGGAAGTTCAAGGTCGAATGCTTCTAGAGGCTTTCAATAAAGTTGTTGTGCTTTAAAAATTTAAGATAATTAAATAGATTTAAGTAGTTATGTGAGAGCTTTTTAAAAAAATCAATTATTCGATTAACCATTGATTTGATTGTTGTCGCAAGCGAACAGCCATTGTATTAGAACGGTACCCTACTTTACTTTCAAAACACAGCCTTGACAGCTTAGAAATTAAAAGCCAAGCTTATGTTTTTATTAAAAATAGAAACAAACATCGTCCTTCTTTTTATCATTGCACGTAGATAGATTTTCCATTCATAACAGACAATTTATTTTCCAACGATATATAAGACAACCGACGGCAAAATCTGGAGACGAAAAAATAAAAGATTAAATCGAATACAGCTGAAAACAAAATCTTGTATTGAGTAAATATACAATAATGAAAGTTGTGTAAAAATTTAAATACTTTTACAAAATTATTTTAAATTTTTTTGCGCTTAACCAGATCTGGGTAGAACAATTTCAGACTTATTTATGCATAAACTGTATTATTTTTTAAGTAAATATAAATTGCGAATGATAATACTTCAAAAAAGTAGCTAATTAAACATAATTTCTGATAGTTTGTGCATGTCTAACCCTGAAACCCTTTACTTTAAGAGATAGGCTTGTTTAAGCCTAAAGGTTTAACTAGCTTCAATTTGTAGTTAATCCAATTGAACAAATCGTTTACAGAAAAAAAGCTAAAAATTTTATAGTTTATTTTATTGTTTTTTTGAAAAAAAGCTTAAAAATTTTTACTAATAAGAATTGAAACAACGTTATTTGCTCAAAGAAAAAATATTTTTCTTTTGTTGGGTAAAAAACTGAAAAAATTAAAAGAAAAAATTTTAGCAACAATTTGGGCTCCCAGCAAATGTGCAAAAAAAATCGACTTTGTGAATTACATAGGATGGGTGATAAAAAAAATTGGGAAGCACTGTTTTATGCCAAATGAATAAAGGCATGTGCACACACAAAAAACCAATGAGACATTGAAAAAAATTGGTTCATACTGAATGAAGCAGAAAAATTTTGTTTCAATGAATGAATTTTAAATAAAAAACTTAACAGGAATATAAATTATTTAAAATTTTTTACAAGTCAAACATTTTTGCTTTATTAAAATCTCAAAAAAAATAATTTACAAGCATATTGACATTCTTTAAAGAAAACTTTAAAATTTACCACGGTAACAGCTGACGTTCATTAGGCCTTTTGAATAAATTTTTAGGTTATAAGCTCTATTTTTAAAGTCATTGTATTTTTGCTTATTGACCTTTTTCTAGTAAGTTTCTCTACTCCACGCCGTAATATACCTGTTGGTTCATTCTTTATTAATTTAGGCTGACCGCCAGGGCTACAACCCCATCGTCCATTAAAAACGAAAGACAAGCGAAGTTTCATAACCGGGCAGTTAATAAATCTAGTTTTTTAAATTCAACTTAGCTTACTTTCAAAGTGCTGTAAAATAAAACATGTCTCAAGTTTTTCGTTACAAATATTTTTTTGCTGTTTCTAGTTTAATTTTAAAGACTAATCTTTCCATGCTATACTTAATTTCAGCTTGGTATTAAAGCTACAGTCAAAGTTACCATTTGATATCACATAGAAATAAGCTTATTAGGGAGCGCCAAAGCTTACAAGCTGTGGTTGTTTTTTAACTATTTCTAGAAACCTCAACCAAAGAAAAAAAGGCTTTCTCCTGATTTTTAACCCTTTCTTTTTTGTTTAAAAGAGATAGACTGGAGCTGGATGTTCCACTAAATGGCGGACATGTTTCAAAGGACATGGCCGAGCAAAGATAAAGACACAAGTAAAGAAGTCTTCAACACAATTTTTGACGCAGTCTTTGACGTCGTTTACCTTTGCTCGAACACTTTCTATCAACTTATGTACAGTGCTACCAAATCTGCGAAATTCAGCTTTGATAACATTCTGTACGAGCAAATTGATAGTGTTGCCATGGGTAGTTTCCTTGGCCCTGCTCTTGCAAATAATTTTGTGTAATTTCACGAACATTTGCTCTTTAACAATTTCTCTAAGCCTTTTCTTTATTTTAGATACGTTAATGACATTTATACTGTTTTCAGTAATAAATTCTGCAATCTCTGCTATTGAAGGTGCTGTCATGTGCAGTCCCCTTGGCAGGGTCGTAACTTCGTCAGGTGGGACCCCGATGCAAACTATTACATCTATTATCTATACATCTATTATGGGGCCCTTTTTTTCTGTACTTAATTTTTAATTGAGCTACTTTTCCCAACACAGGAATTATTGACGATTCCGCGTTATAGAAAGATTTTTCAATTGAAATAAAAATTCAAAAAAGCATTGAGCTGAACAGCTAAAAGGGGCTAAAGCTAAGTTTACTGTGCCTGCAAATGAAAGCCTGTAATTAGAATAAAACTTTACCAAGGTTGCACGGTTCAACATAATTTTTGTGATTGCAATGTATTCAAATCAAAATAATGGCATAGCAAGGATTTCGTGGGGGCAGGCTGCAACAACAATTTTTTGACTGTTTAATAAAATAAACGTCGCAAACCAAAAGTGTTTTATAATCACAAAAAAATTATGTGCAACCTTTTGAGGCAAGGTGCGTTGTGAGGACAATATTTTAGCAAAATGCACATGTGCTATGCAATGCGTATAAATTGTTTAACCCAAAAAGAAGTAACGTTCAGTACATTGACATCACCACAAAAGACACAAACAGATAAAACGCAATACGTTGAGGCCAATTAAGTACGCTACCGTAATTTACTTGCGGGTGGTTGGAAACTTGAAATTTTGCCGTCTTGCTTTTGCACTAGCGAACTGCTGGATAACTTTTCTGAAATCTAAATTTTTAGCTTGTTCATTTTCTATCGATAGGAGAGCCAAACTGCTAAGTCTCTCTGGGGACATGGAGCTTCGAAGAAAGTTTTTGATCAGTTTGAGTTTAGAAAAAGACCTCTCGATAGCAACTGTTACAGGTACTGTTATATATATGGTTTCCATAGCTGAATAAGCGGAATTTTGAACAGACATAGGCCCACCAACGAAATAGATTTTTAAACGGCGGACAAAATAAACTTGTTTACGAATCTAGGACGAAGACCAAAATAAAAAAGCTCTTCACATCGAATCGAACTCAGATTTTCCTATTATCGTCCCAAAGTCATGATGTTATCTAAAAAAAAGGTCTTTACTTCGAATCGGTCTTGGAATTTGAATTGCTTTGAATTATTATAAACGTTGATGAAAGTTCGATTCCTACAAGCCCCTTCTGCTAAATGGAATTCGTTATCAGTTTGTGCAATCCAATAGCTGATGAATCCTCAACTTCAATAAATGAGGTAAACGCTTCAACAACTTTTAGTTCTGATGGCGATCTATCATCGTGGTAATCAATTTTGACGTAACGAAATATTTCATTTAACTGCTCTTTTTTGCTGAAATCTTGAATAATATCAAAAATAATGGCAAAAAAAGGAGCGTTTTGTAATTCGCTTTTTATATCACGGAAAACTTCTTCAGCTAGTACTGATATTAGTATATTTTGTATCAAAGAACTTAAATATTTTGGAGAACCATTAAGTAGTTCTAAAAGTTGATCTAAAACAGCGTCGTATTTGCAAGAAGCTGTATGATAGAGAGAAAATTGCACTTGTTATCCTTCGAAAGTTTTGCACTGGTTCCGCAAACAGGTAAGTTGCACTTTGCACACATTAACGTAACATTCACTAGTCTTTCCAAAAAAATTTGCCAAAACTTTGTTTTTTTCCAGCAAAGACTCATGCAGCCCTTCTTTTATTGTCCCCCTGTTTCTCCATTGATCACCCAGTCGTAGAATTCACTCGATTTATCTCCGATCATGTTTGCAATATCATTGATTTTGCCACAAATAAGTCGAGGTTTTATCTGATATATATATATGGAAAAAAATCATACATACATGTTATATGTATTTTATATCTTTGATTCGGCCAAAGTTGTTTTCTTAAATATGTTTTAATTTGATTTATAATTGTTTTACGCACGTATGTTTACATAGATAAATCATATATATTATATGTATTTTATATCTTTGATTCGGCCAAAGTTATTTTTTGAAATATGAATTATACTTTATTTTGCAATTGCTTTATACAGGTATGTTTACGTATGTAAATTATACATAATATACGCATTTTATATTTTTGATTTGGCCAAAGTTATTTTTTAAATATGATTTATACTTGAATTATAATTGCTTTTCATATGTATGTTTACATAGATAAATCATACATGTTATATGTATTTTATATCTTGGATTCGGCCAAAGTTATTTTTTTAAATATAAATTATACTTGTTGTATGATCGCTCTATACATATATGTGTAAATAGGTAAATTATACATGTTATTGGCATTTTACATCTTTGATTTGGCTAAATTTATTTGTTAAAATTGATTGTAGATATATATGTTTACATACGTATATCATGGGTTTGCATACATAACATACATATAGCTTTGTGCATATATGTATGTTACATATGCTGTAAACACCCTGGAAATCGTTGGTTGCTCTTCAGAAGAGTGCTCAATGAATTCAATAGTCATAGCAATTATTCCTATTTAACAAAACATAAATATTAAAAAAAACATTATTAAAATAGTCCCAACAGACTGTTTTGCATGTGCCGCTCATCAGGGGACACAGCATCTAAACAAAGCAATACAAGTTGCGTTAAACAAAAATAAAATAAACAAAAACTAAGATTAAAAATTAAAATAAATGTTACGCTTCAGATGAAAACTCACATTTTAGAAAAATAACGTTATCAGAAATTACCAAATGCTTTATGTATTTTTTATCTTTGATAAGCCGATTTTGTTTTCATAAAAATAAATGATTATAATTAATTTACATCTATGCTTAAATGTTTAAAATTTATATATACTATATTTAAGTATGTAATATGCGGTGATGGCCTTACAAAAGGGGAGGCCAATGCAAGAAAATAGGAGGGGCTACTTTTTCGTGTTCCAACTTTTTTGGCGTTCCAAAAAAATTAATTTCTAAAACATTTTTTACTTTAGGGGCACCACTTTTTAGTGTTCCAAAGTGAAGTGATCTCTAAAAAACGGTTACCACTTTAGGGGGCCAATATTATGGGGCTACTATGAAGAAATAGAGCAATATTTGCTTAGAGGGACAACTTTTTGACGTTTTTTAGAAGGGGCCCGGTGCGGCAACTCCATTCGCTCCGTACTAAATCCATCATTGGTAATAAGCATTTACTATCTACGGCATAGAAAAATTTTATTTATAACTTAGATTTTATTTATTCCTTATTGTTTTACTATTTTTGGTAGTTAATTGATAATTTTACGAACCAAGATATAGTAATTAATCTGTAGCTAAATGGCATAATTCGATATGGATGTTATGATCAAACAAATGGGTGCCATTTTTACTGCATTTAAAAAAATGTTTGAACTGTAGATTTTGTAAAGGTTTTTTTTTTCAAAAAAATAAATTATTGATCTCTGTCCGTTAGGTGACGCTAAAGTAAGAAAAGCGTAGTTTGGTTAAAACTTGAAAATTATCTTTAAGAGATGTATTTACTGTCATAATAAGTATACGTTCAAATTAGTGGCATAGAAGTTTTTGTTTTAACATTTTTTAAGAATATACTGTAGTTAAAATGGAAAAAAATTGTAAAGATAAAAAAGGAACGGATGAATATTTTCAAAATAAAAATCGAGGCCGTTTCTGACTTGTACTTAAAAAAGTTTTTGATGTGTATGGGTTTTAGTTTTTATTTAGTACAAAAAAAAAAACACTTAACTTTTTAATCGAATTGGTGAGCAAAAATGTCAAATTTTTTTTAATTTTCAAACTAGATGTGTTTGCGATATTTATTGTTGGATTTAAATACTGAAATACTTTCATACATTTGCTCGGTCGATGTACAACCAGTTGCAGAAAAAATCTACTTTTTCTGTCTTGCTATTATAACCACATTAAATACCTTGATACCATGTGTTTTTTAATTTTCTGTTCCAACTTGCTTTAAATTTTCAAATAAGAATTGCTAAATAAGAAATGCAAATTAAAAAGAAAAAACTTATGAAAATTTTCGCGTGTTAAAAATGGTTTCAATGGTGCGTTTACACTACGAGCGTGGAAAAGAGCAATTCTTTGGTTCTTTTATTGATCTTTCCGCGCTTAAAATTGAAGCGAGCACTAAGCATAGCAAAAAATATCAATAAAACAAACAAAAAATAATCTTTTCCACGCTCGTAGTGGAAACGGGCTTTAAATCAGCTTGATGCTTACTTTTTAAATTTTTGTTAAAAGAGAAATAGAATTCAATAAAAAGTTGACCGAAATTTCGTACAACAAATCAAAACTAAAAATACAATGACATTGTTCACCATCAGTACAACAAATCAAAATCATGCTTCCGTACAACAAATCAAAACTAAAAATGCAATGACACTGTTCACCCGACATTAACTTTGTTTAAACGTGTGAATACTTTAACGTGATAATATTAAATCAAAAGTCAGCAAGGTATGTTTAGCAAAACTGCCGCTTCGTCGATCAGCACTAAACGACATTATCAGAGACATCACAACAAAAACTGCTTGCTAGCGCGTCATTACTATCCGTAGAGATACGCCCAAAGTGAAAAAAGAACAGAGTTACCTCATTGATTGCCACCATGAAATTATATGAACAAAAAACAAAGTCACAGCGATCAGTGATGCAGTTAAACGACTTTTCACAAATGCTGCAGTCCTGCAATAGCAAAAACAAGCCCAAAAAATGTAATTATAAAGCACAGCAAGAATTTTACAATTAAAACATTAATGAACCAAAGCAAACAAAGCAATTAAGTAAAATTTGAACAAACTATAACTTAAAAAAGACAGAAACTGAAATCAATATTTATTTATTTATTTTATCTCTATATTAATCTTCTTGGTTCGCGGGAAAGCGACAAATATAAACCAATGGAAAAAAATTGCCCTAGTTGTTTTTCGCAGATCTGGACAAAATATTTATCTCGGCTTAATGTCACAACCAACCCTAACTTTACAACAAAAATAGCAAATTTGGAAACACCTACAGCTCTGATTATAAATTGATAATTTTGTTCTCTGGTTCTCATTTAATAAATTTTTTTTGTTGTTTCACAAAAAAATTGAAATCTGGTCTGTAAGAAGATAAGACTTCACGTTTTTTATAGTTTCACGCATTCACCACGTTAATCTTATCTTTAAAATATTTGTGTAATTGATTTTAATAACATGTAAATATAGTATTTGAAAAGAATCATTGCAGCAAACTATTAACGACAAAATCATTCAAAAATAGTTTCTAGACAATGTCAATATTTTTTAAATTAAAATCCAATTCTTTTAATGTAGCCAATATTGTGAGCCAAGAGGCAATTTTAATTTTATGGAATCGATTTTGATAAAGTGTGAAGTTGGGAGATTGCTGTAGTTTGCGAAGATATTATATGATCATAAGCGTACGCAGGCGTACGCCACCTCGAAGAATGATAGTCAAAGATATGAACTTATACTCAAAAACGTTTCAGTGACAAGTTTTATTCGTTACCGCGCTCTGGTATTTAGAAAAATTTTTTGTTGCCAAAATTGCGTAAAATTAGTTAATGTGGCTTACAGCTATCACCTACAGCAGTGATCACCAAACTACGGCCCGCTAAGGCTTTCCATTCGGACGGTGGAGCTCTTTTTAAAAAACTTATACACTCACTTTGAGCCACAGTTGGATAGAAGTATATTTGGAATACCCCAGTTTCAGTTTTTTATTGTTTTATTTTTTTAAAAAGCACACCAAGATTTTGGGAGAAAAATAGCAAAATCAGAGATCAAATCGAAGTGAAGACCTTTTTTTTAGAGACCGCTATGATTTTGGGAGAAAAATAGAGAAAGGCCTTTGTTCTGAAACGTCCCGGTTTATAAGTGTCAAAATATTTTTCTCCAAAACTCGTGGTAATCTCTAAAAAAAAAGGTCTTCACTTCGTTTACAGTTATTTATTAACTGTTTTTTTCAAATTAAGTCCCTAGCTTTGACCCGAAGAGGTCCAGAAAAATCTATACACGGCCTCCTGCGCGAAAAATTTGGAGACCCCTGACCTACAATATGAGTAGAAATCGGCAGCGTGGTCGAGTAGTTAGAGCGCCAGGATTATGATTGACATAGTCTGGGTTCAAAATCTATTCGCGCCATTCTGTTGTGTCATTAGGAAAGATACTGCAGGAGCGAGACCTTATTTTTACATGGACAAATGGAATCGCCCAAAACCAGTTTGCAGGCAATTGAGCTTGATCCAAGCTGTTCGGGAAAGTTCTATTCAACAGGCCATGCACTTGGCCTGAGTATGAAAAAACGGAGCATTGATGTATTCTCGCAATACTTCAAGTTCCATCTATAATTCTTCCACTGAGAAGCGCTGATACCAAGTATAGCAAGGTTATTTAAAAGATTCCGCGCAGTTGGCACAAACGGGCTTCTAGATCTTAGTCTCTCTCGGCGAGCATCTAAGAACCCACTTGAAAAACCATACAAGAAATGATCATGGTCCGAGATTCACGGTGAGCCAAGAATAGTGTCGCTCCTAGTCGGCGGAGCTCAGATGGATGGATACCTGGAAGTATAGGTAAGTGGTTTGTTGAAGTGGGACACAGGCATCCAGAGATGATTATGTGCATTGTGCAAGGTTTCATTTAGGGGCGAGTGTGAGCCCTGCGATATCAGAACTAGTGCGCAGTACTCAGCTGCTGAGTAGACTAGAGATAAAGCAACTGTGCGCGATGTTTTGGTACCAGCACCCCATCCTGATCCTACAAGTCGTCTCAGCAATAAGATGCGCGAAGATAGTTTTTTGCGCAATGCCACTAGATGATAACAAAACGTGAGTGATTTTTCCAGTTTTACCCCAAGATAAGAAAGGGTTGGACAGAACAGTAAAAGTATATTATTATTGTAGACTTTTAGCTCACGTTTGGCTTATTATTAATTTATGTGGAAGGCTGTCGTCACCGCCTTAGTGTAATTAAGCTTCAACCTTCAAGTCTGGAGATACTCTAAAAGTGTGGTCATGTCTTGGCTTAAAGACGCCTCTAAGTCCTTTTAGTTTCCATAAGAGTGCAACAATGCTAAATCGTCTGCATAAGCAAACTTTATGGAAATCGGGGAAAGCAGGCCGTACTTATTGATGTTAAAAAGCAGTGAACCAAGATCGATCCCTGAGGAGCACCGTTTTTCAGACGGCGTAACCTGCTTTGCTTGTTGTTATCGTTAGTAAGGGTAAAACTTCGGTTTCAAGCAAGCTCCATGGTTATTTTGACCATATGCTTCTCCGGCAGAAGCCTCAGCAGCTTAATTGTAGGTAAGGCCAAGCATTGTGCCATCCAGTATCATATGCTGTTGTCAAAATAAGAAATACGACACCGGCCTTCTTAGCCTCGAAAGAATTTTCGATGTTTTAAGTCAGCAGAAAAACCTGATCCGTGGTTGAATTCCGTGTCGAAAACCGGTTCCTACTCTTTAGGGAGCAGTAAATCAATAATTGGCTCGACGCGGGCATAGTAAGCCTCCTTTTTGATATTATACAAAGTATGGAAAAGGTATGGAATAAGGAATGGAAGAATTTTTGTATGGAATGAAATGAAATGAAACATGAAAATGAAATGAAATATAAAATTTGGAAAATTTCCATTTCATTTCGTAGTGGGCTATACCCTGCTAGTCTGGTATCGCAATTCTAACTCTCGATCCTAGACAGTGTCTTTAAATAAAGCTTTGTGTCCCACTCCAACAAACCAACTACCGATACTTTCAGGTAAGCAGCCAGCTGAGCCAACCACGGATTTTTGGACACTAAACAAATGTTCATCGGTCTTTCAATAAATTCTTACATGCCTGTTAAGTGAGACTAAGATCAAAAAGCATGGTGTCAGTTGCGCGGAATCTACCATGTATTTAACAACCTCACCGAACTTGGGATCCGCGTTGCCCACAGGAAAAGTTATAGTGGAACACAGAATAATATAAAAGTACATCCAGGCTCCGTGCTTTTGAACCCTTGACCAATAGCTGGAATGTGCTTGGCTTGAACAGCTTGTCGATAATCGATTCTGTTGTTCCATGCAAAAATGAGGTCTCTCAACTTTTGTAAAAAGTGCGGAACCATTAAACAAACGGCATTCCACGCTCTAAAACGTGCCTCATAGCCTACATTTCACACCACATGTAGCACCTAGATGGTTCTGGTAGACGAAATCTTATGCTGGCTCAACACCATCATTGCTTGCAACTAATCCGGGCAGTGTAGCAGCCTGTCGTAGTAAAAGGATAAATCCTTGGCCCAGTCCTGTTTGTGTCTGACCCGGAGTGGAAGCTCTTTCATACTGTAAAGACAGACAATCTTTTTTCAGTCTTCATTTTTTCATGCACTTTTTTACAAGTAAAATATGGTAAAAAAAAATAGAGTTTCCTGGCTATGAAGACTATAAAATTGATCTTCGCTTGAGTGAAACATATTTTATGAGCTGTCACAATGCAATTTTTGATTAAGGACGGGCCAATTTAGTTATCAGTAAACAAATTTGAATTAAATTACATTTTATTCAAATTCTCCCGCAACAATTATTCCTCCCTACAGATTACAAATTCTTCCTTAGAGACCAAGTGGCTTAATTTAAGAAACACTAAGCTAAATATAGTTGATTTCAGTTTTGTATTAATGCTTTGTGACAGTAACCATTATAAAAATTGAGTTCATTTTGAGCTGAATTAATTCAATTTTTTAGTGAGCTTAACTCAGAAAAAATTTTATTGATATTTAATTTTTATTATTTAATTATTGTGTTTACGATTAGTCGAAAAAATGCATGCAATTGCAAGGTGCTCAAAAAATAAATAAACTTACATTACTTCTTAATTCAATTTTGGATAAGCTATTGCTGCATAATCAGGATCATTTCCGCGAAAATAAATTTTTATAATGAAAGAATACAAGGAGCATATTTGTTGGTGCACTAAAATTTTGATTAAATTATTAAATAGAGATGTTGATGGGAACGCAAAGTATAATTTATTTGATGTAGTCACATTTTTTTCTATGTTCTCTATATACCGCGAAAAGCAGTTCCTCTCTGTTTTGTTTCCTTGTGTTTTATTTTGGGTTAACCCGTTAACTGCAGAATTAAATTTTCACAAACCGTTTCTCGTTGTGCTAATTAAAACGCGCCTTGATTTTTAAAATGGCTCTTTCTTGCTATCGCGAACTGTGTGGGGATTTCCCTATTAATCTGTTTTACAAGCTGTAAAGTCAGACAGATGGGAGTTAATCCTTCTTCAAGTAATAGTCGATAATTGAAGCGATAAATACCATACACTAGCAAAAATTTAAACTTATGATCATATAAATTTAGTATTTCTGGATGTTTCAATGCACTTATTTAGTTGTTCTACGAAGAAATTGTACAAAAAATTTAGTTGCATTTTCTAACAAAATTGATAATTAGATTCTAGGTTTTGATTTTATTTTATTTTATCATTTTATCTCTATATTCATCCTCCTGGTTTGCGGGAAAGCGACGGAGGCGCTAATACATACGGTAAGCAATTATCCGACCTGCTTCGGAATCTACTCGCAAACAATTCAAAATTTATTCATTTTTCAGTACAGTGTAGATCTAAACAACAAATATATACGACACTATATACTTTTGTTGGTTTGACTAAAAGAACTCACTTAAGCGGCTTTGTGCTTATCTATTTATCTATCATATTTTTAAAAACAACCACCCAATTAGACCGGATAATCGAGGAAGCACTGTACTAACAATTATGCTTTTAGGTCTACGTTACTTTTATAGCCTATTTACCAGACAATATAAACTTCTAATGCTTACCCATTCTACTTATATTCTACGTTATATTTGTGAATTGTATCTACCACTTAAAAAAAACACTTATTCTAAGTGTAGGTAGATTTTCAGAAATATTGAGATTAATAAGATTTTACAAAAAAGTGGGGCCTGGTGCAAGAAAAATAAGGAGGGTCATTTTTTCGTGTTTCAAAACAAAGTGATCATTTTATTAGAGGCCACCGTTATAATGCTACTATGAAGAAATGGAGGAATATTTTGCTTAAAGGGAGCCACTTTTGGACGTTTTTTAGGGGGTCCGGTGAGGTTGTTCCGTTCATTTTGTACTAAAAACATCACTGCTCATAACCATTCAAAATATGCACAGAAAAAAAAATGTGTTCAATCTTGCAATAAAATATTTCAAAACTTCTAGAAAAACTAATTTTGTACTTCAAAAAAACTACTGTATAGTTTCGAAAAAAATAAGAATAATAACCACAAAATGTGAGCAATAGTCTTTATGTGAATAATCGCCGGCATGGTCGAGTGGTTGGAGCGCCGGAATTGTGATCGACAAAGCTTGGTTCAAAACTTACTCGCACCATTCTCTTGAGAAAGACACTTTAAGGCATATTCCTCTGCTTTGGTGGTCTTGGCAAACAGCTCTAAGTTTCAGTCATATCTCTATTAAATTTGAAGTGGACAGCAATTTCTTAATGTCTTTGAAAGCAGGTCGGGGTAATTGCTTACTCTATGTATCAGCGCCTCCGTTGCTTTCCTGCTTGTCAGGAGAATAAATATAGAGATTAAAATAAAAAAAATTTTATCTTATAAATGTTATTTTATATCAACCGCGGTTTTATTCCACTGTATTATGTTTTAACGCATCGCATTGTTTTGTTGTTTATCGTTTTTTTTAACCTACTGAGTTGCGTAATACAACTTGAAAAAAGAGGTACGTAAGCAAGCAAATTGTTTATAGCGCCATTCAAACCATGACTATGAATTTTTTCAAACACAACTTCTATAAACTAAGCAAAACAATAAATTTTGTTACTACAGCTTGATTTCTTCAACCAAAAGTTCGAAATCAAATTTCAAACAATGAGTCTAAGCAAAAAACCTTAATTTTTCCATCTAATGTTTTTATAAGATGTTTCAAAATTTGTAAAGAGCACATGTGGACGTTGACTATAAAAGTTACGAACCACCAAAACCTAATCTGTTCGGAGTTAATTAAACGCATTACAAACAATGCAATACGGTAAACTGTGTCTGTTAAACTGTCCAATTCCTTCTAAACAGAAAAACTTGCGATGCGATTGCCAAGCAAGAATTCTCGTTTTACGATATGAGATAGCAGTCGCCAAAGACGAGAATTCTGGTTTTAAGCAGGAAACATGTTAACCCTATTCTCCTCAACGGTCGGGCTTCTGAAGCCCTTGTGAAAACGTTTGTAATTACTTCATCTTTGTGGATAAAATTCTGAAATTTCTTGACTTTTCCTAATTTGAAATGCTGAATAAAATGGTACTATTTTTAGGTGCCCCCGAACAAGGGTTAACAAGTAAAATAGACGTTTTTTAGAAAATTTGTGAATTTTTGCTGGTTTTCGCAAGCAGAGCGTGAAATTTCAATTTCAGGCCTTTATTAAGTGACATGAATTTTGCCTAGAATTGGCTTTGCGTGACGAAGCGAATTACGTCTTTTGCCGACGTCAAAATGCCTCAGGCGATCCAGAACTTATTTCATATAAATCGCATTTTCTTTTTTTGAGCTTTTGGGAATTGCTTGGAAGCATTTTACACATATACATTTTTTTGTATAAAACGATTGCTGTTGGACTGCTTGAATCAAACGAACAAAATTCAATCTTTACACTCAGCAATTTTTAAAACTTTCTTATAACTATTTATTGGTGGGAAAAAAAAATTAAATTAACTGGTTCACATCTTAGCTCTTATGCTGACGCCTTTAGACAATTAAACAAAACCTGACTTTTTATAATTAACTTTTTATTTATATTTCACGTTGCATTTGAAGTAACAGGCCGTTTTTATGTTGAAATTTTCCTTACAATAAAAAATCCGACGTAAAGTTTTGTAAAAAAGCTTATAGCTTTTAGATGTGGATTTTGCAAACAGAAAACATAGAATAAAAACAAGACGTTTGATACGATTGAATTTCAATACAACAGGGGTTTCCAACTTGTATAAATTCATGACGGTTCTAAAGTCTGAAATTTACACAAATGACTTCTTTCCTCCCAAAAAATTTTCGTTCCAAAGTTTAAAAAACGGTTCTTACTTATTGCAAACTGTTTGATAAATTTATTTCAAAAGTTAAATAAAGACCAAAAAAAACTTTATTCTTGAAATTCTAAAAGAACTTTTTATGTAAACGTAAAGACCATTTATGGTCTTCATTTTCCTTTCGCAATAAATTTTATGTTTGAACTCAAAATATCATTCAGAAAAAAATTGGATATGACTTCTAGTCTAATATGATTATTCTGTTATATTCCGACATCTTTTTAGTTTTAAATTGACCCACTAACTAGAAACCTCTGAATAAAATCAACTTAGATATCTTAGCTATGGATGACCTGGGCTATTTGCAAAGCTTTTTGTACGTAAAACCCGATAAAGCTCCGGGCCCTAATTTTATTTGCATAGAGCTTATAATCCATGTTAGAGCTGCTTTGAATTTTTGATTACATAACTTTCTCTTTTCCTAATTGCGTCAACTCCAATTTTGAAAATCTACGGAAGAGCGCTTGTGGTCGCAATTCGAAAGACAAAGAAGACGGTAGAAGACCCAAAACGTATTTGACAAATTTATCCAATTTATCCCGTGGGAAAAATTTGATATGCTTACCTACGTCCGCAACAAGCCAATTGATGGTTTTAATGCAAAAAGTCAACCGTAGATCAAGTCGTTCTGTTAACAATCGACAATTTTTTGAGACTAAGAAGAATGTCAGTGCTATTTGTCAATCTGACAACTGCATATGACACTGTTATTTTATACAAACTTGACTTTAACTGCAAGTTGGTGAAGTTTTTGCTGGATAAATGCATGGTTCGAATGATTATAAAACTAATTGACAATAAAGGTTTCACTTTAACGGCGACAGTAAGTAAAATAGTCTCGGGTGTCAGAGAAACAGTGTTCCTCCAAAATCAATCATTACCGGCGCCTTGCCTTATCCGTTCAAAATAGCGTGCCCGGAACAGTTTGAATTATTCTTAAACGCTTTCAGACGGATTAAAGACAACTGAACGCAGCCAACTGGGGGCAGCTTAACTAACCAGTCGACTGCCTTTGGTTTTCCTTAACTCGTGTGGTTGCGCCCAGTTGGTTGCGGCCAGTTGGCCCATTCCGCCTGCGGACTGCAGTTACGCGTTTTCATTTGGGCATAGAAAAATGGGGTCTCGTTCCTTTCTCTTATTACAAATGCGGCGCCTTGCACAAATCATAAATAACGTTGTATCAAGGAGCACGAGGTCGGACAGTTTTGGAAAAAAAATAAACACTTGTCGCTTGGTATATTGCCAACAAGATTTAATCCAGGCAATACAATAGCAATTTGTAGTAAAACAATAAAGCACGGGGGCCAGTCCTATTTATGTGTTTTACTTGAAGTGGATACTTTTACATGCTACAACAAGTTTGGCATAGAATCGCCCTGTTTTACTTAATGATGAAAAAGAATCTTTACAGCTTAACAACTCTCTTGAAGTTATCTTGGAGCGGCCTTGTGGTGATCAGTATTTTCTGAAGGTGAATAATCTAATCTTCCACAGTGTAAAGCAAAAAACGCACTTTTTAATTATATATATTGCAACCAAAATGTGTTATTTTATCCCATATTTCATGCAATATTTTTCATATTGCAAAATAAAAATATATCTATCTACTTTTGTTACCGAGATTTGCTTATTTTCTAGTTTTGCTTTTAGGTTTTCTCTTGTTAATTACTTTTTTGCCTTTTCGCTGCTTGTTTTTCAAACGATTGTTTTATTATAATTTTTTTTGTCATTTTGAATGACACACTAAAAATAACTGCTTGACTAAGACACATTATGATTACGTATTTCCCGGTCACGTTATCCTACATTTAATTTTAATTATATGTTGTGCGAATATTTGCAAATGTTTAGCAAAGTGAATCTTGAATCTTCAAAAATGTTAGAATATTGCTGTTCAAGAAATTTTTTATTGGGCACTCTAGTTTTTACAAACTGTAATTTAGAGTTGCTGATAAAGACTTTCTAGTTGAAAAGTGACATAAAATGTTTTTTATAGAACAACAAAATATAATAAGAAACGACATATCCGTTCCTATCAAAACGACACTTGCCACCTCTCGTTAGCCCTAATTCAAACGCACGTTGAAAGTAGGCCTTTGACTGGCTTACTGTTTGATGTTCAACGAAAAATTTAATTGATTTTGAGAAAAAGTCATTTCCGTGCGAGTGACTCTAGTGTTGTACCATTTACACCTCAAAATTGTGTTTCAAAATCTAATTTTAGGAAACGTTGTTGTCTCTGCTATGATAATGAAATTGGACCAGGCCAGAAATTCAAAAACAAAGCATAAACAAATCACGAAATCTGTGTTAAACATGCGGCTCTTCCACGTGTCTGCGGCACTGCTTACAAACTTGCGCTTCATGCTTTAATCGATGCCGAGATATGTTCCACGACTAACAGTAACAGTTATATAAAGTGATATTGTTTTCTCAGTGTTTTTTTGTAAAGTAATGCAATGGCGTAATTTCATTTCAATAATTAAAAAACTCTTTTTGCGGCGATGAAATACGATGTGCATCTAAACAGTAATATATAAAAGATAAAAATTTTTTGGTTTTATAATATCTGTAAGTCGATATTTTAACACTTCTAAATATCAAAACATAGCCTATTTCAAATTTTTTTATGTAAAAAAGACTCATTTTCGTTTTTTATCCTTTTTTAAAAAAGCAGCAATAATTATTGGTAACCACAAAAACATGTGGATAAAACATATGAGCAAGTAAATGAAACTGGTCTAACATATTTTTCATAACTCGACCATTCAAACAATGAAACAAGCTTCCTTAGCTTCTTCATTGTTTGTAATGCGCGTTGACGTCACTCTTTACGTCCAATTTTTAATTAAGTTTACGACTGTTACAACAGTGAATCCGTTACAATCGCATTTCACGCTAGTTAAATGAGTGTCTAAACGTAAAAATTGAAGTGACCTTGCTAAATTAAAATTTTGCATACTTTATGAAATAAATTTTCAAAAACTTTTTTGCTCTAACAAAAGCTAAATAAATGATCTTTACTCTGCTTTAATTTCATAAAGATGGCTTAAGTAGTTTTGGAGTTATAAATCGTTGATTTGGTGTGCTTCTGAAGCCCGCCGTTGAGGAGTCAATAGCTCGAAAAAGATTGAGGAGAATAGGGTTAAATAAGCAATCAGAGTGTACGTGGCTGACCAGACTTTAATTTCACTCAAAGATTAAAGGCTTTTTCTACACACAAACAACTTTGTCAGTTCTCGAACGTGATAAATTTTAAAAGCAAAGTTAGCGCGGTTATACGTATACAATGTGGCCTGTGACAATTGAAACTCGCAAACGGATCTTATTACACCTTACAGAGAAGAAAAGTTTATTTGAGGAAAATCTGCTAGAAGCTGAATTTACCAGTTTCTACAACAGGTTAAATCTTTGCAACTTATGGAAAATTTTAAAAATATACTCAAGGTTTTGAACAATTAGCACAATAAATTTTTTTATTCAATCCAAAAAACAACAATTCATTGTAAGCAAATATCAAGTTTGTAATGGTTACATCTCAGAAACTAACTTTATTCTTGCTCAATTACAGTATATATAAATGCTTCAATTCGAAAATTGTTTAGGGTTCATTACTTTGATAACAACAATTTTTTAAAAAGGTTTCAGAAATATTTTGAAACACGAATTTTTTCACCTTTCAGTTGGCTGGTTTACATTATTGCAATATTTGAGCATTCAGACGTGGTTTATGCGTAATGTTGAAAATTTAGTTTGTTTTACTATTATATTTCGTAAGAGTGTTAGAGAACGTAATATTTTTTTAAAAAGTCGTTGACTTATAAATAAAATGAATTGCAACTTTATTGAAATATTTTTTTTTATACAGAATTTGGTTTGGCCATTTTAACTAACGAGACTAAAGTTCTTTTTTATATGGAAAATATTATATTCATAATTTCTAATTTTTTATTAGATTGAAAAGATAAAAGACGAGTAGGACAACTATTAAGTACGCCTAGGCTTACCGCACGTCCCGATTTTTAGGGCTTTGTACCGCCCATTTTGGCAGAAATTCAAGACAATTTTTGAATGCAGGCCTTTTTTGGTTTTTTCAGAAATCACTAGTTTTTCGGGACGAAAATCATAAAATCCAAGACAGATTCAAAGTGAAGACCCTTTGAAAAACACTTCTTTTTTGGGATAAGATCATTTAATTCGAGACTGATCCGAGGTGAACACTTTTATTTATTTATTTTTTTTAGAGAACACTTTTTTTAGGGACAGAAATTGTCGTCGTCATCGTTTGAAACGCATCCACCCCAGGTCAGACGCAAACAGGACTGGGGCCGAGGGTTTATCCTTTTACTACCCCAGACTGCGGCACTGCCTGAATCAGATCTGGCAGTGGTGTTATTAAGCCAGCATCGAGTTTCGTCATCTAAAACCGTCAGACCTCGTGCTCCATGTGGTGCCCGATGTATAGGGCACGCTGTTAATACATGGTCTGCGGTTTGCTCAGAGGCGCCACACTCGCAATTCGGTGAAGGAGCGAGACCCAATTTGTGCATGGACGAATAGAATCGCCCAACACCAGTCCGCAGGCGGTTGAGCCTAACCCAAGCTACTTGGGGTTAGCCCATCCCAACAGGCCTGGCACCGGTCCCGGGCACAAAAGCACGGAGCCTGGAAGCATTTTCACAGTACTCTGCGTTCCATTTGTGATTTGTCCATTCAGAGGCGCGGATGCCAAGACTGGCAAGGTTGTCCAAAAGATTCGGCGCAGCTGGCACAAACGGGCGTCTGGATCTTAGTCTCACTTGGCCAGTATCTGAGGACCCACTTAAAAGACCATACAAGATATGATCGGGGGCCAGAGATTCACGGTAAGCCAAGGAAAGTGTCGCTCCCATTCGGCGAAGCTCAGCTGGCTGGATGCCTGAGAGTGCAGGTAGGTGGTCCGTTGGAGTGGGACGCAGGCATCCAGTAACTATGCGCAAGGCGTCGTTCAAGACACTGTCGATGAGGCGAGTGTGAGCACTGCCACACCAGACTGGCGCACATTACTCAGATGTTGAGTAGACTAGAGATAAGGTGGCCATGCGTAGTGTTTTAGCACCAGCACCCCATCCCGAGCCCACAAGTCGCCTCAACAGTGTGACGCGCGAGGATAGTTTTTTGCGCAATGCCACTAAATGGTGACGAAACGTGAGCGATCTGTCCAGTTTTACCCCAAGATAAGTAGGGGTTGGACAAAACGGTAAAAGTCTGCCGTTGTTGTAGATCTTTAGCTCACGTTTGGCCTCTCGTTATTTAAGTGAAAGGCTGCCGTCACCGTCTTAGTGTGACTAAGCTTTAACCTCCAAGTCTGGAGATACGATGAAAGTGTAGACATGTCTTGGCTTAAAGTCACCGAAATTGTGAAAACCGAGACTGATTCAAAGTGCAGACCTTTTTTTAAAGAACACTTTTTTCTTGGGATGAAAGTCATAAAAACCGAGATTAATTTGAAGTTAAGAATTTTTTTTTAGAGAAAACTTTTTTTTTAGACAAAAATGTTTTAATCCGACATTGATTCATTCTTTCGGCTAAACAATCAAAACGTCCAACTACAAAAACAAACTGCAGCCATTCTTTCCAGTTTTTATCTACTATTTATCTACTAAACAACCAGCAATAAGGCAAAAAAGTAATTAGCAAGTGAAAAGCTAAAAGTAAAACTAGAAAATAAGCAAATCTGGGTAATAAAGACAGATGTGTTTTTTTATTTTGTAATATGAAAAATGTCGCATAAAATACGGGATAAAATAATACAATTTGACTTCAATCTATTTAATTGAAAATTGGGTTTTTTGTTTTACATAGAAGAAAATTAGATTGACTTTCAGAAGATATTGATCACCACAAGACCTCTCCATGATAACCTCGAGAAGACAATGTTAAGCTGTAAAGCCCTTTTTTAGCACGACGTAAGACAGGGCAATTCTATCATCACTATGTTGTGGCATGTAAAAGTATTCACTTCATGTAAAACACATAAATAGGACTGGCTCCCGTGCTTAATGTTTTTACTGCAAATTTCTATTGTATTTCCTGGATTAAATGCGGTTAACAATATACCAAGTCACAATTGTTTATTTTTTCATCCAAAACTGTTCGACGTCGTGCTTCTTGTAATGCCCAATGCATGTGATACTCCGATGCAACGTTATCTCCGGTTTGTGCAATGGCGCCGCATTTGCAATGAGAGAAAGGAACGAGACCCCATTTGTCTATGCACAAATAAAAACGCGTAACTAAACTCGGCAGGTGGAATAGGCCAACTGGCCCAAACCGAATGGGTGCAACTCAACTAGACGCAGCCGACTGGTTAGTTAAGCTGCGGCCAGTCGGCTGCGGCCAGTTGTCTTTAACCTGTTTGAAGGCGTTTAAGCATAACTCAAACTGTTTTGGACACGCTATTTCGAACGAGTTGGGTAAAGCAAGGCGCTCGCAATGAAAGCACGAGGCTGTATGTACTTTTATAGTACTCTGTGTTTGATTTATAATGCATGTGATGGGCAGAACGAATGTTTAATTCAGCAAAATTTTTCACGTTTTTGGGCAGCAGGCACAAACAAGCGTTTAGACCTTCGTGTTTATCGGCAGGCATTTGGTAACTAAACCATAGTCACAAAAAAAACATAGTTATAAATAAACCATAGTCTGGATTTTTAGCAGTGCTCAGCAACTTGTGTATTGCAAAAAAACGAGAAACATACTTTTTGAAATGAAGAAAAAGTTATGTTTCTCTAAAGTAGCAACCAAAAAACTTAAAAAATCTATTATATAGTAAATCTCATTGGGTATTGTCAAGACCTTTTTTTGGTCTTTACTAAATTTTGAACGCTTTTTTTCATATAAAGCTTTATTTAGTAAACATAAAAACTCTTTACAAATAAATTGATAGTTTTTTATCAACTTTCACCCAGGCTTGATTGTGCACGATATGCGCGAATTGGTAACTTCAGATGAAAAAAAGTTATCACTTTATTTTTAAAGATTAGATTAAAATTTTTGAGTTTTTTAAGATGGCCAACTGAAACTTTAAGTAACGGAAATCATTCAAAATTTAGCTTTTTACCTGGTCCCAGTGTTCTGCTAATTTTTGAAATTTTTCAAAGTGTGCCGCCGTTTTGAAAAAATAGCGAAGCACAGGTCTAGAGTACCACTTTTATCCAAAACAAGTGTCGCTACTACTTTTCAAAGCTCAAATGGCTGAATGTTTGAAAAAAATGGTAAGTGATCCGTTGGAGAGGGACGGAGGTATCCAGTGATTACGCCAAAGCGTCATTCAAAACACTAAATAAAAACCAAGTATTACGAGAACAAACGAGACTCCAATACGCGGCTGTTGAATAAACTAAAAATATCTCGTATATCTGTATCTTATCATCTTATAAAATATCTGTATCTGATGTTTGGCAGCAGCACCCGCTCTGACGCCGCAAGTTACCTCAGCAGCGGGACAAGCATAGAAAATTTTTGTGCGATGCCAAACGGTGGTGACGAAACTTTGAGTGATTTGTCTAGTTTTATTTCGAGATAAATCGAAACTAAACACAATGGTGAATGTTGATTATTGTAAACTTTTAGCTCACATTATTTCTTAATCTGAATATTGTGGAAAGCAAATTATACATTTTGATGTTAAAAAAGTCGTGATTGATTTTGGAGGAACACTGTTTCTCTAACACCCGAGACTATTTTGCTTACTGTCGCCGTTGGAGGGAAATTTTGGTTGCGAACCAGCTTTATAATTATGAGAACCATGTATCTATCCAGCAAAAATCACAGCAACTTGCAGTTAAAGTCAAGTTTTTATGAAATAACAGAGTCATATGCAGCTGTCAGATTGACAAATAGCACTATTCTTCTTCTTAGTCTCGGAAAAATATTGATGATTTGTATTAACAGAACGACTTGATCTACCGTTGACTTTTTGCATCAAAACCATCAATTGGCTTGTTGCGGAAGTAGGTAAGCGTCTCAAATTTTTCGCTGGGGACGTAAAGTTGATAAATTTAGCAATAACTTTTTGGGTCTTCTACATTCTTTTTTGTCATCGAATCGCGCCTACAAGCACTCTTCGGTAGATTTTCAAAATTGGAGTTGACGCAATGAGGAAAAGAAAAAGTTACGTAATCAAGAATTCAACGCAGCTCTAACATGGATTATAAGCTCTATGCACATAAAATTAGGGCCCGGAGCTTTATCTGGTTTTACGTGAAAAAACCCTTGCAAACAGCCCAGGTCATCCGTAACTAAGATATCTAAGTTAATTTTTTGTAGAGTTTTCCAATTAGTGAGTCATTTTAAAACTACAAAGAGGTCGAAATATAATGGGCTAACCATATTAGAACAGGAGTCATATCAAAGACATTTTCAGTTTAGATATAAAATTTATTGCCAAAAACAAATAAAGACCAAAAATGGTCTTTACGTTTACATAAAAAGTTCTTTTTAAATTTCAAGAATGGAGCTTTTTTGATCTTTATTTAACTTTTGCAATAAACTTATCAAACAGTTTACAATAAGTTGTCGTCGTCTGAAGGGCATCCACTCCAGGTCAGACACAAACAGTACTGGGGCCGAGGGTTTATCCTTTTACTACCCCAGGCTGCTATACTGCCTGAATCAGATGCTGGCAGTGGTGCTATTAAGCCAGCATCGAGTTTCGTCAAAGATATTTTTTATTACAAGCAGCACATAAAAACACTAAAAACAATTAATACATAATAATTATATAAAAAAAAAACACAAAACAATGATCTCAAAATATTAAGCGAGAAAAAGTCGGCAATACGAGCGTCGCTCTAGGCCAGGGTGGGAATCCTTTTTGCACTTACAAGTTAATTTCAATAATTAAAAGTTGGTGCCGGCGATACAAAAGTTAGGGGAGCAATACAATTTTTTGAACCAAAAAAATAGTAATGACTTTTAAAAAAAAGGGACTTTGCTTTAAAGAAGTCCCCGATTTTTCAGTTTTAGCCTCAAATTGTAGTATTTTCTAAAAAAAAGATCTTCATTTTAGACCATGCAAAAGCAGCACTCTTTAGCTTCGAAGGCTGCAGTTTCATAAACAAAAACAATTACAGAAACAAACCGCACAATAAAAATCACAAAAAAACTATATAAAAAACTTAAAAAATTAGCAGAAAGACAATATTGGGTATGCAACTAGTTGGCTTATTTTTGTGCTATAATGTATGAGTTTATAAAAAAAAGAAAATTTAATACGTATAAAAAAAATGTACAATTGATAACCAAAAGCAAAATAACAAAAAATAGTGAAATGGTGGAATTACGTCTAAAAAACATTATATCAAAAAGATTGAGAACACTGAGAAAAAGCGTAGCGGAAAAAGCAAACCAAGACCTCATTAGAGCATCAATTACGTTAATATGATAATAAAAATGAATGACTTCAGATCTAAGAAATAGATAACTTGGGATCTATAAGACATTGAAAAAAACCTAGTCGGAAATAACAATTGGGATGATGGAGTTTGTCGAAAGGGATTACTCAAATTTGGAGATAAAATACAATCAAAAGTTTTGATTGACCGTACTATAAAACACTGAGAAAAGCGTAGCGGAAAAAGCAAACCAAAATCTCATTAAGCATCAATTGCGTTAATACGGTAATAAAAATGAATAACTTCGGATTTAATTATTCCAAATGCTTTTCCAGTGATAATATTATGCATTATTTATTTTTTTGATTTGTTGATAAGCGATAAAAATGTGTAACTGAAAGCGACCGCAGACGAATTGTCGGAGATGATCGGAGGTGTTCGTTTGTTGAATTTCAGCACGAATGTAAGAGATATTAATTGTTTGATTTTCATATTTAGTGCAAAGGTTTTTGATTTTTTAGCATTGCCGTCTGGTAACAAATGTAAACAACTTTTACAGCCCTGCAGTGCTTTTTGAAGTGGAGTCAGAAAATAAGTATGTAGTAATTTTTCACATTTTTCAGAACAATTTTCACCACTTTCACACCCACAGTGGCAATTCTAGAATTCAGAAAAAGAAGGGGCCACGTTGGAACCAAGGTATATTAAGAAGGGGGCGAGCGACAAAAGCATATGAGGGGAAAAATTTTAAAGAGCCTTTGCCACCGGGTTTAGGAAAGTAGGTTCATGATCCCGGCTCTAGTTTCACTCAGAGATTAGATTTTTTTTTCTCCATACAAACGACTTTGTCAGTTGTCGAACGTAATTGTAAACTTTGATTTTTGACGACTGAAATTCGTAAAGAGATTATATAAAGGTTTACAGAGAAGGAAAGTTTACCTCAGCAAAATCTGCTAAAAGCTTATTAATTACTTTAAAGTTACTTGAACAATTTTTTAAAAGATTGCACCTTTAGATGAATAAAAATTTAGCGCTTTTAGACGAATAAAACCTTTGCACTTTTAGTTGAACAAAAATCCGGAAAGTCATAAAATTTGAAAAACATTCCTGCAAGTAGCTTTTAAGTAGCATACATCTTTTAACATCTTGGGCACTTTTCCCTCCCTTCCAATTGTAATACAGTAGGTGTTAATCATTAGCGCTTTTAGACGAATAAAACCTTTGCACTTTTAGTTGAACAAAAATCCGGAAAGTCATAAAATTTGAAGACATTCGTGCAAGTAGTTTTTAAGTAGCATACATCTTTTAACATCTTGGGCACTTTCCCCTCCCTTCCAATTGTAATATAGTAGGTGTTAATCATGGCGACCAAGAAATACAGACCATGTCAACAAAAAACAAGCACGTGAGCTGAAGGCCGATAAAGCGCTTTCGAAGATTAATTAGAGCAAGCGATTGTAGAAAAACGTTTTCTTTCCAGTATTTAAAATAATGGCAGACTAAATTGTGTTAGTAGTAATATGTTAGCTAGAATTATGTTCAGAACAAAGTTGATCAGAAATATTAAATAAAATTTTTAATCTTAATAAGTAATTTCTGCTAATAACAACATGATTTAATGACAAATAGCGCAGGTATTTAGGAAAACTTAAAAAGAAAAACATTCAAAGTGTTTTATAGTTTAATTAACTAAGAAATTGTTTCAGCCAGTACTATCAAAATAAATTTTTTTCATAGATTAAAAATTTAAAAGTGATAAAATATGGTACTAAAATGCTGTGTGCCGAAGTGCAAAAGCAATTACAGTGATGATAAAGTCCTTGTATACAAATTCCCCCAAAACATGGCGAACTGGAAAATACGGGCCATGTCAACAAAAAACTGAGCACTGTGAACTGTATACAAAAATAAAGCGCTGTATAAGCTTATAACGATATAAATTATTTCAACCGTCGCTCTCTCTGATTAGCTTCGACAGCGTTTTATCGACCTTCAGCTCACGTGCTCGTTTTTTGTTGACATGGCCTGTATTTCTAGGTCGCCATGGTCTAAACCAGGGATGTCCAACCTTTTTCCAATCGGGCCAAATTTCATATCGAACCAAAGTCAATGGGCAGCAAAAAGCTGTTGACGCAGAATCTTGCTCCGAATTCTGAATTTTCGTTCCGAAATTCAGGTGTTCTCCAAAAAAAAAAGTCTAATCCTAGAATCTAGCTCTTATTTATGAATTTTCACCCCAAATGTCTTTCAGCAATCTCGCGGAGCTCTTCTCCGTAACCTCATTATAGCCAGAAAACTGGAAATTGTCGCTGGGCCGCATCAGAACCTTAAGTGGGCCGCAGGTTGGACATTCCTGGTCTAAACAATTCAATTGAAAAAATGCAAAATTAAGGGGCAGCGAAGAAAAAGATTTTCGCAGCAACGGTATGCATTTGGTATGGCAACCCTAAAGGTTGTAAACTTCTAGTTTAGTTCTTCGAAAATTTTTTAAAAATTATTTTTTCAGATAAGTTTTTTTGTAGTTTTATTGGTACGATTACTTGCCACGCCCTATAATTAGCTTTTGATGATGAGGATATCGCGATGTGCAGGTGGTAAAGACAAGTTTGAAGCAGTGCTATTATCAGAATAGTATTTACATTGATTAAAAAGAGAAACATTATAGGCCAACCATAAATAAATATAGTATAAACCAGGTCGTAGTAATAAAGTTAGTTTATTTTTTGTTTGATGAGAGATGCTTTAATATGTAAATATATTTTAGGTAAGAAACACTTTTTATTTCAAAGTTTTGTATCATTAGAATAATAATTCTTTCAACATTTATTGATAGTTTTTGAAAAAACGTTGAAGTAAATTTTTTTTTTTTTTTTAAGATTTAAGTCAGAGATTTTATAATTGAATTTGAAACAAAATATGCCGTATAACAAAAGTAAGAGATCATATTATAAAAGTTACGATGATCTAGGAAGAACTCAAAAATAAAAACGCTTTAAAAGAGAAAAGAAAAAAAAAAAACTTTTCGGCGGCTTTGGTGTATTCAGTAGCTGATGCTAAAAATTCACACTCACACAGCAGTATTAATCCATCCGACAATTTTTCAGAAACTGAAAACTTAACAAATTCAGGAACAAATTATTTCCATGCGTGTGCAACAAAAGAGCTATGTCAGTCTTCATCTAAATTAAATAATTGGGTTCCAAACAATGATTCAGACAATGAAAAAAGCTTTGTAAAACTTGATTCTTTAAATTTTAAAAACTTTCTAAAAAATTGGGTTTTGAAAGAAGTTAATGTTCCAAAATCTTCTGTGACTTCTTCATTAAAAGGATTGAATTGTTTTAATTTACAGTTGCCTTCAAGTTTTTCAGGGTTATTGCCTTATCCCAAACTTGTTTATACTCCTATGCTCGATGGAAAATATGTGCATATCATTAACTGGCAAGATTCTTTACTGTCTATATTATCATCATACTATAATTACAAAGATTGTCCCAAGGTGATAGAATATTATGTTATTGTAAATGTTGATGGTTTGCCTTTATTTAAACATTCACCAGATTATAAACTTTATCCTATTTTAATACAAGTGTACAAAATTTCAATGCGTCCCATTTGCGTTGGTATTTTTAGTACAGAAAAATGTCCTGATCGTGAAATGCCTTCTCCGAAAGTATTTTTGAAAAGATTTTTATCTGAACTTTCAAAATTAAAAGAAAATCCTTTAGTGCATGATTCTGTAACTTTTAAATTAGCAAGTTATGGAATTTATGTTTGTGATTCTCCAGCAAGGAGTGCTTTAAAAGGAATAAAATTTCATTCGGGTTATAGCAGTTGTGAGCGGTGCACTATACGTGGTCAATATGACCCAAAATCGGGTCATGTGCGTTTTTTACAAAGCGATTGCTTTCCTCGATCAGATATGAGTTTTAAAATGCATACGGACAAAAATCATCACCGAGAGGTTTCACGTTTGACAGAATTTGGTGTCAATATGGTCTCTAATTTTCCATTGGATTACATGCATTTGTGCTGTTTGGGTGTTATGAAAAGATTGATGATGCGATGGAAAGGAGTTAAAAGGTTCGATTTTGTATTAAAATAAAAATACAGAGTTTTTTTATTATAGCAGTTTTAATTTAGATATAGCATTCTATAGTTGTTTGAAATCAATACGCACCGAAATTTTAACTGATGCCAAAAACAATTTTTTTACTCAATTTATTGTATGTTGGATTTGTCATCTTAAAAAGCAAGAAAATTTTTTCTAAACAACAATATGCTAATTTTATTAAGTTTGCTTCTGCTATGAGACTTTTAATATCTACTAAAACTTTCGAAGTTGATGTGTTGTTTTGTTCCGAGCTTCTGAAAAAATTTTGCAACGAATGTTTAATTCTCTACGGTAAAAGTTTTATGTCTTACAACGTTCACAGTGTAATACATTTAGTTGAGGATTTCAAGTTATTTGGCTCATTAGACAATGTTTGCTGCTTTCCTTTTGAAAGTTACTTGGGATTGATTAAAAATTATGTTAAGTCTGGTCGTCGTCGTCATCGTTTGAAGGGCATCCACTCCAGGTCAGACACAAATAGGACTGGGGCCGAGGGTTTATCCTTTTACTACCCCAGACTGCTGCACTGCCTGGATCAGATGCTGGCAGTGATGTTATTAAGCCAGCATCGAGTTTCGTCATCCAAAACCGTCAGACCGCGTGCTCCATGTGGTGCCCGATGTATGGGGCACATTGTTAGTACATGGTCTGCGGTTTGCTCTGAGGCGCCACACTCGCAATTCGGTGAAGGAGCGAGACCCCATTTGTGCATGGACGAATGGAATCGCCTAACACCAGTCCGCAGGCGGTTGAGCTTAACCCAAGCTGCTCGGGGTAAGCCCATCCCAACAGGCCTGACACTGGTTCCGGGCACAAAAGCACGGAGCCTGGAAGCATTTTCACAGTACTCTGCGTTCCATTTGTGATTTGTCCATTCAGAGGCGCGGATGCCAAGTCTGGCAAGATTGTCCAAGAGATTCCGCACCTGGCACAAACGGGCGTCTGGATCTTAGTCTCACTTGGCCAGTATCTGAGGACCCATTTAACAGACCATGCAAAATATGATCGGGGTCCAGAGATCCATGGTAAGCCAAGGAGAGTGTCGCTCCCAGTCGGCGAAGCTCAGCTGGCTGGATGCCTGAAAGTACAGGTAGGTGGTCCGTTGGAGTGGGACGCAGGCATCCAGTAACTATGCGCAAGGCGTCATTCAAGACACTGTCAATGAGGCGAGTGTAAGCACTGCGACACCAGACTGGCGCACAGTACTCAGCTGTTGAGTAGACTAGAGACAAGGTGGCTATGCGTAGTGTTTTAGCACCAGCAACCCATCCCGAGCCCACGAGTCGCCTCAACAGTGTGACGCGCGATGATAGTTTTTTGCGCAATGCCATTAAATGATGACGAAACGTGAGCGATCTGTCCAGTTTTACCCCAAGATAAGTAGGGGTTGGACAGAACGGTAAAAGTCTACTATTGTTGTAGACCTTTAGCTCACGTTTGGCCTCTCGGTTGTTTAAGTGAAAGGCTGTCGTCACCGTCTTAGTGTGACTAAGCTTTAACCTCCAAGTCTGGAGATACGCTGACAGTGTGGACATGTCTTGGCTTAATGTCCCCTCCAAGTCCTTCCAGTTTCCAGAAGAGTGCAACAATGCTAAATCATCAGCATAAGCAAACTTTCTGGAAATCATGGAAGGAAGATCGTACGTATAGATGTTAAATAGGAGGGGAGCCAAGACCGATCCCTGAGGAACGCCGTTTTTAAGATGGCGTAGCCTGCTTTGCTTGCTGTCACCGGTGGTAAGGGTGAAACTTCGATTTCGGACAAGCTCCATGATCATTTTGACCATGTGCTTATCTGGAAGTAGTCTCAGCAGCTTGCAGGTAAGGCCACGGTGCCAGACAGTGTCATAAGCAGCTGTCAGATCGATAAATACGGCACCGGCCTTCTTTTTAGCCTCGAAAGAATCCTCGATGTTCTGGGTTAGCAGAACAACTTGATCTACGGTTGACTTCCCGCGTCGGAACCCAGCCTGCTCTTTAGGGAGCAGTGGATCGATTAATGGTTCAACGCGGGCGTAGATAAGCCTCTCGAGGATCTTGTAGGGGACACCTAGCAGAGATATCGGTCGATAACTCTTTGGGTCCCCCACGGGCTTTCCTGGTTTTGGGATCGCGACCACAAGCGCTCTTCTCCAGATCTTGGGAATTTTGAGTCGGCGCAAACAGGAAGAAAGGAAGTCACGTAACCAGGACTTCAAAGCAGCTCCAGCATGGAGTATAAGCTCGGGGCAGATGGAATCAGGACCCGGAGCTTTACCTGGTTTTAAATGTTGAAGGGCAGCAGCAAATTCTCTCTGTGAAAAATTGTCAGAGATATTTACTGCGTCTGGTGTTGTGGCCCTCCAAAGGTCAGACACTTCTTGAAAAACAAGTCGAGATGACTTGCGATCAACAGCCTCGTATTTCCCATTTCTAACCAGCTGAGATGCAATAGCATCGGCTGAAACGGGACAATGACGAGGAGAGTGTCGTGACCTACCAGTAAGGTTGTTCAAAATACTCCACGCTTTTCGACTAGAGTGTGAGAAGTCAATGCTCCGAACTGCTTCGGACCATCGATCCCTCCGTTTTCTGTCAAGCTTGGCAAGCAGAGCTGTAGCAGCCAAACTTGAGTCGTCTCCCTGAGGAGACTGCAGAAAGGTTTTATAGAGGGATTCACACTCTGGATCCCAACACGGAATATAGTTGAGGAGAATAGGGTTAAGTTAATAATAATGTTTAACAATAAGTAATTACTAAATGGAAAAGTTTGAGGTTATGATGTTTGTGTAAAGCAAATTTGGATTTATTTTATCATCAAAATATTCAATCACAAAATTGATAAATTTCCCTCAAATTCAATCACCGACCGTCACTAGAAATATGAAACAATAAATTTTACAAAACAAGAAAAATTTTTGAATAGTTTGTCGCATTCCTAAAAAGAATTATTTGAATTTTAATCGTGGAATAAACAATTGAAATCTATTAGTTACAGGTGTGTCGTCAATGATATTTAGCAATGCGTTTAAGGTCGACAGTATGGGGTGGGATGACTTGTAATGTTATTAAATGGCAATTATATTCGACATATCTCTATTTAATTTGCTCTTCTCGTTTTCTATGTTTTTTTCTTATGACACTTACAACAATTTTTTTAAACTCGCAATTACCATAAGTTACAGGTTTGGAACGCAATCAAGTGCTTGTTGATGTGACTTGGAAAAAAAGATTCATTTCTTCTAGTCAGTCCATTAGGCAGGATCGAGAAATACAAGCACATCGATTTTATAAAAAAAATATAAATCAAATCATGAACCAAAACCGGACAGAGATATTTTAAAATAAAAGCATACTCGTACATGGCCGGTTGCTCTGTATGTTTAATGCTCGACGTTGTTTTTCAAGTTAGAATGTAAACAATTTGCCCTTAAATGAATACTTTTATTGTAGATGCGAAAATAATAAATGCTATTTTATAAACTCATGATTGTTTTTGGTACAATATACCTTTAAAAGGATCAAAAAAGGAAGAAAGAAAAAAGTTCGATGACAATATGAATTTTTGTAAAAATTTTGAACATAAAAGCAATAAATTTTTTTAATGTTTTACTTTAATTATATGAAGTCAAATATAGCATAAGCCTATTTGTTCAGAAAAAACGATTTCCTTTATTTTTTTTATCACTATTATGAAAATGTGTATACGTGCGTTTATCAGTATTCGTAGTAATGATGAATCTAAAAATTACATTTAAAAAAAATTTATATTTAATTTTATTGAAAAATATACATAACAACAAATAACATGTAGCAATAGCAAAGCAATAGCAATGGAGTGCTTTCTTATTTAGCTGGAACGATTTTTTCCAAGCTTCACTTTTTTTCGAAATAACCAAAATGTATTCAAAATGGGGATGCTAGTTTTGGTGATAATAATAGTAATTAGACTGATTTGCATTTGAAGAGTATGGAGCATAAGTTGTCCGCTCTCTAGCTTGAGGAGCGGCGTTATAATAAGATTGTTGTTGATAAAAATGTGGTGAATAATAGCCAAAGTAACTTGTTTGGTACGTGGACGAAGGCATTCCTGCCCAGCTCTGCGACGGAAAATAAGTCATGGAAGCTGGTTGAATTTGTTGACTATAGTTATATCGACTTAAATTTGTTTCATTCGTATTGGATCCCATCACGTACTGGTTATTTGGGTAATGATTGTATTGGCTATAGTACGATTGCTGCGGATACCCTTGAAAATAATTTTTTAAAGTTCGATGTCCGGAATAAAGTGGATAATTGTAACTTGATTGAACGACACTGTTAACGTTACTTTGTTTGTTTTGATGTATATTTAATGGAACAATTTTGTTTCTTAAATCATTGTTGTGGTTAGATTTAGTCTTTGGTACTCTGTTTTTTCCTCCATTGTTTATAACCAAATCGGATTTTGCACTGTTGTAACTACTATTTTCATCTTGTTCAATCGAATCCGAATTTTCATTCCTAGGAAAATCATATGTTTTTTCAATCTTGTTTGTTTTGGCGGGAAGAATCTGTTGCAAATTAACTTTGTCCGCTGATTTTGGTAAGTTTTGAAATCTTTTGACTAATTTTTCTGAACTTGTTTCGGAAGTTGTTAACTCATATTCAGTGCAGCTTTCTTCGGTTTCTTCGGTTCCTGTGGTTGTAGTCGCAGTAGTACCATATGTTTCCTCAGATTGAGCATACATAGTAGACCTTGTTTGGGTTTGAGTTGTGATAGCATCATTGGTAGTCGTTGTTTCAGTTTCAGTTTTGCTACATTCGCTTACGCTTGTGGAATCTTCGGTTTCTGATTGCTCAGTCAAAGCTTCAGTTTCTGTTCGGTCAAATTCAGTTGTTGAATCTTCGGTTTCTGATAGACTGGTCAAAGATTCCCTTTCGCTTTTGTTATATTTGTCAGTGCTAATTAAATCTTCGATTTCTGACTGCTTAGTCAAAGCTTCAGTTTTTGTTTTGTCAAATTCGGTTGTTGAATCTTCGGTTTCTGATAGACTGGTCAAAGATTCCCTTTTGCTTTTGTTATACTTGGTAGTGCTTGGTAAATCTTTGATTTCTGATTGCTTGGTCAAAGCTTCTGTTTTAGTTCCATTATATTTGTAAGCGCTGATTGAATTTTTGGTTTTTAATTGTTTTGTCGTAATGTCAGTTGCTGTTTTGATAATTTCAGTAGTAGTAGTAGTAGTAGTAGTAGTAGTAGTTATTGGTTTTTTAATTTCAGATATCTTAGTTTTTGGTTCAGTTTTTGTTTGAGTGACTGAAGTAGCCGATACTGATGCTTTATAGTCTGAGTTTGTGCTAGAATTCATGCAAGTAATAGAATTTTTTTTAAGTTCCGACTCCACGTAACCGGAACTAGTTGCATCACTTTTTGAGTATGTTGATGAGAAAGAAGATGTGTTTTCAGTGCTACTGCTGGTGTCGACATTGCTGGAAGAAACTGATGTTGGCATAACTGGAGCAGTAAAACATGTTTCACTTTCTTTTTTTACATTTTGTTTAGAAATGGTTTGTAAAATATTTTCCGTGTATCGTTTATCCGGAGACAAATCCTGTGACAAGGTTTGTTCAAAGCTTTCAAGGGGAAGTGATGGAATGTCCAGAAGAGTTTCTGTTGCTGACAGAACTTGGTTTAATCTAAATCGAGTCATTTGCTCATTTGTTAGTCCATGAGCAATCGAAGAATGATTGGATTGAATGGGACTGGAACGCTTAGTTACTTGAACTTCTTTCACAATCTCATCAACAACAAATTTATCAACTTTTTGCTTTTTTATGTTTCTTTCTTCATCCAAATATTTAGTCTGATTTGTTTCAGAAAGTTTTATTTTTTCTTGTTTTTGATGAGTGTGATAATTTTGCTCTATGTTTTTTAAAGGTGCACCCAAAAATTTTGGATGTGGTTCTTCAAAGTTGTCCTTTTGCGATTCGTTTTGTTTTTCCGAGGGTAAGGTCTCATTTTTTGTGTGGCATTGAAGATTTCTTTTCTCAACGTTATTTGAATGACTTTTTATACATTTTTCCTTCAAATCACAATTTTCTTGTTTTTTATTTTTGTCTGGAGATTTTGGCTTGAAGTTTTTATTTAAATATTGTAAATTTTGTTGTATATGCAAGGTTTTCTGATACTTTAACAATTCAGCGTATTTTTTTTCAATTTCATCAAGCTCTTCAACTGTTCGAACCGAACTTCCTGTTAAATCGGTCTGGACGCAACTGGACAGCGTTTGTTTGTTTTTTGTTTTGAACTTTTTTTTAAGTCTTTGCAACATAGAGGTGTTTTCATGTTGAGTTTTATAAATTTCGCTTAACAAATCGGAAATTTTTGCTTCTTTTTCTTTTGATTGAGTTTTATAAGAGACAGTTAAATTTGTTAAATTTTTTTTTAGTCTTGTAATATTATCTTTTAATTGTTCTTCTAATTTATCTTTGGATATAGACTCCGCTTTGGCTCGATTTATTTCTGTTTTTAAATGATTTAAATTATCTTTTTTGTTTTGAATTTGTTGCTTTAAGTTTTTAGCGTTCTTTTTTTCGCGTATGAGTGCTTCATTTGTTATTTTAAGTAGCAATTGCAACGTTTGAGCTGATTTTAATGCTCTTTGGTTATTCCGGTTCCTGTTTACAACTCTTCGCGCATCAATAACAGTTCTATAATTGACAGTTTTTATTACTTTTTCAGCAGAAGAAGCAAAAGTGTTTTTTAAAGTTTTATTTTGCTCATCAAAGCAGGATTGCAATTTCATCACGTACTTTTCTGACCTATCTTTTTTTATACTTGCTTCCTTTTTTCTAGCTGCTTCAATAGTCTCCCTGTATTTACATTTAGATATTTCCCTTTGATACAGTCTGTTGAATTTTTCAAGTTCATTGTATGCAATGTCAAAGCCTTTTTGACACTTCAATCTACTCGTATTTAATCGTTTGATATGTTTGTACATAGTCAAGTTTTTTAATTGCCTCTCCCTTTTAATTTCAATGTTTAGCGAAGGACTTTCGCCAGTAAAAAAGTCTTTTTTCCGGTCCTGCAATAAAAAAATATTTTAGTAGCTGTCTTTTTAACCTATTCTAAATGTACAAGTAAATTGTTTTGATATTAAATTTTAAACAAAATTAGACGGTATTTATGACGATATGGCCAAAGTACATAAAGGTTTAAGAATTGCAAGCTTGTAAGTCAAGAGAAGATTCATTACAGCGTATTTGAATTCAAGAATTTTAGCACAACTTGTAATTTAAAAATTTGAACATAAATAAATTTCCAGGACGAAAAAGGATCTTAGCGTAAAGAAAATCATTCGAGAAAGTGGTCATTATAAACTAGCAAACAAAGACCAAAATTGTATAACACTGAACTTTCTTCATCTTTTGTTTCACAATTGTTTCTATAAATAGAGTTCACTAACTCAAATCTTTAGTTTTTGTGCTCACATAATATAGTTTCCGCAAAATTTTTTATTCAATATTACTTTTTTTCATATTAAAATTGAAAAGAAGAGTAACTTTAGTGGGTCTGGCAATAGTAATTCCACAGAATGATAACAAGGTCAAATAGCTTTATCAAGTCTAACAGGTTTTCAAAGAAATGATAAATGAGAACTGTAAAATTTAGATGAGGAAGTAATACCAATATCGGCAGTGAAAGAAACAGATAAAAATTTTTTATTCACCTTTTTTTACAGTCTGCGGCAAAAGTTTAGAGACACTTACCAAAAAACGCAACATTTAGCTTTAAATGCTCATATCTCGATGAGCAATCGGTGTTATTGTACCATAATGCGTAATTATGTTATTGTGTTAAAACATAATCTCTGTATGACACTGTTTTTTTATTTCCTGCTCAATTAATTGTTTGAAAAATCGAGTTTTCGTCAAAATCAATTAAATTTATTGGTTAAAAAAATGGGCACAAAGCAGCCTCTCAGCACGGAAGAACGGGCTCAAAACGTAACTTCAAGAAATTTAAAATTTTCTGTACGTCAAATTGCGAAGAAGATGAAGGTTAGCAAAATAGTTGTGCACAAAGCAATCATGAAATACCAAAATGAGGTTGTTTTCATAGACAAAAATAGTTTCTATCTCTGTGTCTAGGTCCAGCTAGCATGTTTCTTGGCGAAGTCCAGACGTTTCTTCTTCATCGCCTGAGTCAAGCGTGGTTTTTGGGCTGGCTTTCATAATTTGAGGCCAAATTCCAGAAACAACCATTGTTAAATGGCTTTTGTACTGACTGCTGTGCCAGTTTCCATCAATTTAGCCTGATTTTTTTGGAGGTACTCATTGGAGAGTGAGTAACTGCCTTACGCATAAGGCTGTCTTCTCTATTGGTGGTAACCCTTGGTCGACCAGACCTTTTTCTGTCTATGAAAACAACCTCATTTTGGTATTTCATGATTTCTTTGTGCACAGCTATTTTGCTAACCTTCATCTTCTTCGCAATTTGACGTACAGAAAACTTTAAATTGCTTTAAGTTACGAATTGAGCCCGTTCTTCCGTGCTGAAAGGCTGTTTTTTCCCATTTTTTCAACTAATAGATTTTACTAATTTTGACTAAAACTCAATTTCGCAAACAATTTATTCAGCAGGAAATAAAAAAACAGTGTTATACAGAGATTATACAGGGTGTCCATAAAATATCGTTACAATTTTAAAAATTCACCGTAGTCTTATTTTTTAAGATATTTTCAATCGGTTTGTTTTATAGTAAGGGGAAATGCTTCAAGTTTACGTTCGATGCTTTAGTACATTTCCACGTGTGCACTATCAGTCTCACGTACGATATCCAACCGTTATTCAATTTCTTTCCATGTTCTTGCTAACATATCTACAGTAACTGTATCAATTGCTTCAGTTACTACATGTTGCAAATCGTTAATGTCTCTGACTTGGTTTAATAAACGATATCTTTTACATAGCCCCACAGATCTGACTTTGTCTCTATAAACCAGGAAAACACATTCGGCTTTTTCCTGCGGAGTGCTCATTTTCATGAACTCTACTTTCGCTACTAAGTTCAAAAATATTCTGCTTAATCATTAAATAAACTTTAATTTTAAACCTAATTATTTCCACAAGAACCTGTTAAGAAAGAAAAAACTTGAAGCATTTTCCTTCACTATAAAACAAATCAAATGAAAATATCTCAAAAATAAAATTTTGACAAACTTTGAAAATTGTGACGATAATTTATGGCACCCTGTATATTAACACAATACCATAATTACGCATTATGACGCAATAACACCGATTACTCATCAAGATATGAGCATTTAAAGCTACATGTCGCGTTTTTTGGGAAGTATCTCTGAACTTTTTTTGCTGACTGTATATTGTGGGCTTTTGTAGATTTAAATTTCATTTCGCCCTTGTATAAGACGAGTTAATACTTTTTTTTCAGTTAATTGATAGAATCAGAACTGATTCACAACTTTTGTATTGGAGAAAAATATAAAGTTTGAAAACATCTCTTATAATTTTTTCGCGAGAAATATGAATCACTTTTTGTCTTCAATGTCTATTTTTGGTCAAAAATATTTGCTTATAGATAAAGTGAGATTGAATTGCTGATTAAGTTCTTACAATTTTACAACTAAGCCTACAACAAAAAATGCTTACTTTTTTTAAACTTTTATGTAAACCTCTTAATAATGGTTGCACAGGTTAGAGCAATTACTTTGTGAATTTTTTTGTACTTAAATTTTTCGAATCAATAATTTAATTTTTTACCTCATAAAAAAACAAATATTAAAGCCTAAAAATTTCTAAATGCCATTTTTTAAAAATTTATCAAAATAAATGAAAGGAAATTCTTTTTTTTTTGCAACCTTTGAAGTTATAACTAATATCCATAAAAGATATCATTTACATTAGAAAGAGCTGGTACTTTTTAAAAATCTTAAGCATTTTACAGCAATACGTACTTTGTCACTCTTTTCACTTTCGTTTTCAACGGTACTTGAATTTGATACATCTTGATTTTTATTAAGGGCTAAAGATTGGGTTTCCACAGCAAATTTCTACAAAGAAAAGAGTGAACTTTTTAGCCAACAGCGCTAAAGTCTAAAATCTATTTTAATTAGGTTCTGTGCCATTAAAATACAGGAAATCAAATGTCTAACAGCAATAAAAATACAACAATTATAGTCATTGAAGCTTGGTGTTGTAATAAAAATTTTCGAAAAATTTGTTGAATTGAAATGAATATTATTAGATTTTTTTTTAAAAAAGTTTGTTTGTTTTATTTATATCTAGCCTACGTCTAAAATTCAATAAATATTTTTTTGGCAATTTGAGATAATTTTTCTGTACAATAAATTTAGTTTTGCAATTAAATTCTGCTACTTTTTACTGTAATTGATAAAAAGTTAAGCTGTTTACTAAAGTAGCTTATAATGCTATTATCACAAATTTAGAAACACCTTTTCTTTGGACTCTGAATTTTAGTGTAAAAAGCTTAAATAAAAACATTCTAAGTTATGTTTTACTTTAAATTGCGATCTTTCTTTTCCCGATAACCCTCCTTCCAAACGTATTTCGTGCTTTTCTCTAGATTGTGTCCCGTCATGTTCAACTTCCTTGGTACAAATGTCCTCGCCTGCAGCGCAGTCAAAAAGATCTACTATTTCATTGCCCATCTTCATTGTAAACAAACTTGCCCCTGATTCGGGGTTTTCCATTAATTCCTCGAAAGAGCATTCTCCTGTATAGTTTGAAACACATATCTGAATTTTTATTTATGAGGAATAATGATTTAGTTTAATTTTTAATCGCTGTAAAGACTACATTACTGGTGGTTCAGTACAAATTATTGGAATTACTTTTGCAAAAGAATAATTATTGATTTTGTACAAATGCATACTTGTTGTATTAAAATTAAATCTTTCGATTGTCTGCTTTTAGATGGTGATTTTTGTTCATATTCTTTGTCGCCCAATTATATGCTTAGAAAAATAGTCATGGTCAGGTTTTTTATTCCAACGATTAAAAAATTAAGACAAAACAAAATAAGTAAGAAAAAAGTAATCTCGATAACACGATCTAGCCTACGAAACAATATTTCATTTCAATTTATGAACAAATTTGTCGGCCGAAAAACCATTGCACATTTAGCACGTTTACCAGACACCAATATCTTTGTACCTCCGGAAGCAGGTCCGGGTAATTGCTTGCGCTATGTATAGCCCCTCCGTCGCTTCCCTGCAAGTCAGGAGGGTAAATGTAAAGATAAAATGTAAAAAATGAAGTGATATGATGCTATTCACTCTCAAATGAAAGATTAGTTTATTTTATGAAACTATATAGGCCTAGTTGCAGTCTGAAAAGCAATTTAAAGAGTTTGTTAAAATCATAAAAAAATTTTTCGTTTTTGTTGCATTAAAGTTGATTAAATTAATTACTCAAACTATAATCTATTTGTAATTATTGTAAACTATATTTCAAGTTTTTAAAATGTCTTTATACAATTAAAAAATTCAAATTAATTTTCTTGTTTTAATCAATCCCAATAACTTAAAAGATAAAAATAAAAAAATTTCCAATGTTTTCGAAAGTTTGGTTGATACATTTTTCACTACATGTCACAAAATGTACAAATAGCATTATAAAGTGTATTAAAAGGCTCTAAATAGATAGATAAACTTCCCAAATTAAAAATATTGAGGTATCCAGAAAAGTGGAGAAAAGGCAAGTTGCATATAATTTCATCTCCACTATTAAGGATACCTGGCACTCAATGTGTCAAAGAATTATCTGACACTATTATGAGCCAAATAATAGCGCTACCAACGATTATCGCAGGGCTGTAATCTATTCTTTATTAGTAAGACCTTTAGTGTTGAACGATTTTTCGGTTCTTGGACTTGTAAAAAACTAAAACAATATTTGCAGCCACAAATTTTGACAGTCAGTCCAGTTTTTTGGAGGGCTAGCTTTATCCCTGCAAAGCTTTGCAGATTATTGATTTTCTTCAAGCTTTTCTTAACGCAATCCAAATGTGTCAATTTGTTAAAAATTTGTGCTAAGTTTTATTTAGCTTGCTGCATTGTGCAGTTCATACTTAGCTCGAAAATAATCCCAAAAATTGTTTTTTCAAACCTATATGTTTGAATTGCTCTTCTCCCGAGCTTAAATTTTATATTTTTTATTTGACTCCGCTCCTCTGTTTCTTTTCTTCGCACCTAATGACTGATCATATGTCGGATTTCTGGCTCACATCTTTTATTTTATAAAAGTGCACTGTTAAGGCTCGTTTCCACTACGAGCGTTGGCGGAAATACTTTTGGTTTGTTTTATTGATTTTAAGCGCGGAAAGAAGTGAAAAAACAATAAAACAAAGAATATTCCCTCTAACGCTTGTAGTGGAAAATAGCCCTTACCCAACTTCCAATTGCTCAGCCTGAAATCACGTGGTTTTAGTTGAGCTTAAAACAATTGTCGTTTACGAAAATAGCAATTAGTTTAGATCTTTAATTCTGCCACTCGTTCTTAAACCAGGAAGCAGACAGCTGAGAGTTTTGGTCGTCGAGCAGACCATAGACGGAGCGCACCGTGCAGGCTACTGGTGAATAGTCGATATGTGGTTTTGTAACGTGTAGAATATAGTTGTTATCATTACTTTAGATTGGCAATAGTTATAACTCGAAACTTAATTTTGCAATATACAAGGTTGACTTTTTTCACTCGTCGGCCAAGAAACTCATTGCATTCAATCTTGTGTAAACAAGTTCCTATTAAGCAGGAGAGATTTGCATGTTTTGAAAATTCTTGGCCGCAAAAAACCAATCAATAAATAAAAACTCACAATTCTCTAGTAAAGTTTACAGGGTTCAGCAGAAAAGTTAGGGTGGAAGTAAATGTAAAATTTGTTTTACAGGTAACTTATTGATGAATAATAAGTAAGCTTATAATTTTATTAATTGCTTTGCGCCTGATCTTTTTGCTTGCATTGATTTTTTATTTTGAACCCGGAAAATATCAGTTATGTCAATAAAAATGGTACAAAAGTTATAAACAATTGTTGCTTGGCATTTGAACATATGAACAGACAAAACAAAAACCAAGAATATATGTTAAAATAATTAACTGAAAAAACTGCAATCAAATAGTCCAATGCTTACCATTTTTTCTATTTTTTTTAGAAAATTTTTTTTGGTCATTTTCAATGTCCAGTAATTCTTTGATCTCCATGACTCGGAGCAACAAGATCCGGATCTAGTAGACACTTTCAAACCCTAAATTAATATTTAATTACAAGATGACTGATTGTGACGATTTTAGAAAGGACATAACTAAGAATTTTTGCTGCAAAATTTCTATTTTTTAACAAATTCTACAAGTTTGTATAAAAATATTAGCTCAGTTAAAATTATCTGCTTGAAATCGTGTTATACGATAGGTCAACTGAATTACTCTTCTTTTTTTTTTAACTGTGTTTACTATCATCCCGTAAGATTTTAATTGATAGTTACGTATTATTCAAAGTCAAGCAAACGCGTATCAATTCTTAGTTGAACAAAATTCCAAAATGACCAATGATATTGACGGAACTATAGCTCTTACAATTTATGGTAATTTTTCGAAAGATTGCTTTTTTTGGAATTCTTTCGGCCAACTCTTGTTAGAAGAAATCGTGGCCAACGAAGAACTGCAAAAAAACGTGGTTTATTCACTGTAGAGTGAGAAAACATGGAAAGTAACGTCGTTTCTGATTGGTTTAGAGAAAAAGAGGACGAGAAAGCTTAAGTCCATTAATCAATTCTTTCGGGCGACAAAGAAAGGCTTCAATTAATTTTATAAAGTTGGCTTAAAGCGTGGGCAAATGAAAACATGATCGCTCTGTAGCTAAAATCGAAAACCTATTAATATTGAATTTTTCCCCACAAATCTTGACCAATAGTCAAATTCGAAGCAGGTGCCTTTTTAGTGGATTTGCAATAACATCTAGGGAGATCTCTTTCAGGTTTAACTTGATATTTAATTGATTTTAGAACATGTTGTCGAATGCGCTTTTCCACTTGTTGATGTTTGATCTACGTAACACTATCACAGTGGCAAGAGTATTTGTATACAATATTACTTCACTGAGGAGCAGAAAAAAAATATCATTTTAAACAGAAGGTAAAATCTTTTTAGAAGAGAAAACTATTCTAGTTAAAACAGACCCAAAACAATTATCGATAATTAACTTTATTTGATTTTGTATTGAAGGGAAAATCCAAAGTAATTTTAGATATACCGGACACTTTTCTGGGTCGAATCATTTGGATGCTTGAAAATTTGAAATTTTCTTTTCAATTACGAAAGATTTTCTTTCGATGTTCTCTAACTTTATATAAACCACGTTTTTTTGCAGTTCGTCATTGCCAAACGTTTCTTCTGATGAAAGTTTGCCGAAAGAGTTCTAAAGAAAACAGTCTTTTTACAGACTACCATAAATTAAGTTTCACTAGTCATTTCAAAAGTGTATGGTGCATTCATAAATGAGCTGCAGAACAAAACTGAGTATTTATGTTCTAAGAATGAATAAAATGTATAAATAGAACTTTTACGTTGAATCAAACAGTTACACGATTATCATATAATAGAAATTCATTTTTTTAAATTTAGTTATCTGTTTTTAAATAATCGATTAGCAACATACAAGGCAGTTTTGTTTGTCTAGCTAGAAGTAATATATTTTTAGTTGTTTTTTTAGAAACTATAGACTAATTTAAAATACGTAAGTTTTTTTAATCATTGAAAGTTTTTTTGCATTTCAAGCCAGTAAACGCAGAAGCGAATTTCATTCACCGTTTATCGTTTCAACTTAACCCTCAGCAGGCACCACGGGCTCTAATAAACCCCATGAACAATTTTACACGTTTTTACTTCATATCACTCGATTAAAAGTTATGAGACTTTTATTTATTTTATGATGACGCTTTGAATGAAATGCTAGCAGAATATGACATGATATTAAGCCTTATGTATCAAGCTATTTTAATACTTTTTGACCCCATATTACCATAACTGCTCCATCAACTGCACTGTTGATGAAACACTTTTATCATTCAAACGAAGGTATGGATTCAAACAACATATTCCTAATAAACCAAGTGAATTTGGTAATAAGCTTTTTGTGTTCGCAGATAACGACGCATGTTACTCTGTGAATTCTATAACTTATAATTGATCTGGATACTTTGCCAAACAGACTCACTTAGATCATCCTGTTTCAACAAAAGCAGTGCTTGGTCTAGTCCAGGGCTTTTCAAACTTTTTTGTGTTATGGCACACTTGCACAATTCTGGATAAGGCCACGTCACACCCACTTTGCAAAAGTTCACAATTCAAATAATATCAATATTTATTGCATACCAGCAGCGCTGTTTTAATGAGAAGGGTGCGACTGCATACGTGCACATATTGTTTTAATACGGGGCTGAATGTCTGACAAGCACACTCTCAGTTCTTCCTCCACGCTTTGCAGTCCGGACCTGTGTTTGTTTTTGATTGAAGTCAGAGAAGAAAAGGCCGATTCACAAAGGTACGTCGTGACGAACGGCAATAAGATAAGAATTGCTTGTTGGAAAAGGTCAGGATACTCATGCCGAACGCTAATCCAGAAAGTGTCAAGCTCCATTTCATTGTGTTTTAGTTGTAAGGAGCGATCAATGCTTAATTTGAGCAGTTGCTCTTGTGCCAACAAGTCCACGACGTTGGCAGCTTTTATCGCAGACTGATTAAACGGATTTCTCACCCAATCATAGTGAGAAATATCAAGATCAGGAAAATAATGAGAAAGCTTTTGTTGAAGAATGTGCAAGTGGTTGGTCATAGACTTTTTCAAAACAGGTAAGTCATCAGTTTCAGCGACTGCTGCTTTTGTAAGAGGAAACATTTCTAAAAACCCTTCCTCAGCTTTTTGACGCCAAAGTTTCAACTTTAGCTGAAACGCACCAAGCTTGTCTGTTGCGGTCAACACAGATTCATTTCTACCCTGCATCTTGGTATTAAGCATGTTGAAATGATCAAATACATCTGCTAAATATGCTAGCCTGCTCCACCACTGTTTGCAACCAAGGTGATGTTTGAAATTAGCCTTCTGATCAGCAAAAAAAAGCATCACTTGCTCCTTAAGCTCGTAGATGCGTAGAAGAACTCTACCACGATTCAACCATCGAACTTTAGTATGTAAAAGCAAGCCTGTGTGCTCTGCTCCCATCTCTTTGCACAAAATTTTAAACAGCCGTGTCTTTAAAGGACTGGCTTTAATGAAGTTGTCTAGCTTTACTGCTTTATCAAGCACTTCTTTAAGATCATCAGGCAAAGTCTTCGCCATCCGTGCTTCACTATGCAGAAAGCAATGAGTAATTTGAACATCAGGATTTTTCTGTTTAACTTTGGAAACAAATCCTTTGTTTTTTCCAATCATCGCGGCAGCACCATCGGTGCAGACACTTACACAGTTCTTCCACTACAACATTTCCTCTTCAAAAAATTTTTCTGTTGCATCGAATATTTCAGCTCCTGTTGAGCGAGCTTGAAGTTCTCGGCAAAAAAGAATACTTTCCTGGATTGAATCATTTCCAATAAATCTTACGTTTGCTAAGAGTTGGCATTTTCCTTTTATATCAGTCGACTCATCCAACTGTAAAGAAAAAAACTTGCTCTCGAACAATTTGTCTCGAAGCTGTTCCAGTATTTCAGCCGCCATGTCGTTTATGCGCCGGCTTACTGTATTGTCAGAAAGCGGAATTTTTTGAATTTCTTTTGCAGCATTTTTACCGAACATAATCCTCACTATTTCTCGACAGCATGGTACAACTAAATTCTCTGCGACAGTATGGGGTTGCTTGCATTGTGCAATTACTTGAGAAACAATGAAGCTTGTTTCCTGGCATTTATCAGACATAGATGTGTAATCACTCATCAATCGTGCTTGCTTTGTATGTCGGTCCAGCAAACGCGTAAAAAACGTCGTAGTTTTTTCCTTAAGAGTCGAGTGCTGGCTGACGAGATGCCGTTTCACTTTACTCGGTACCATTGCCTCGTTTGCTAATTTAGTGCCACACACAAGGCGTAGTGGTAGGGGAACAGCGGCATCTCCTGTCCAAGTAAAACCAAATTGTAAATAGCTGTCATCATACTGTCGACTGCTTGCTTTTTTAAACTTTTTTGGTGGTACACTCTTATCGCTAACACTTGCTTCCTTTCGTTTGCCTATTATATCAATATATTTATCCATTGCGTTGTACAAACTGAATTTTAACTCGTTTAAAATATTTTCAAAACAATTTAGCAGTTACCGATTTATGCCAATACCATTGTGATGTCACATATTCAAATTGTGAAGTCACTATGACCATTTTAAGATATAAAGCTTTGTTGTTTTTGAAAAGAGCGTTGGCAAAGCAATACTACGGGTCCTAAAAGTTTACAGCACAAGGTTTTGTAAAGGCCTGTTTCCACTACAAGCGTGGAAAAAAGCATTCTTTGTTTGTTTTATTGCTTTTTTTTTGCGCTCGCTTCAATTTTAACCGCTCGCTTCAATCGAAGATCAATAAAAGAGACAAAGAATGCTTTTTTCCACGCTCGTAGTGGAAACGAGCCTTAAAAGCTTGAAATTTTCGCGGCACACTTCATCCTCTTCTGCGGCACACAGTTTGGGAAGCGCTGGTCTAGTCGACTGCGTTGAAGGTGCAAATAGAAATATCACTACAGATAACTACTATATTACAATAATATTAGAAACAAAACTAAAATGTCCTAATCTTATTTTGGTGGGTACAATGAAAAAGAACAAAACTTGTATTTCCTCAAAAATCACAAGAAGTTTTCCTATCTAACATGAGCTCTAATCAACGTAAAAACTTTTGATACAGACAAGGAAGAGATAAACGAATATTCCAAAAAAACAAAGAGAGATGTTGACAACCATGACCAAAAAATCTTTTCACAACTGCACGAAAAACAAATCGTTAGCCAATAAGATTTTTCTATGAAATGTAAATTCGCATGTAATTCTGTTATCTAATAAACCAGCATATTCCTCCAATAAGGAAGGTGAAAGAGTTTATTTTATGAAAAGCGTTGCCAGATCTCTTATTATCCCAAAAGCTCAGCAACGATTATAAGCACCTCACACTCCCAAAATAGTTAGGCAACTAATTGAGAGTTCTACCATCACATCTAAATGCGCAAGCTACAACCTGCAGATATACCAACTATTGCCAAAAGCAGATGCTAACTATGTGCTAGGTCAGAGATGACAAACCTTTTGGCTACCGGTTAATGCGATTGTAATGGTATAATTTTTGGTATAATGTTTTTAAAAGATGACGACCGGTTAAAAAGTAATAGTTTTTCCAAAATTGCCATTAAGTGTACCATTGGCTAAAATGAGTGAGAGACTTCTAATTTCGGCCAAAATTCAAGCTGAAAACTACAAAAAAGATATTTTCCTTCCATCAGCGTCTAATCCGTCTTAAATTGATGTTCCAGACTTGTCAATGCAAAAAATTTGTCAATGCAACTATTTATTCAATTTCCAACCAGTTGCTCGCGCACCCATAGTTAAGTACCTAGACTTAAGACGATAATTGTAACATAGCTTCTGTTCAATTTTTTTCAAAAAAAAGATTAAGTCATCACTATGCCAGGAATTTTGGAATATTAGATGGGTCAGTGAATTTTAATTAGTGAGTCTCGCCGTGACCCGTGGGTCAATGGTTCTCCATCCTTGAGCTAGGACATCTGATAGAAAAACAAAAACTGTTTGTGCTTTGTGCGAAAACCACACTTGTAACATGCATAGTGTTATTTTATGCAAAAAATGTCACAACAAATAAACTTAAAAACTTTATGTAATTAATGTTTTAGGTGTTTTTGCAACTGTATTTGAAGAATAAATAAAGGCTTTTGAATAACTGTTCTATTTTCCTGTTTTAAAAATAGATCAGTGGTTCCAACCGGTGAGAGGTCTCCAGGTGTGCCGCGAAAATTTTTGGAAAAAAACTACTTAGGGAAGTCGAATTTTACAGTTTTTGTACGTGAGATTCGGAGGGAAAGAAAGAGCGTGAGTTCAGGCGGAAACCTTTTTTTTAAAGATCACCATGATTTGGGATTCAGTGCAGAGCTTTTTATTAATAACCAATATAATAAGTGTGCCGCGAAAATTTAAGTACAGTGCCGTGCGCCGTCGTCGTTGTTTAGAGAGGTATCCACTCCAGGTCAGACGCAAACAGGACTGGGGCTGAGGGTTTATCTTTTTACTACACCAGGCTGCTGTATTGCCTGAATCAGATGCTGGCAGTGATGTTATTAAGCCAGCATCGAGTTTCGTCATACAAAACCGTCAGACCTCGTGCTCCATGTGGTGCCCGTTGTATAGGGCACGCTGTTAGTACATGGTCTGCGGTTTGCTCAGAGGCGCCACACTCACAATGCGGTAAAGGAGCGAGACCTCATCTATGCATGGACGAATGGAATCGCCCAGCACCAGTCCGCAGGCGGTTGAGCTTTACACAAGCTGCTCGGAATAAGCCCATCTGAACAGGCCTGGCGCCGGTCCCGCCCGGGCACAAAAACACGGAGTCTGAAAGCATTTTGACAGTATTCCGCGTTCCATTTGAAGCGCGGATGCTAAGTCTGGAACGATTGTCCAAAAGATTCCGCGAAGCTGGCACAAACGGGCGTCTGGATTTTAGTCTCACATGGCGAGTATCTGAGGACCCACTTAAAAGACTATATAAAATATGATCACGGTTCAGAGATCCACGGTGAGCCAAGGAGAGTGCCGCTCCCATTGGGCGAAGCTTAGCTGGCTGGATGCCTGAAAGTATAGTCAGGTGGTCCGTTGAAGTGGGACTCAGGCATCCAGTGAATATGCGCAAGGCATTGTTTAAGACACTGTCGATGAGGCGAGTGTAAGCACTGCGACACCAGACTGGCGCACAGTACTCAGCTGTTGAGTACACCAGAGATAAGGTGGCTATGCGTTGTGTTTTAGCACCAGCACCCCATCCCGAGCCCACGAGTCGCCTCAGCAGTGTGACGCGCGAGGATAGTTTTTTGCGTAATGCCACTAAATGGTGACGAAACGTGAGCGATCTGTCCAGTTTTACCCCAAGATAAGTAGGGGTTGGACAGAATGGTAAAAGTCTACCATCGTTGTAGACCTTTAGCTCACGTTTGGTCTCTCGGTTATTTAAGTGAAAAGGCTGCCGTCACCGTATTAGTGTGACTGAGCTTCAACCTCCAAGTCTGGAGATACGCTGAAAGTGTAGACATGTCTTGGCTTAAAGTCCCCTCCAAGTCCTTCCAGTTTCCATAAGAGTGCAACAATGCTAGATCGTCAGCATAAGCAAACTTTCTGGAAATTATAAAAGGAAGATCGTACGTATAGATGTTAAATAGGAGGAAAGCCAAGACCGATTCCTGAGGAACGCCATTTTTTAGACGGCGTAGCCTGCTTTGCTTGCTGTCACCGGTAGTAAGGGTGAAACTTCGATTTCGGACAAGCTCCATAATCATTCTGACCATGTGCTTATCCGGGAGAAGTCTCAGCAGCTTTGTCACAAACTTTGTTTGGGAATCCCAAAGGACCAGTTGAGCTAGGTAACCCGAATACCTGCGCTGAAACAAAGCTGTGTCTAAATTTTATTTTATTCCGGCTCAAGAAGTAGTTTTGCTATGAGCCTGACGGTTTATACAGTTGGTTAACGAAAGCTCGGATTGATTTTTGTCGAAGACTCTTCTTCACAACAGGCAGAGACCACTGTCTCTAATAACAACGAATGTATTACAAAATCACGACCGACGAAATTCTATTCCACGCTTTGCCAAACTGCAAAGCGAAATCAACACTATAACTCGACTCGATCAACACAAATAATTCTACCTCTGTAGAACAAAACTGCCAACCACTGGCACAAAATAAATTCAACAATTGTCCACCGACACAAAATCTAACGGTCCACCTCCTGTGGCCAAACAAAATCACCTTCGCTCGAGCCGCCACTCGAGTCGCTTCAAATTATCTCACAACGATAATAATCATCATAATAATTTCTCGCTACGCATCGGCTTTATATAGAAAACAAAATCACGTGACGTAAAGTTTCTCGTAATTTCGAGATTCAGCCAGAAACCCCTGGAGAGATCGTTAGCGAATATTCTACTACGTTCGAGATAGCAAAGCTTGAACAAAACATATTACGTCACACAGTCGAGCGAAAGAGAAAAAGGATACATGTATCGAGCAATATAACAAATTGGACGTATGTCGCAGACAGCGCTCAAAGAGCCGCATTTATTCTCTTATGATAAAACTACGAACTGCTTTTAACGGGGATACACTACATCGTTATGATTAAAATTATGAATGAAGTGTGACAAGCTTGCAGGTAAGGCCACGGTGCCAGAAAGTGTCATAAGCAGCTGTCAGATCGACAAATGCGGGCACCGGCCTTCTTTTTAGCCTCAAAAGAATCCTCGATGTTCTGGGTTAGCAGAACAACTTAATCTACGGTTCTTTAGGGAGCAGTAGATTGATTTATTGCTCAACGCGGGCGTAGATAAGTCTCTCGAGGATTTTATAGGGGACATAGAACAGAGATAACTCTTTGGGTCTCTCAAGAGCTTCATTGGCTTTGGAATCGCAACTACAAGCGCTCTTCTCCAGATCTTGGGAATTTTGAGTCGGTGCAAACTAGAAGAGAAGAAGTCACGTAACCAGGACTTCAAAGCAGCTCCAGCATAGAGTATAAGCTCTGGGCATATAGAATCAGATCCCGGAGCTTGACCTGGTTTTAAATGTTGGAGGACAGCAGTTAATTCTCTCTGTGAAAAAGTGTCAGAGAAATTTACTGGGTTCGGTGTTGTGGCCCTCCAAAGGTCAAACACTTCTTGAGAGACAAGTCGAGATGACTTGCGATCAACAGCCTCGTATTTCCCATTTCTAACCAGCTGAGATGCAATAGTATTGGCTGAAATGGGACAGTGACAAGGAGAGTATCATGAGCTACCAGTAAGGTTGTTCAAAATACTCCATGCTTTTCGACTAAAGTGTGAGAAGTCAATGCTCCGAACTACCTCGGACCATCAATCCCTCCGATCCCTGTCAAGCTTGAGAAGCAGAGCTGTAGCAGCCAAACTTGAGTCGTCTACCTGAGGAAACTGCAGAAAGTTTTATAGAGGGATTTACACTCTGCATCCAACTCGAAACATAGTTATTTCGATACCCGCGTGGGATAGTATTTTTGGCTCCTTTCTTAATGGTGTTACAGAAGTCCTGGTAAGCCGCATCCACATCAAGTGAATCAAGCGGCAACAAAGTCTTTGCGAATTTATTCGTCAAAGAAATGTAGTGACTCCATTTGGCCTTGTGGAAGTTCAATTGCTTAACAGGTATGCTTGGCACTGCCATAGCAAACTTTGGTGATGTAATAAGCGAAGGTCAATGTTGTGACCTGGGGAACTTGTCAAGGACACGTCTATCTTTTTAAATATTAATTTTTAGTTTGAATTAGGTAACGCGGCCGTGCTTCTTATTTTTTCTCCTTCTCAACTCTCCTATACTTTCTGCATGTTTAACGTTCGTCGTTGTGTCGCGTTTCCTTTTCATGCTTCACAGTACTGTACATTGCATATACTTAATAATGTTACTAAGCATGAATAAAATATCATCATCATCATATCCGGTAAGCGACTGTTTAGACCTGCGCTAACGAAAGCTAGATCCGGATTGGTGCCAGTGTTCCGGCAACTGGAGTGAAAACTGGCAGCGTCCTTGGCATTATATAGGAGGGCAAGACAATTAATACTTGCCCAGCCAGCCAAGCACTCACCGTCCGGACTGTTGTCATCGTAACCCCAGTCAGCATTACGACAGTTAAAATCGCCAGCATAAAGATATGGGTGAGGAAACACTGGGAGATCCAGAGATCGCAATCGCATCGGTGGTGGTTTGTAGACGTTTACTATTTTATAGCCATCAACGTCCACACAAAAACACTCGATCTCCAATGTCGGTGGAGATTGGTCCAAAAGCGTGTATCTTAGTCGCTCTTGGACAACGTGGCAAGGCCATGCTTTATGCTTAAAAAAGACCCAGCAAGTTGGTAGTTTGGGAGTACCAACTTCTCTGCATCAGTGCAGTGGGTCTCTTGTAGTAGGATGACGAGTGCCTCAGACTGCATAGCGACGTGATGAAGAACGTTCATCTTGCTTGCAGTGAGGCCTTCGATGTTTCAGCTAAAGAATAGTGCGTTTTCGGAACTTGTTGGAAATGTGTCCTGAAAAGGGAAGTTTTATCCTAGCATTGCCCCGTCATGAAAAGAACGTTTGCTGATTAGCGGATCCACGCTGAACATCGGAATGGGTGAATACCCTTCCGTTTTGGCAGGTTTGGTTTCGGTCTGTCATTTTTAACACCAATGAACAGACGTACTCACGGCCCAGGCTGCCAGAAAGCACCTACCATCTGGGCCAGTGCTGTACAAATTAATTGGGACACTTTCGGTAAATTAAAAAAAAACAAAATTTTCTCGTTATTCGACTTTATTAGCATAGAAATAAACAATAAATTAACCAATTAATATTGGATATGTCCTCCCTTCAATTTTATGGTCATTGGCAATCTTTATAGCACATCTTCTTCAGCTCTTCATCATGATATCCGATCCTTATTGTAGCTTCAATCAGTGATGTTTTTGTAGAGCAGTCATATTTAAAAAGTTTTCTTTCGATAGTTGCCCAAAGATTTTCAATTGGAATTAAGTCTGGAGAATTCCCGGGCCAGTCTAACAGGGTTATACCGGTCTGCGCAAAAAAGGTTTGCATTTTCTTTGAGGTATGGCAAGGTGAGAGATCCTGCTGAAAAACTCTTCCTACTAGGGAATCACTATCGGATAAAATAGGGAGCAAATAATTCGCCAAAATGTCCTTGTATTTATCCGAATTCATTATTCCTTCAATGGGTATAAGTCTTCCTGGTCCAAACACAGTGAAAAAATATTAAAGCATTTTTTTTGGTGGATGCTTAGGAGCTTGCTGTAAGTGTGCTTCTCTGAGTGGTTCACCGATGCTTCTCCTGACATACCATCAACTGTAGCCACACACTGGGTTTGGTAAGAAAATATTACTTTCTCCCACTAGTCTGTACCCCAGCTTCTATATTTCTTTGCCCACTAAAGTTTTTTCTTCTTTATTTTAGTAGTTAACGATTGTTTTTTGGTGGGTTTCCTTGCAATCTCCCTGAGGCAAGAAGTTTTATGTGGATGATTGAGGGATTAACAAGACCTCCTGATGTTGCTAAATCACTTTGCAACTCTTTACTTGTTTTCCAAGGACTTTTGACGCTATTTCTGATAATCATCTTATCATCATGCGACGTAGTTTTCCTTTTTTTCTCACAGCTTCAGAGGCGGTGAATGCTGATGTCACCATCCTCATCTGTTGCCTTCACTATCCTGCCTACGGTTGATTTGACTAAGCCCAATCGATCTGCTATTTATCTTTTTAATAGCCCGCTATGCTGACTTATTGCAACTACTTGAGATCGTTTAGTTGAAGTGATATCCATCGCAGGAATAACACTAGAGCTTTTGGAAATTTTGAAATATTCAAGCTCAAATTCAAGCTTACTTTACTAAAGCGATTTTACAAAAAAATTTGAGGCATAAATAGCCACAACAAGGCATGTGATTTATAGATTATGACGTGACGCATTATTTCCAGGGGACAAAAAAAAACATTTCAGGGAGAATTTTCCACTCTCTTTCAAGATATGACGAATCTATTCTAAAAAACGCCTGAAAAACCGCCTGTCTCAATTAATTTGCACAGTACTGTAGCTTAATAGTGTAGGCTACTGCCATATAAAAAGGTTGGGAACCACTGAAATAAACTAATGATTGGGGTCCACTAGAGCCCATGGAACCAAATGAAGAATAAAATTGGTGTTACCTGCTGAGGATTAATTACCTTTTAAATTTCGGGGAATTTTTACATTTTGCGAGGTTAGTGACGACGAATGGTGAATGAGACCCAAAAAAGCTCCGATGTTTTAAGTGCTGATTTATTAAAAATATTTTTTGTATAATCAATCTAAAATTTAAATCTCTTTTAGGCCATACATACAGTTTTTAATTATTATCTTTAAAACGAAAAAAAATGTTTACCTGGTGGAAATCTTTCTTTGTTGCTTTACAAGCTCGTTTACTTCATTATGAATTGCTACTTTCATAAAAACTCGATTTAAATAATAAAGTGATGGTTTGTGACGAACAATAACTTAAACCACAAAACAATGCCAAACTTGAAGTAGATCACATTCGAGTTGTGCTAGCACTGAATGATCCAATGTTTTGCTCCAATGATTGACGTTTTCGAGCTGCACAAATCTTATGGAAGTTCAGCCAAAATTTTTTTTATAGTTACCGCTTGTATCTACGCTTAATTTTTTGTAACTTCTAAATTTGCAACAAAGTTATTTTCAATTACCATTAGGCAACAGGGATTTTCCAATGTTTGTGAAATAAATTGGCATTTTGTTCCGGTCAGACACCATCAAAAGACAATTTCTACTTGACTTTACATGGCACAAATTTCTACAAATTCAACTGGCCTAAGATGCCTTTTAAAAAGACACCTTGGGTCTTATCATGTATTATAAATCGGTGAAACAAGGAACATTGTTAAGTAAGTTAAAACAGAAAACACAACAATATCTATTAAACCACTATCAGATTTTAAGTGAATGTTGTACAATTATGACATCATAAAAAGCTTTTAAAACTTCATCTTCTAAATTTCTGCTAACGGATAAGAAGCAAGTCAGCAATGTAAAAAAGGTTTATGGTTTTGTAAAGCCTAAAAACTCCATGCATTGATCTAAGTTCAAACACTCTGAATAAAGATGCTTTTAATTTCGATCAGAATAGAAATCCACTTAAATGCACTATATATACGTATTTCTAAAAAAACAGTTTTAGCTCTTTACAATGTCTCCTTTTTGCTTATAAGAGCTGGATGAAAGATTAACCTTCAAATAAAATTAAAATTTTTTTGTTAACTTTCAAATTTTTCGTAACGGACAAATGTAGTCAAAAGAAATTTTTTAAAGATAGATTTAAAATAAAACCATTTTTTGGATTTTTTATTGTCGGTAAAGGGGATCAGAGTTCATTAAGCTAATTACAGTAGAATTAGTGGTAATAAAGACATAAATATAGGTAAAACTATTTTAAACACCATAACCGAGGTAAATTTTTGAAAAAAGAGCCAATAGCTTTGAAATAAAACAGATTCTTGCTTCTCTAAAACAATTTCAGACATCTATACGTGACCCAACATTTGATCGAACGATAGTTGCCCGAAACGACACCTGACCGAATCATGACAGAAAACTTTTTAACGAAACATTGCAAAGTCATCATGATTTTTTTCACAAGAAAGTTTTTAAAATCGATCAACTGTCATTTTGATTAAGAGTCGTTCGATCAACTGCCGTTCGATCAACTGTCATTTGATTAATTGTTGTAATACTACCTCATGGCGCTCTGTAAAACAGACCATGACAACGGCGAACGTTTCTCTAACTGAATACTGACTGAGCGTCACTCGCGTCAGCGAAAAAGAGAGAAAATTTAAAGACAACCTAGAAAAATAGCACTTTATTAATTTCTTCAAAGTAAGAAGGCTCCTAAGTAGTAATATAGAACAGCAAAGCGGGTTTGTTTTCAAAAAATGTCCGCCAATTAATAAAATGTTGTACTTAACTGTTATAGACCTATGACTTATTTTAAGCTGGTAAATCTATGTAAAACTTTTGAATTCATCTTTTTGCAAACTTCGAAAAGATGGCAAAGTTTTGGCAGTATTATGACGCTCAATTAGATGTTAAAAAAACTAACCATTTAATATGTTTTGAAAAATCGGCGGCGACTTCGCAGGTCGATATCTTTCATAAACAAATAACAATCTTTTCTGAAGCAGACTGTTGTTTTTTTTATACACTACAGTGTATTTGGTAACCACAAAGCTTTGTGGTGAAATTGCTTTGATTAAAGCTGCCTTTTCATTTCAATCTACGGAAGATTTATAAGCTGTGACTTTTTTGGTCATAAAATTACGGTAGCTATTGCAGGAAGGCATGCATCATTTTAAAAGCATTATTTTATATAAAACTATTTTGAAAATCATTTCATATATTTCACGAATTTCACATGGTTTGGAAATTTTTGAATTATTGATATTTCCAATATTGCATGGCTCGAGTTGATTGTTTTAAAAACGAAATCAGTTTTAATTTTGACATTTTTATTTAGGATACGCAATAAATTGTAAGCTGTTTCTAATTTTTACCCAACCTTCATAATTCCATGTAGTTACAGTGCCCATTAACAGTGAGAATACAACTGACAGAGCTTACATAATTTTTTAGAAACTACCTATGAATGTCGTGAACTTGCATTTTTTAAATTGAACATTTTTTTGAAAACTTGAACATTAATCCTGTATTTTATTTTTTATCTTTATAACTTGATAATATCTTTAACCATTCATTTTATTAAATATGTTAACTTTCTCAACGGCAATTTAAAGAAAACAGATAAAGTAACATTAGTTTTAATGAGAAATTTGGCGTTTTTCGCTAACATGAGTGACGCTCAATCACTCTTTAGTTAGAGAGAAACGCTCGCCGTTGTCATGGCTTGTTTTACAAGGCGCCATGTGCCACCTCTATAGCATATAAAAACCCTAATTACTATTAAATTCGATTTTGATCTTATTTTAGATTTTCTTTTTGTCTCAGTAAGACAGTAGGGAGATACACTCTCACAGACACACACAAATACACACTCACAGAATCACAGAGAAATTGATTTTTCTACCAATATCTGTTTCGAATAATTTTTTCTCTAGACAATGCCAAATAAAGTGAAAATTTAGCGTCAATTTTATAATAGTAGTAATAGTAGTAATAATTAGTAGTAATAATGCACTTTTTGTACAATGCTGGTTGTTCTTGCAACTCCTGTGAAGCATCTTAGAGAAGCCATTTTTTAACCTTTTAAAGAGTCCAATTTATACTTCGACTTTGGGGCGACTTTGGGGCAAGGACTAGTCTACACAAGGCATATAAAATTCTGCTTACCGCGAGCGTAGGCTTACAATATATCTTTGAAAAAATATGCAGTATAAACAAAAAAAAAACAATTCAAACGTTGGAGCACGATAGCTGGAATATTTTAGTCATTTAAAACGTAACAAAAAGCCAATACTCAATTTGAGTTCATAAGTTAACCCATTTTGTAAATAATAATAAAAATTTTATTTTCGTTTTAAAAATGAGTTAATAACGATTTTATAATTATTTTAAAAATGACTTAAATTATGGACTTGAAATATCAAAAGTAATAAAATGATAAGTACAGTATTGGCTCTTTGTTTTATTTTAAAATTCAAACATATTTTTTAAAAAATGATTAGTTTTTACTTTACTAAGCAATTTCTGCTAAAGAATATTTTTTACGCTGAATGCAAGCGTAATAATTGCTTAGCAAGCAATTTTTCATCAGTGATTGACGCAGAATTTTTTCGTCGATGACTGGCGTAAAAACAACTGAAAATTTTTACGCCTTATGCAGAAAAGGCCTAAAGCTTTTTTTTACAGATAAGTGCTAACAAAAAACCTTGGTGGTGTAAATGTTAGAGCTTGTCTGTAAAAAAAAAGCGTATCTCCAGACTTGGAGGTTGAAGTTTAGTCACACTAAAACGGTGACGACAGCCTTTTACTTAAATAACCGAGAGGCCAAACGTCAGCTAAAAGTCTACAACAACAGACTTTTATCGTTGTTTCCAACCCCTACTTATCTTGGCGTAAAACTAGACAGATTGCTCGTGTTCCGTCACCATCTAGTGGCAATGTGCGAAAAACTATCTTCGCGCGCCACACTGCTGAGGCAACTTGTAGAGATGCTGGTGCCAAAACACGGCGCAGAGCTTCCCTATTTTGGTCTACTCAACAGCAGGGTGCTGCGCACAGTCTGATGTCATAGCGCTCACACTCGCCTTATAGACAATCTTGAATGACGCTTTGCGCATAGTCACTGGATGCCTGCGTCTCACTCCAACACACCACTTACCCATACTTTCAGGCATCCAGCCAGCTGAGTTTCGCCAACTGGGAACGACACTTTTCTTGGCTTATCGTAAATCCCTGATAATGATCATATCCTGTAAAGTCTTTTAAGTGGGTCCGCAGATGCTTGCCAAGAGAGACTAAGATCTAGACGCCCGTTTGTGCCAGCTGCGTGGAATTTTTTAAACGACCTTGCCGAACTTGGCATCCGTGCTTCTGAGTGAACGAACTATAGATGAAACACGGATTACTGCGAGAATACATCCAGGCTCCGTGTTTTCGTGCCCAGGACCAGTGCCAGGCCTGTTGGAATTAGCTTGCCAGGAACAGCTTGGGTTAATCTTAATCACCTGCGGACTGGTGTTGGGCGATTCCATTTGTCCATGCACAAATGGGGTCTCGCTCCTTCACCGAATTGAGAGTGCGGCGCCTCTGAACAAACCGTAGACCACGTCCTAGTAACGTGCCCCATATATCGAACACCACATGGAGCACGAAGTATTACGATTTTGGATGACGAAACTTGATGCTGGCTTTACAACATCACTGTTAGTAACTGATCCGTGCAGTACAGCAGCCTGATGTAGTAAAGAATAAACCCTCGGAACCAGTCTTGTTTGTTTCTGACCTGCAGTGGATGTCCTTCCAAACAACGACGACGACGACAACAGACAATCAGGATGCAAACTCGAACTTTGACTTGAAGGCAAAGTGGAAAAAATTGGTATTTTTTTCCGAACTCGAACTCGAAAAAAGTTTGAGTTTATTTTTTCCGTAACTTTGTTGATAATAAGGATAAAATGTTAGTCTTTAATGTAAACACTACTACCAGGGATAATACTTAATTTAAAATTCATAAGTTTTTCTGGTATAAATCAGAGGTCAGTTCAACTTCAATAAATACAATAAAGAGCTATACTATACAATACCTAATATATTTTTTAAAGCAAAACTTGTAAAGGACGTTTCGTCCGTTACATCAAGCGGACTTTTTCAGGCAAAAACAACACACGATGTAACGAACGAAACGTCGTTAGTATTATGCTCTTTATTGTATTTATTAAACTTGAACTGACCTCTGATTTATAGTAGAAGAACTTATGAATTTTAAATTATGCTAGTTTTTGTTTTTTTACTATAACAGAATTTCGCTTAAATTTCTTCTAACGGCAGCTGCGTTTCACCGTGGTTTCAAATTAACTTAAAATGCAACAAGTTCGTAGTCCTGCAGAGAAGTGGTGTAGTGTTGCGTTGATAATTTACTGCTTTTAGTGTCTCCTTTTTAAGAGTTTAACGATAATTTTAAAAAAACTTTTCTTTACTTTAGCTATAAAATTAATGATTGAAAAAACAAGAACTTAAGATTTTAAATTTGAAGCAATTGGTTTTAGTGCAAGCAGTAAAAGTTGCAATGTAAGTTTGCGTAAAAATTTTTTTTTGCAAAAACTTACGAAATATGAAAAGAATTTAAAACAGCTGTTACCTTACATTGCAGAAGTACGGTGTTTTCAGATTTCAAACAATTTTTTTGGAAAAAATTAAATACAATAAAGTATTAATATAAAGAATGCGTTAAAAGATTTTGCCTGCGTTTAACCAAAAATGTCGGTTCGTGCTAAAATTTTTAAGCGAGAGTTTGTCTTTATGCTAAGTAGCATTATTTGTAATAATACGTGACGATTTACTTCACGATATAAACAACATTTTTTAATTTTTTTTTTTAGTCGTAACGAAGCAATTCCGTGTACAGGCTGAGCAACCAAATGATCTAGTTGCAACGAACAGTTGTAAAATTGAACTTAGCAAGAACTAATACGAGCACAATTTTTTTCTAACTTGAAGAAGTTTGTAAATGCTTACAATGAATCATGAAGAAGATGTTTTAAGAGTGAAGGAGAACAAGATTATGTTGAACCTCAAGGCTACCAATACAGATGTATATGGCCCTGTTGATGGCATCTGTTATTTCTATTTTAAAGTTAATTGTTAATTCTTTTGGCATTGTCAACAATGTTTATGTTTTGTATTTCAATATAACTTATATTGTCGTTGATTGGTTTACATTAGTTCAACTTTTTGGAATCGTTTTAGCTAGCGCGATTCTTTCATTTTTTATTTTCATCAATTGGACTCCGTTTCGAACGCAGTTGTTGATGATAACCACTTTCAAGTTGTTTGCATGTTCTTGTCTAGTTTGTGCCTATGCAAAACCAATCACTTTTCCATTAATTTATATTTGTCAATTTTTGATTGGATTATCCAGTGCATTGTGCGTGACGGCAGTAACTACATTTGCCATAAATTGGTGTCCGAAAAACAAAATCGGAACAGCAATAAGCATCAGACCATTAAGTTTGGGAGTAGGATCGATTCTTGGATATATTATACCTAGTCATTTGTTTGATTCACCAAACGCCAGCAATATAACAAATGCTTCTTCATTGATTGAAATTGACAAGCATTGGTTAAAAAACACACAAAAATGTTTTTTGATATCTTTCATTCCGATTTTGCTTTTTTGTATCTTTTTATTAACAGCTCAGTATTTGTTTGTACCTAAAAATGGCAACAGTCAGCAGAACCACTTTATAGTCAATCTAATACTGTTCTTTGCCGCTATTCAACCAAAACAATTTCCAACTTTTTTGCTGCAATCAAAATCATAGTTAAAAACCAAGTTCATACCTTGATTACATGCATTATTTTAATTAGAATAGGCGTGATGTACACTTTAATAATCTTGTTGTCGGAAATACTTAGCCACATTTATAAAAAACGTCTTGGTGCATCTTTTAGTAATCAAATAGCGAGTTATATTTTAAGTTTATGTCAAGTCGGATTTACCGCTGGTAGCTTTGCTTCTGGTTTAATATATGACAGACTCAACAAGCCAAAATTGCAAATAAACTTTAGCCATTTGCTAATGCTAGTTGCTATAATCGGACTACTATTAGGATATCATTTTTAATCTTTGGTTTCTCTAATGTGTTTTAGTGTGTTCTTTGGTTTTACATACATTTTGCCATACTCCGTTTATTATGCAGTCGTCCTACAACATAACCAGTCCAGCAATGAAACACTTGTAGTTAACTTAATAGAAATGGAGGCTACTTTCGGTGGATTATTACTGGGACAAACCTCTCGATTTATTTTAAATTATTTAGGTGGAATAGCTGTTTTCGCTGTTATTGCCTTGCTTTGGTTGTTGTTAATCGTCTTAAGTTTATTTGTAAGACCAAAGAAAACGAAAGTGTACCGTTGGTCTCAAACTGAGTTCACGTTTGTTATAATTTTTAAATAAGTTATTTTATTCAAGGCACATTTTCAAGGTCATAGATTAGCTTGTACTAAATTTATACTAATTGTTTTTACCGTATTTGTTTACCTAAATCGGTTCTTAACTTATAAAAAAACTTGGATATAAAAGCAAACATAACTTGGATGTGAAAGCAAAGAACATTTGATTGTTTAAATTACTTTCAAAGATGAATTTATCGGCTTCGTCACCGTCACATGGTGTAAAGAAATTGGTTGATGGTTGCCAAACTATTGCGCCCCCAACGTTTTCTGCAAAACAGGAAGATAAACAAAGAAAAAAAGCATTTACATCAAATTTGCTATTGCTGGTATATGAAATTTATTTTTTAACGCATGTTAAAGTTTTTGTGTGAAGTATTTTTAATGCAGAAGAACGCATTTTAGTGATGTTTGTAATCGTGGACCACGAAAGTACGAGATAAACGGAGATTTTTATCTCACTGTGGACAAAAAAACACAATTTTTTTTTTCTAAACTGATGTAAATTAGTGTTTTTTCAACAAAATAATTATAACAAAAGTTTTTCTGCAAAAACTTTATATCGTCAGTCAAAAATTGTTAGGTCAAAGTAGAATCAAAATTTAACAAAAGTAAAGTCAAAAAAAAATCTTTTAAGTAAAAATACAATGGCTCTTCTAAAATTCATCACCGTTTTAAAAAAAATGTTTTCCAAATAATTCTTCTTGGTGTGCCCGTATTGGCCTTTCTGTTTTAAGGGAAGTCACCACGTTGGTAGAAACACGACCCCATTGAGGAATTTGTCATAATTGCTATTCCTAAGCACATAATCAAAATCCTTTATTTAAACATTGCATCAAACTCGCAGCTTTCTGCTCACAAGCCAGAATTTTATTTTATTGATTTGGCCCTCGATATAAATCCTAATAAATAAGTTACGTATATAAAGTATTTAGGATTTAACTAAATTTTCCTCATTTAAAAACAACAGAAAAGCACTTATCTAAAATTCGATTGGTAAAAATTTTGTATGAAAAAATTTTGTATGAAAATCAAATGCTCAATACGAAATCGAATATTAATTAAATCAAACTATGCTTCGTCTGCAAAAACGACATCGTTTTTTTGAAAAAGCTGATTGAGTGCTAGCCTTTTTTAAAATTTTTTTGTCTTCACTTTGATTTCAACAAAACCTTCAGAAACAGGTAAACCTAGGCAAATTCTAGAACCTAGCAAAATTTTTTTTAAGATTTTACATTAAAATCAAAGTAAAGACCCCCCAAAAAAGGTCATGACCTTGTTTGTTGACTGGACTGCGGCCGGCACTATTTTTTTTAGTTAAAATTTTACCGATGCAACCAGCATATGCTTACGAGTTTAACATATTTAATTTAAGGAATCGATTTTATGTAACGTGACTTAGGTAGACAAAATTTTGAATGTTTAAATGTGAGATAATCGCATTTAATGAAAGACTATGCCAAAACTGAAAATGCTATTGACAGGCTTATTTGAGAGGATTGATTATATTGCAGCTCAACCGCTTTCTCTAATTACTGTCACAAACTTTACTTTGGAATACAAAAGGACCAGTTGAACTATAAATATCCCGAATACCAGCGGTGAAGTAAAGCTGTGTCTATTTTTTATTTATTCCGGCTCAAGAAATAGTTTATCGCGAGACTGAAGTTCTCAACACAGTTTGTTTCGGCAAAGTTTAAATTGATTCTTTAGAAGACTTCTCTCCGCAGACAGACAGAAACAACTATTTGACTATAAAATCTTTATTACAGAATTCACCAAACTTGATCGATTCACAAAAATTTTGCTTTCAAGCTTCACCAAAATTTAAAACAATTTCAGCGCTGCAACTGTAGATAATCACTTCAACAACTTCGTGCTAGCGAGCCATGAAACTGAATTAGAGCCCCAATGGCTAATACTAATCTTAATATTTTGTCCGCTACACAAACTCAGCAATTCTATCTCTCTATACAATTAACTGTAATTACAAAGCCCACAAAAACACGAATGACACAACTACAATGCAACCTTTGAAATCACCAACTGGTATCTGAAATCTTAGGTTGAATGAAATGAAAATAAAACGCACGCTTACATGTATATAAGATCACGTCACTTAAAGCCAGATTATAAGCGAATTTTTGGAAATAGCATGAATTTCTACAAATACCAATTAAATTAAGGTCAGGATTTACAAGAACAATCAGAAACAAAGCAAAAAAATGATTACGTAACGTCAAATAAATTAAAAAGTTTCAAAACGCTAATGAGCGCTTGAGATAAAAGAAAAAAATTAATTTGCGCAGACAACAGAAAGCTAGAGCGCCAATCACGCGGTTAGAAACAGAATGAGAAAACTACTAGTAATTTATAAGAAACTATTTAAGTGGAGGTTTACTATATAAATTTATTTAACTATAGACACTATATATTTAACTATAGATTTATGCGGTTAAGATTACATTGCGAATGAAGTGTGACAATAGCAAATGTAATTTTTTGACCTTCTAACATTTCTAAATTGAAACTTGCTGCTATTTGAAACTCGTGCAAAAAGAAAATTTGGTAAACGAAATAACTGTCACACTTATTTGCAGTATAATCTCAACCGCATATACTGGTATATATCAGGGTGGTTCTTATTTGTAGATAAAAATTTTTTTCTGAAAAGTGTTGGTCTGACCCTGCAAAAGTGTTTCTCTTGCTAAAAAAACCCCCTGTGTAAAATTTATTAAATTTATTAATGTTTAGAGGTGGCTTAATGGAAATGAATTTCAACCCAGATGAATTATAGGCTTTAACTGTAGAACAGAATATGCATAAATTTTACTAGATTGCTTTCTGTCTGACACTTGCAAGTCTAGGTCTCCCTCTATGTCTTTTTTCATACTAGGTGTTAGCAGTTCATCCGCAAGGGTATCGTGATGATCAATATCACTTATTGTTGCTCAGTTAAGTCGACTTAAGAATGTCAGGAAACTTTTTGCGGTGGTCAGAAATATCATTTAGAGCAAACTGCAGTTAATTCTCATCTTTTATAAGACGGCCGGAGAAATCTTTGATCAATACAACACTACGTTCAACATGGTCATTAGTAACAGCCAATAGTGCTGATGAAGCTTTTTGCAGCATTAAAGCCAGGCTGGTGTTTCTTTTGCGCTGCAGGATATTTGGGGAAATCTTTTGGAAATTCCAATTTCTTGAAAAGACGTCTGGAGTTCTTGGTCGTAAAGTCAACCACAGCGTTTTCTTTAATAAATTTCAAGTCGATAGTTGCACGCTTCAGTAGCTCTTCTTCCCCTTCTTTCTCTTTCATAGCTATAATCATCTCTCCTTGGTGCCATTGTCCAAATTGTCATTAAACAATGCCAAACCAACCAATTGCTCTGACAGAAATGGCCAGTCATTCTTCTTTACAGTTGGTCTGCCATCTTCTTCATCGTAGCGTTGGATATGTAGGTATTAATTGTAAGGTACACCCAATTGGAAAATTTATCTCCGACCATATATAACAGGTGTGAGGAACCGGCGGCCATATGGCCGCATGTGGCCATTTTATAGTTAATGTGCGGCCATATGTAGCTTCTTAAATAATTGTGACGTACATTGTGTTAATTTCTAAATGTATAAGGAGTCTTTGTATAAAGTAATTGATTAAATAAACAAAATAATAGAAAAACCTTAGTTATGTTGAGTTTTTTCATAATGAGACAATCGTTTTGAAAGGTTTTTAAAGAACATATTTTCAGCTATGGCTTGAGTTACGAAATACCCAATGTCATAAGTTTACTTGTTTCAATTTGTTATGTCATAATGCTGCTATGATTCTCTTAGCAACTGTTCGTTTTATTCTCTTCGTTTAGTTTTGATTTGTAAGCAGGTTTCTATATTAGTAGAATTAGCAGGTTCTAAATAGATTTATTTTGGTATCCCAATTATTTCTTTTAGTTTATTATTTAGGTTAGATGCAGAAAAAAACGAAAACATTAAATTAAAGCAAATTGTTTATAGACCTACTTATTGTCAGCATAGCGTCTAATTTGTGGCGACTTAGCCTAATCAACTCTCCTTACCTTGTGTGGATAAACTAGCCACATAATTTGTGTTATGTACATAATAGTAATTATTGTTTAAATTTCATTAATGTGGATTACCCCAATAATGGCTCCAAAGAGAAAACGAATATTAAACGAAGAAGGAAGAGTATTTAACGAGGAGTGGGGGTGCAATACTTTATTCTGCCTAATAAAGACAAAATGTGTTGCCTACTATGTGACGCCACAATTTCTTGCATGAAAAAGTACAATGCCAAGCTTCACTAAGAAATACATAAAAAACACAAGCATTTTCAGTTGGAAGGAGAAGAACGTAAAATTGCTTTTGAAAGATTGAAGAATCAAAAAGAGCAACAGCAGCAAATGTTTAAAGAAATATCTTGTCAAAAAAATGATGCCATTGAAGCCACCTACCGAGTAGCACTTTTACTGGGAAAAAGAGGGAACCCATTTAGTGATGTAGATATCATCAAAGAGTCAATCATTGAAGTTGTCAGTTGCATGCATCCCGAGAATATTAGCAAATATAAAGAACTACGTACCGCTTTCTCGAACAACAATAACAAGTCGTCAACATGAATTAGCATCCAACTTAAAACAACAACTCAATTCAACAATTCAAAAAGAAGTGTTTTATTCAATAGCTATAGATGAGTCTATTGATAATACTGATTCTGCACAAGTTTTAGTTTTTATTCGTGCGATAACAGGGGATTTTAACTGTTTTGAAGAATTGCTTTGTTTATGTACCATGAAGGATAGAACTCGTGGAATTGATATTTTTAATGCTTTTAAAGAGAAATGCAACAAAGCAAAGCTCAGTTTTGCTAACTTGGTATGTGTATGCACTGATGGTGCTCCTGCTATGAAAGGTGTCCGAGAAGGATTTATTGGCTTACTTAAAAAAGAATTACCTCATCCAGAATCATTAATTGCTTTTCATTGCATTTTACACCAACAAAATCTTGCTGCTAATCTGCTACTGTAGGAGACTCGTATTTAACAAAGTTTTAGAGATAGTTCACTTTTCAGATTCAGTTCAACTCATCACCGTCAGTTTCGTGAGCTGCTTATAAATGATGACGAAACTGATATTGTAGACGTGCCGTTTTACTGCCAAGTCCGCTGGTTATCTCAAGGAAATATTCTTAGCAAAGTTTTCAAGTTAAAGCAACAGATAGTCAGTTTTTACGAGAAACAAAAGAAACATTGTTATTTATCGGATTTTGATTTCATTAGGAATGCTGCATTTTTGTGTAATTTAAGGTCTAAACAAAATAAACTGAATATTTTTCTTCAAGGTAAAAGCAAATGTATTTATGACATGTGAAGCAAAATTCAAGCATTTTGGAAAAAATTAGAACTTTTGAAGAATACCCCAGCTAAGTTCGAGTTGCCAGAAGCTGAAGAATATTTCCTCAATTGAAAAAAGTTCAAAAAGAACATAAACGGCCAAATGAATCATTTGAGGAATTTATATCTGTCCTTGATTCTCTAAATCAGAATTACAATGAAAGATTTAAAAATTTTGAAAAACATGAGAATTGTTTAAAGCTGACTTTCATGCCTCATTTAGTGGACATTCCTTCAGTACCAAATAATGTGAAGATAGAATTAATAGAACTTTTGGAAGACAGCATCATGAAATATTCATTTAATTCTAAAAATGATCCACTCAAAATTTGGAAAAACGCAATTGATTACCCACATCTTCGTCATCACACTCAAAAAATGCTCTCCTGTTTTCCCACCATTTACTGCTGCAAGTCAACTTTTTCATATATGACACAAATCAAAACAAAGTTGAGAACTCAGCTTACTGATGTGCATTTAAAAGACCAACTTAGGCTGCGAATTACTATGCTAGAACCAAATATTGAACTCCTTGTAAAAAATAAGCAATATCAAAAAAGCCATTAAAGTTACATTCTTAATTTGATATTTTATTAATAAATAAATTTATTAAAAACACAGCATATAGCAAGCGTGTCAGTCTCCAAAAAACCACCATCATATATTTAAGCGCGTTGATTCTAAAATTTGCTATGTTATTATTTTAATCATAATTAAACTGTAAACGAACCTGCTCTGTTTTGAGTTAAAATATTTTTTATTTTGCGGCCATATGATTAAACATAATTTCAAATACGGCCATCCAAGCGTAAAAGGTTCCCCACCCCTGATATATACTCAGCAGTGGATATTGGGTGAGGCGAATGAGGCAGTCGCCTCAAACCCCCCTTTTTTTGGGGGCCCCCCTCGATTTTAAGGGCCCCCCTCGAAAACAGCATATACAGTTTTGGATTCGCTGCAGATGTTTGTTCGGAGGACGATTCTGAGTGAAGACCTTTTTTTTTTTGAGAACACCTTGATTTTGGGAGAAAAATAGGGAAATCAGAGATGAAATCGAAGTAAAGACTTTGTTTTTTTTTTGGAGAACACCTTGATTTTGGGAAAAAAATAGAGAAATCAGAGATGAAATCGAAGTGAAGACCTTTTTTTTTTTTTTTTTAGAGAACACCTTGATTTTGGGAGAAAAATATGCAAGCTCAGATCAGACCTGTTTTTTTTCTCAGACAACATCAATTTTTTGAAAATTCTTGCCTCGGGCCCCTAAATTGGAATATCCACCACTGTATATACTTTTCATTGTTTTTCTCCGAAATTCTGTCTGATCATCGATGGCTGGAGATTGCTTTCAATAGATAATCGTAGATATATCTCTGATTATATACATAAATGTTACATACGAACATAGATGATCGGAGATGATCTCCATAGCATATCATAGATAATCATTGATGGCCGTTGATATCTCTTTGGGAGATAAACAGATATATTTAAAGATGTTTATATCCGAATAGAGATGATCAGGGATAAATCCCCTGAGCAGATCATAGATAATCAGAGAAAACCATAGATGGTTGTTTATAGCTCTTCGTGAATAAACAGATATATTTTGTGTTAACTGCCTATTACTACTCCTTTATTGTAGTATTAGGTTGTTGTAATATGCCCCACCAGGGTTGCCATATTGGCTTTTTTAACGCCAAATTCCTCAAATTTGGCTTTTTTTGTTAGCGTTTGGCTTACGAAATTTTGTTTGGCTTTTTGGCATTTTTTTGGCTTTTTTAATGGAAATTGAACATAAGTATATGAATAGCAATATTTACTGAACAACAATGCTGCTAAACTACTATACTTAACATCTAAGTTAAGTATTTTGATTTGTACTGTACGTATTCTGTGTCAGGGCAGCGCTTTGTTTGTTTTATGACTCACGCATCACTGATCAAGCATGCTGGCTACACCAATCACGCCATCTCCGCACGCTTCGTGCGCTGTTTAGGGTTGGGCTCGCTACACGCGTCTGGCGCTCACGCCGGTAACTCTAGGCCTGCATCTAGGCCAGTGACCCAGCATTCGCAAAGTCTAGCTGATTATCTAATATGTAATCGTGTAATTTAGTGATACCGATAATTAATAATAATTAAATAAAAATAGTTAATGAAATGCATGAGCTGAACGCAAGAGAGTTAACTAGGCCTAGCCTAGCCCTAGGCCAGAGTGAAAATAGGGCTAGCACATAGCCTAGCGCATGTAGCCTAACATCTAAAAACAGGCTTTTATTTTCTTCAATTTGGGGCTTGATCGGGTTTTAGTATGGTATCACTTTTTTATTCTATTTTTTCGATGGTATAAATATATGCAGAAACGATGCGTGGGAAGTGTGTAACTAACTTGTTGACTTGATAATTACTGAAAGCATAGTCCTGGCGTAAATGACCCTGGTAGTTGAAAACGCCAAAAATCGTAAAACACACAACACTGGTGTAAATGGGCCCTAATGAGAGCAGCATTACAGCATTTCTGCAGGTTACCAGATGCTTGACTCCTCAGTATGTCAGTTATCATATGTGACAGAGACAGATTTTTTAGGTTTAGGCTATTCTAAATATAAATATCTATTTATCCTTTTGGCCGGAGAGAAATAGGCAGATGCGGCAGTGATTACTCTAGTCCACTTTTGGAGATGCCGAGATATAGCTGTCACCTTAATATTTCTTTTTATTAGGTTTTTGGATTGTAGTATAGTTTTACAGGTGTCAGTCTTGACTCGATATTTTTTGGTGTACATCCCTGGTTTGCCATTCGATATTTCTTACATTTTAACCCATCATCATACGATAGCAACCGAAAATATAACATTCAATGGGAAAAGACATTCGTATGGCTCACCAAATCAACTGATGGCTCAGATTCAGCATATTGCAAACTGTGCAGATGCACTATTGCGCCGAGACTTTCAAATCTAACAAAAACAGAAAAACACAAAAAGAATACACCATCTTCTTCTCCAAAAACACTTTCCGTGATAAAAACAAGTACAAAACCTGATGATAAAGTTAAAATAGCAGAGTTACAAATTGCTATTAGCATATCTTGCCATAGTGCCATACACACCATTGATTACATGAGTGAAATAATGGTAGCCCATGGAGCTGGTAGCACTCTTGGTCAGATAAAATTGCACAGGACAAAGTGTATAGCACTAATAAAAAATGTTATTTCACCTGAATTGAAATCAGATTTAATTCAAGATCTTCAAAACAAGAAGTACACACTTATCATTGATGAATCTACTGACGTTTCAACTCAAAAATATTTGTGTATTTTAGTTAGGTACCTCAGTGATAAAACAAATGAAATTACTACTAGTTTTCTCAGTTTGGTTCCGGTTCAAGAAGCCACTGGAGAGAACATATTCAATTTGATTGAAGATGAGATAAAAAGTTGTAATCAAGACTTGAAAAATTGCATTGGTTTTGCATCAGATGGTGCTTCAAACATGGTTGGATGCAACAATTCTGTTTGGACCAGAATTAAAGAGTTATCCCCTTCATGTGTACAATATAAGTGTGTGTGTCATTCACTGGCTTTGTGTGTAAAATATGCAGTTTCAAAATTACCTTCAAGCATTGGATTTTTGCTGACAGAAATACCAAACTGGTTTCGACACAGCAATCTAAGACGAAAAGAATTTAAAATGTTATTTAAAACTATGAACTCTGCTACAGAATTTCAGTCAGCTAGAACGGCACCACTACGGTTTGAAAAAACTTCTTCAACACGCTGGCTTGTCAACATCTTGATGAATTGGGAAGAGCTTAAAGCGTACTTTATTTTAGCTGAATTAGCTCAAGCAAACTTTGACATAAATACGTATAAGGCAAGAGTTATAAAGGAAATGCTTTTAGACCAAAAAAATTATCTATACTTTCATTTTGCGACCCCTTGTGTGCAAGAATTTGAGAGATTAAACGCCCTCTTCCAGAAAACTAAGGCAGATCCACACGAGCTACATAATGAGTTATTAATGCATTATAAAAGTCTTGAGAGCAGGATATATGATACTGATCACAAGAAAAAATATATTCATAATGTTAATTTTGGCACTAAATTTCTATCAGAGTGTGATAACTACATCCAAAAAAATTCTAACAAGTTTAATTGCCAGCAAGTAATCTTGGAGGTTAAAGAGAGATGTTTATCAATGCTGGAGGAAGCTCATGATCAAGTTAGAAAGCGACTTCCTGAAGCAAGAGATTTATTTAAGGATCTGATCAATTATAGCCCTGCAGTAATTTTAAACCAGGTGTCAAGACCAATATTTTCAGAATTGCCATTTTTGCACTTGGCTGGGGAAAATCAGACTATTATTGAAGAACAGTACCAAAAATTGCCCTTTATTGACTGGAGAGAGGAAAAACAATTTAAAGAAAATGGAATACCTCAGGATACAGAGCAGTTTTGGAAAGGAATTATGCAGCACCCACAATTTAAAGAGCTTGCTATATTTGCCCTTACTTGCCTTATTACTCCAATAAGCAATGCCGTAGTAGAGAGGGTGTTCTCTCTATTGACTTGCATAAAGACTAAAGCCAGAAATAGATTTCAGCTCGCTTTATTGGAAGCAATAATTAGAATCAGGGCAGAACTATTGGTTTCCAATAAATGCTGCAACGATTTTGTTCCCTCAGCCAATATCTTGAAGAGATTCAAAGCTGAAATTTTATATTGCAAGAAGTCTTCTACTGAGGCTGTAGGAAACAATGAAGAGGACGGCCTTTTCGAAACAGAAGTCTTTATATAATTTGTAATTTTTTGTGTAATGTGTAATTATTTTTTTTAATTAAAATTGTGATTTTGCAGGTGGTAACATTATTTAGCTTTTTTTGATTACTGGGATCTGGCAACCCTGTGCCCCACTCAAAGTGTTCGCAGGTATATCCTACCGGTCTTTCCCCAAGGAACTGTATCCGGCGTCAGAAACTCTACCTGAATCTGACACTTTCGTAGCATAGAATAATCACTACGATACCATGCGAGCATTCTACATTCAAGGTTAACCAAATCTAACAAATATATTAGAATTTGATAACTTGATGACGATTCGGGTTAAGAAAGTTGAACTTTTAAATATATTGAAGAAGTTTTTATTTGTGGTTTTTACACAACGAAAAGTTAGCTGTTCGCTATAATGATAAAAGGTGCCAAACACGGTTGTAAAGTCGAAGTCGTTTTTTTTAATTTTATTGATTCGTCGGAATTGGAGTCGCAAACATCTCCTTAGACTAGATGATCTTGGGATCTTTTTCGAAAAATTTTATAACCTCTGATCTAACATGTTTATCCTATTATATTTGGACGCCCTTTAGTTAAAAAATGACGCACCAGGGCGTCGCGAGGCACTAGTAAAAATCTCTGGATTATTAGCATATGCTGAAGCGGGTTGAGATACTGTATAGCCACTTGAAAATGAATCTAAAAAAATACCTTCGTCTTTGTCCCTCTAAGTCAGTGGTTCTCAATCTGTAATACGCGTACCACTAGTGGTACATGAATAATTTTTAGAATATTTAAAAATACAACACTCGGATTAAATCTTGTTTTTTAGATATTCATTCGTGTTACCGGTATATTAATAAATAGATTTGAGCTTGTTTTTTTTTTTCATAAATTATAACACTTGCAATAATCAAAGTATGAACTTGGGATTAAGATTTTTGAAAAAGTCGCATAAACATTTGCGCCGCAATTATTTTAGCCATTTTCAAAACGCTAGTTTAATCTGATACATTTTGCTGTGTTTCCATTGTTTGTGTTCGAATAAATGATTTGAAAAAACAAACGGATCTTTTTGTATTCAAATCTACGTTTGGCTGTCAGAAGGAAATACGAAGCGTAGCTTGAATTTTACAAGTCCACTTCGCAAGATTATTACTGTTTACTGAGAAAGAAATTATACAACAGCAAATCTGCTAAAAGCTGGTTTTATTAGTACTTACAACGCTTCGATCTTTGCTATTGATCAAATAATTTTTTTAATTCACTCCCTTTTGTGAACAATTTCTTCTTCTTCTTCTCCTTTCAGCCTTTCCCTTTAGTCAGGGGTGGCCACAGCGTATCATCATTCTCCACATCTTTCTGTCTTCAACATCCGTTTCCTTCACACCAACTTCCTGCATATCTTCCTTTACTGCATCTAAAAATCTTCTCTTTGGTCTCCCTCTTCTCCTCTTTCCCGGTAACTCCATTTCCATCATTTTTCTTCCTACATACTCTTGGTCTCTCCTCATGACATGTCATACTACCTCAGCCTGCCCTCCCTCATCTTCATTCCTAACTGTTCAACCTTAACAGTACTCCTGATGTTCTCGTTTCTAATCTTGTCTTTTCTCGTCACTCCCATAGCAAACCTCAGCATTTTCATCTCTGTGACTTCCATCTCTTCTACTTGTTTTTTTGTGACTGCCACTGTCTCAAGTCCATACACCATTGCTGGTCTTACCATTGAACTGTACACTTTTCCTTTTACTCTAGCTGGTAACCTCCTGTCGCAGATTACTCCTGATACTCTTCTCCATCCGTTCCATCCTGCCTGTACTCTCTTCTTTACCTCCCTCTCACAACCACCACTTTCTTGCACCGTTGATCCCAAATACTTAAATTCTTTTACTCTTGGCACTTTTGCATCCTCCATCTTTACTGTTTCGTCATCATTTCCTCCATTTATGCAAAGATATTCGGTCTTTGACCTACTGACTTTCATCCCTCTTCTTTCCAATGCATACTTCCAGGATTCTAATCTCTGCTCCACTTCTTCCCTGGTCTCTTCACAAATCACAATATCATCAGCAAACAGCATCGTCCATGGTGGTTCTCTCCTTACTTCATCCGTTAGCCTGTCCATTATCACTGTTGTGAACAATTTAGGCAAAAAATTTTATAACATAAAAAGAAAGGCAAATCATTACACAAAAAAATTGTGTTTGTAGTTCCACATCGCAGGGAACTCACCTTAATTTTTTTCTTTATTATAAAAAAATAGTTCGACTTGACTAATTTATTTAGAGTTGATTGCTTTTGATCACATTGATTTTTTAATTTTACAGAAATCCTTTTCTGTTTTGAATGTTTTCTTCTTTTGGTTAAGTACGCTAATTCATTAATAAAATATTTAATTGTTTAACTTTTAATTCTTGTACGGCTTGTTAAATCAGTTAGGTCTAGTTTTCGTAAGAGTTACAAAAAGGTAAAATTTCTTAAAAAAGCAATTTAATTACCATCAACTTAAATTTCAACTGTGACGAGTTATGTAACTTTGTTCAAAACTTATGACATCGACATTTTTTTGCGATAGCAATTATTCAATTGATAGTTAACATTATAGTTTGAAAAAGAGCTTCAACATTATAGTTTGAAAAACAAAAACACCAGTACAATCATAGAATAATATTGCACTCCAGCAGTGGCGTGGGGTGACCTATAAAAGTAATCATGCACTTGCTATGCCAAAGCTGGTCATGCAATTGGGTATTTTATAGGTAGTTAATGAGTAGGACATGCAATATTTTATGGGTAGGGTTGGGCAAAAAATTGTGTGGGTTTCTAAGACATCGACCAATTTTTGTCCCAAAATCATGTTGTTCACTAAAAAACTTAAGGTTTTCACATGAAATCAGACTCGGATTTTTTACTTTTTTTCCCAAAATCATGGTGTTCTCTAAAAAAAAAAAAGTCTTCGCCTAAAATCTGTCCCAGATTTTTCACTTTTCATCCTAAAATTGTAGTATTCTCTAAAAAAAAGTCTTCGCCTCGAATCACCTCACCTTTCTCTAATTTTGTCCCAAAGCAGCGGTGTTCGTTATTAGGTTCAGAAATAAGGATCATGGCGCAAAAGTTCGTTGGTCATGCAAAGCATGACTTGCATGCCCTGGCCGCACGTCACTGCACTCAAGCACAGCTTAATGTGTTTTGTTTGAATGTTTTTTGAGTTATTTATGTAAATTTTTGAAAACTGTTATTAGGCTGAACGAAAGATCGAAAGCGCCGTTTTAATACCATTTCTTTTTTTCATTTCGGGGCCTTATATTTCTGATATACATATTTCACACCGACTGTATTAACTGTTGTTTTATTGAATTCGAACCAAACTAAACCTAAAATGTTAAAAGTTTTAAATAGACTCTGTTTAATCTAAACTTATACTGGAACATAATTTGAAACGGTTTGATCCAATGATAATCATGACTGTTTATGCATGATCATACATGGTTTTTTATCCACGGCCATGTATGAGCCTTCGAAGATAAATATATATATATCAACATTCGATCAGCAACGGCCCATGTCTAATCGTAGGTAGTAATTGAAGTGAAAAAAATTAACTAAATAAATACGGCAATACAAACATGGCGATATATGATTATGCATGGTTTTTTTATGTATGGCCGGCACTGACATAATTGGAGATAATCGGCTAAAAATCATACATGGCCGTAGAAAAATGGAGAAAAATTTCCGCTTAGGCAGTTACAACTGTTTTGGAAGCTTCAGGTCATTGCTTGGAGCCTTTGCTGGTTGTTTTCCAGGCTTTAACGTAGATGCAGGAAAAGAAGATGCAACGCTTCCGTAATCCTTGATGTTGGCATGCTATTAACTTGAACTGCAAAACATCCATACTTTGAATGTGTAAATTGCCTTTTCTATCCATCGGGCTTGGTGCATGGCTCCGGGAACTACAAACTGGATGCCACGAGGAGGTATAGATCCATGAAGATGATAGCCAGCTCCAGAAGCTCTCTGTAGTCATCTTTGGGCTGAGTAACTTTTACAGCTGTGAGCAAGATTTTCACCATCTCATCTTTGATATCAGCAACAGCGTTGTTAGTGCAGTCATCAGTTGAAAAATCTTCAAATTTGATTTTATCAATATACTGCCTTCTTGCTTTGAATCGCTTGAACAAGTGACATAGATGCAAATGAAGATCTCATGGTTTCAGAAAAGGCTGCTGCTGCAATCAGCTCCAAGACATGATGGTGACATCCAATATGTAGAAGGCTACGTCCAAGAAGTTGTTCCAAACGAACATAGGGTCTTTTGTGGTGACCAGTTTTACATCTGGTTGCGTCAAAACACATCCACTGGACCATATTCTCCAAACTCCAGTCTTTTAGAACAGAGAAGATGACCTTAGCTTGCGCTTCTCCTGTCCAGATGGAAGTTTTGCCACTGCAAGAAGCTGTGCTTGACCATTAGTTGGCACAACCACGAAAGTCTGTCCATAGTCTTTGTGCCAGTTATATCTAGAATTAACTTGCCATCCCAGAGCACTATAAGTGGAAACTGTGGGTCGAACTGATGTTTAATTTTTTCCGCAGTGATTTTACGGTGCTTCTGTTGTTACAGCCTAATGCTAAATTGGTTCAGCATTAGTGGCTGGATTTCTTGTCCCAGACTGCGGACAGTTTCCCCAATTATCATCACAACAGCTCTATCTGACATCTTATTTCGATTCAAAGTTGCCACACGATTTGTTGTTAGCACTTCTTGACGTACTCGTTTTGAGGTCTTGTTGTCATGTAGCTAGAACTAGGGCCTACAAATAAATTTTCTTCCTCTTTAATGTTACTGGAGCTTGTACTGGTTTCTAATACTTCCAGAGACTGCAGAAGATACTGACACTCAGCAGATGTGGACTGCCGTTTTTCAACCTACTTCTTTCTATTCCTTTTTCTATTTTCTTTCTTTGTAAAATTAATATCTAGTAATCCCATTGCTCGACGACGTCCAGGTTCACATTGGGCAATCTAAAATTGTCGGAATTTCTCAATTGAGTTCATCTCCAGCGCATTGGCATGGGAAATATGAAATAATTTTTCAAACATATCTTTTAAAATCTGCCTTTTTCTTTTTTTGAGATTTAGTTTGTCTGCTTGCATTCTTTTTATGCCTGTCTTTTTTCAAAAATTCCGATTCCTTTTTTATGCAATCTTGCTTGGGATAAATGGGAATCCTTGCCCTATTTCAAAACTCTACCATCTTTTCAACAATTTTAGTTGCAGAATCTCGAACAGTCTCATACAGTTTATTGTGGTTATGCAGAAAGAAACATAAAACCTGTTTGTTGAAGGGAGTCTGGAACCTCTTATATCTTCCTCATAATTGCCGAAAAATACACTTTGTTACGTTTTACACTAGCCACAATTAATATCTAACAATGATAGCTGTGACAATACAAAATAAAGCCATATTATTTAAAAACGCAGTAGGGTGATGACATAAGTGTGGTGATAAAGTGCACATTATGGCAAATAGTTGAAAAGTGATATCACTTCAGGTCGATAAAAATGGATGAAATATACGTTATCCAAATCTATTCTGCTGTGAAAGGATGTTAGCTTCGTTACAGAATACTTAATCGGTTTGTAAATTCAAAGTATCTTATCAATAACAAAGTTCATACCATCCAATCCATCTGATTATATTCTGGACATCAGAACGTACATAGAGCAGTTCCACAATTTTTCAACAATTTCTTTGCTCGCCTAAACGACATACATACCATGATGAGAAACTCTTTTCTCTCAGTTTGTTTCTTTATTAAGAGAACGCCGACAGGAGCGTCGGCACTCGTACGCTTGACTGCATGCTCCTTTGGACGACTGAGTCGTCAAAAAATACATTGATTTATATATTGAACTACATAAAAGTTTGGTTTGTTTTTGCAAAAGCGTGAACAAAAATTGGTCAGATTGTTAATGATGCAATTGTTGAAAATAACAAACTTTTTAAATTAAATTGTAAGGCGTGATAAAGTGTAAGTTTTCATTAAATTTTAGCTTAATAACTTAGTAGTTATGCCAAGTTAGTGAAATTAAATTGAACTACATAAAATTTGTTTTGTTTTTGCAAAAGCGTGAACAAAAATTGGTCAGATTGTTGATGTAGCTATTTTTGAAAAATAACAAATTTTATAAATTAAATTATAAGATATGATAGAGAGTAAGTTTTGAATAAATTTTAGAATAAAAACTGTGGTCAATATATAAGGACGTACGATCACGACCATGAAAAGTTATAAAGAAGCACGACCACGTAAAATTATAAAGAATTTTACGCAGTTGATAATGGAATGAGTAATAATTCCGAAACGTCCTTAATAAACTTTTTTTTATTAAATAATTTTATTTTGTGTATGTATAATATACGTATATATCCTTAATATAATATTTATATACTTAATATATATCCTTAATATAAAATTATTTTAATATAGATAAGTTTATGACGTAAGATTGAGGCAAATAAAAAGTTTAAATCATCTAATTTTCACTACCGTACTTCAGGTGTTATAGCAATGCTTCTCAACCTTTTTTTGTGGCGACCCAAATGTTAAACGGAAATCGAGAGTAAAGTTTTTAAGACCCAATATTTTTTATAGACGTTATTGCAAGCATAATAAGGGAACTAAACTTATGACCTCTGAGGCTGGTCATGCAATTGACATGCAATACTTTGTGGGTAGGACAAACAATTGTGTGGGGTTCTAAAACGTAGACCAATTTTTGTCCCCAAATCAAGGTGTTTTCCAAAAAAAAGGTCTTTCTTTGAATTCAGTCTTGGATTTCTGATTTTTTGTCCCAAAATCATAGTGTTCTCCAAAAAAAAAGTTGTCACTCGAATAGTCTGGGATTTCTCATTTTTTGTCCCGAATTTTCGTTCTTTATAAAGTAAAAATTTCGGGTCAACCCTAGGTCGCGACCCAAAAGTAGGTCCAAATTGACACAAAAGAAGGAAAATGGTTTAATTGTTACACAACTAGCCTACATTTCTCGGAGACCCAATCAAACTAAACGGCGACCCAGGAGTTGAGAAGCACTGTGTTATAGGGAGAGATCTTTTTTTTTTTAAGAGAATATTTTTGCTTTGGGATTAAAATCAAGTAATCCGAGACTAATTAAAAGTTCTTCGGATGAAAACCAAGAAATCGGAAACTGATACGAAGTGAAGACTTTTTTCTTTTAGAGAACACTAGTTTTTAGGGACGAATTTTTTTCTATTAACTAGTGTCCTGGTTTGCCGCTCCCAGAATAAAAAAATTGAGGGGCGAAACGATCTTTGCTGAAATTTTATGAGACGAGTGCCCAAAAAGCAAATTATAGGCTTCCACTTTTTTAAAAACTAAATCGGTTTTTTCACAATAAAATGAAAGTAATTCTATTCAAAAAATACGTACAAAAAAAACTTCTTTCATCCTAAATAACGCATGCTCAATGCTGGAAAAATTGTGAAATTGCCAATGATGCGTCTCGGTGTGCCAATTGCCGTCCTTGACTTCCTTCTTGGTATGGCTATGATTATATGTTACGTTTATGTTAATTATTTATAGGCTATGCTTACATAACGATTTACGTCTATTATTTGTCAAAACATTTCAACATTCTGTGGATGTGAGAATAAACTACATCCGGTTGTGAGCTTATCTTCGATATGTTGGGAGGAATGAATATACCCTATCACAACTTCTTCCAGGTCACCCTTGAGAAAGGTGTAGCACCTATGAGCCTCCCTAAACATGGGTTACTAAAATTTAATTTCTCTCATAATAGAGTTTAACTGATAGAATTTCAGGGTGAAAAGTATAAAATTTGAGAGTAATTGAAAGTGAAGATCTTTTTTTTAGGGAACGCTACAATTTTGGAACAAAAATCAGTTTAGAACACCATAATATTAGGACTAAAAATTTGAATTTTCACAAACAATTTTTTTCTACCCGTACAATATTGCATGTCTTGGTCTACAACGCCACGATCTTAAGACTAAAAATTAGAATCTCACACAGAATTTTTTCGTACCCGTAAAATATTGCATGTCTTACCCACTAACTACCCATAAAATACCCCATTGCCTGATCAGATTTTGGCATGGCAATTGCATGACCAGTCTCAGAGGTCATCGCACGCCACTGTCAACCACATAAGTGAGTTTTAATATAAATATCTGCTGTGTAGTGGACGAAAAAAATAAAATTTTGCTTGATTAATTGATTGAACCGTTGATTGAACATAGGCAACGTTGGCTCAATAAATTAGTGAGATTTAAATTTTTTAAATAAATCTAAATGGAATCTAATCGATGGGCTATTTGCATTAATCTGAATAACTTGAAAGAATTCGATGATTTGTTTGAAAACAAGGAAGAAATAGTGTCACAAACTGGAACCGATTATAATAAATTTTTCCCAAGTATGAAAATATTTCTTCCGATACCATAAAATTTGGTGGCGACAAGTCACTACAAAAGCTCAATACAAGCTCACTACAAAATTTAAATAAAATTTTTTTTAGATTATTACACAAAAACTTTTAACAATTAATTTTAAATAAATAAATTTAACAAACTTTAAATAAATTAAACCAAAAAAAGATACAGTAATTTAAAAAAAAAGCAAGTTATTTATTTAGTATAATGAGAATGCAGAACAACTATTTAGACTTAAAAGTTTTTATCAAAGTTATTTTTAAAAAATGTATCAAATTATTTTAAATGTAAAAAGATTACAAATGAATTCAATTGAATAAATGTACTCAATTAGCTTATTAAATCTTTATTTTCATTAAATTTTTTTGTTAATATTTTAGTTTATTAATAAATTCTTCACATTTTATATTTTTCTATTTTTTATTTCATTAATTTATTGAATTATTAATTCAAAAAGTGTATAAAGCTGTTTGGCTAAACTGGATCAGACTGAATTTAGATTCGTGCATTCAAGCGTGCAACGGGCGATACAAAATCAGGTCACGTGATGTGATTTTCCAATAATGGAGTGCATGTCATTGCTCGCATTTAAGCAAAACTCTTGTCATTATGCATTGCTGTACAGTGTAGACTACAGTGTACACTGTACAGCATATACGTCTTATGAGAGAAATTTCGTATCGATTGAGCTACCTCTAAACATTAATTTATTTCAATAAAATTTTACTGAGATTGTTTTTTTACCAAAAAAACAATCTGGCAGGGTCAAACCAGTAAAAATAAAAAATAAAAAATGAGGACCACCCTAATATTTATAGATATATTGCTATTTTTTTTCAACAATTTTAAATTTTAGTACGTCGTAATTTTTTTTATGTTAATGTTGATGATGTAGTCGGTAGATCCAGTTAATTTAATTTATCTAATTTACATAAGAATTTGTCTAATTCGCCATTGTTTAATTCGTTTGTTCGCTCAACTCGTCACTTTTTGTCGGTCCCAGCGAAATTTCTATCTTTTGTGTACCTTTCTGTTCATCTAATTTGCCATCGTCTCATTCGTCAATTCACTCAATTCTTCACCTCTTTCTATCCCTGAAAAGCGTTCTGTTAAGGCTAGTATGTCATTTGTAGTTTTGCTTTTGATGTTTAAGCAGTTGGTTAACACGTGTAAAAATTTAAAAAAATTAAGGATCTTTATGTGGGAATTGTTGCATCTTGCAATTTGTTTATCGAATTTATGCAAGAAGTCCGAAGCACGACCCGACACCCCATTGAAAAAACGCGAAAAGTCTTTAAAGTTTATTATGATTCAAAAGGTGTTAAGTAATTATAAATGGAGGAGTCTAGATAGAGTAGAGGAATTAAAGAGTTTAATTTAAACCAGTGGTTCCCAACCTTTTCAGTGTCATGGATCCTTTTCGTGATTTGGCTGAAACTTGCGGACCCCTCCATATATGTGATTTCCACTGCAAAAGGAAATAAAACTTAAAATATCATTGAAAAGCATACGAATTACAGTACCTTTTGAAAAAGTTTAGTAATCTATGCTTGCAATGAAATAGTAACAGTTTGAGAGCAGAGTATACAGTGCAATGAACAGATGGGAAAAAAAATTGCAAAAACCGCATTGCTACGTCATTTCAGTCACGGTTATACTTTACTATAGCATTTCATTTATATAAAAAATTTACGAAACTTACATGTAAATAAAAAACACACATGAAACACAAAAATACATTTTTTCTGTTAGCATACATAATCAACATACCATGTATTCACATGTTAATGAGATGGATGAGCCTGATGCGATTATACCATCTGGTCAGTTTTTGCTTTCAGTGCAGTAAGGAAAACCCCGATCTGTCACAGCTAATTTATTCCTTTGCTTGCAAAAAAGCTGGGAAACTGCATTGAAACTTTTCTCAACCAGATAGGCTATTGGAAGCTATAAAGTACATCTTCACTTTGTTCCACACTTCTGGTAAAGTTCATGGACAGTTTTCTGTAGCCAGAAATCCTGGTAGGAGTTTGAAAGCTTTAGTCTTAGTTCAATACAGGCAAACCTGCTACAGTACGCTATGTTACAGTGCGTGCTTTCTACTGTGCGCAATTTAAATTGATTTCTAACAGGTTACAGTGTGCCGATTCTTTCTACGGTGCGCTAAATACATTTCACTAGGGATTCTAGTAAACTACTCTTAACGAGCTATTAAATAAAAAAATGTATATCCTTGTCTACGTTTCAATACAATGCCGTCTAATTTAATGCTAGAATATAATTTTACAGTTAAGCTTCTACATTTAAGATTTATATTTTTTCTAGATATTTCTTTTCTTCACGAAAAATATAACGATCGTAGTGCTATGTACTTTTTTGTGCTTTGTACTAGAGGATGATCATCTGTTATGTAAGGCATTTCAGGCTCAAATTGACGCTTTGGTGGCATACTACAAAACACTTTACGATAGTTACCAATAAAAACACTTTTATCACTCTATCTTTCTTTGTTTTCAGTTATCTTAATCATATGAATATGTTAATATTTTGTACCAAATTATGCCTATCTCTTTTTCTTCTTCAATAAAGTGTGTTATATAATAATGAAATTGTTACATGCATAATTGCATTATTTTATATGAAAGAATAAATTATTTTTGTTTGATTCTTTTTTACCTGAGTTGCTTTATTAACGTCATTATTTATATTTCATGCAAAACCAATGTTTAATATTAGACTATATTTAAAAAAATCTTCTAGATATTCCTATTATCTAAAACCATTTTAAATTCTCTACCATATTAGATTTGCAACCAAAACAGGTTACAGTGCGCATGCGTGCTACAGTGCGGATAGAAATGGGTCCCACTGTTGCGCACTGCACGAGGTATACCTGTATCATCTCGGAGTAACATTAGTTCTTCTTCTAAGACACCTGCCCCTTCCAGACTCGACTCATGTCGTAGATCTATCACCCAATCAGGGACCTCCAAGGAAAAAATGCCTTGAAATCTACTGGTCATATCCTTATGGAGCTGATCTAAGTGTGAGCAGTATTCTTGCAGGTCATTATTTAGAACGGCGCTTTCTTTGTCAAGCTCAGCCAGGCTTGGAAATTGAAAAAGCTCATTTAATTTATGAATGAACTGCAAGAAGAAGGAGAAGTAAAATAACTTATAGGCTATATTGAGTACTAGTATGGGTCTACATCCCTAACGTGTGATTTGTTTCCAAGTTCTCTTGAATTGCTTATGAAGCTCTAAAAATTAAGATTGTATTTCTCATCACTCAAAATACTCACAAAAAGACCGAACGTTTCTAAAAAGACACAGACGTTTCCCAAAAAGTATTCTGAAATTTAATGAATCCCCAAAATTCTGATAAAAGTTTAAATGATGCCGTGCAAAGCTTCTTGTAATTTACATTTCATGCTATAGCGGAAGAAAAAATCCTCATAAGATGGTGATAAAGCCGTGTGCAAAAAAAGTGCCGAAATTGTAATTGGAAAGGAAGGTATCAAGAAAACACTCGGCAGCATGGTCTATCGATTAAAAGCGCTATTATTTAATGGCGAACTTCATCGAGGTGGTCACTGTTTAAAACCTGTTCACGCCATTTGGTAATGTTTTTGAGAAAGACGCTTGATGGCACTTTCCTCTGCTTGGTGGTCTTGGCAAGCTGCTCTAAAGTTTCAGTCATATCTAAAATAAAAAACTGAAAATAAAAAAAAAATTTAGACCAGACAACAATATCTTGGCTTTTCAAAAGCAGATCAAATTAATCACTTCACAGTTGCCCTTAGTACAGTATTACGATGCTTTCCTTAGTGAGTTAAGAAGATAAATAAAGAAAATCAAAAAAAAAAGTTCTTTATTACTCTTGAACAATACTCAACTACTGTATAATACCCAGTTCGGTATCTCAACAAAACTTTTTATCAAAATTACGCAAAAAAGTCGTCTTAAATTGGAGAATAAAATAAGATTTCTCTCAGAAATTTTTTCATAAATACGCAAGCTACACAAAAACAAACAATGTTAAAATGTCTCATTGAATTTCATTACTTCAATACAGTTTTTAACTAAATAAACGTGTTTTGTTCATATGATCTAGAATTTCGTATTAAGTTGTAGAGTAAAGCTTGGTTTCTAGCGTTGCGCAGACTAATATTTTTTGAAAGCTAAACCATCTGGCAATTTCTTTCCTTTCAATATAACTTATTGCTTTCATTTTGTGCATAAAAAGCTCATAAACCCCGAAAATCACTCCGTAAACCCTTGGGGTCCATGCAACCCGGGTTGAAAACCACTGATTTAAACGATAAAAAAGTTTTCCCAATTTCCATTGAGAGTAGCTCTTTGGGCAGCTGATTTCAGAATTGTTGCCACTAGCGAAGTTATATAAAAAAATGCAATCCAGCAATATCGAACAAACCATTTAAATACGTAAGCTTGTCGCTTAAAGAAAAATACGAAATTGTACGCAAGCTACGGCAAGGAAAATGTTAATGCAACAAGGTTAACAAAAGAGCTTAATATTGCAAGAACTACTCTTAATGACTTACGCAAAAATAAAAAGAAAATAATCTGCGAATTTGAAACAGGGCATAATGCTAAAAGAAAAAGAAAACGGCAGCATGGCTTTGATGATGTGGATGAGCCTCTACTAAAGTGGATTTGTAGTGCAAGAGATGAAAAAATACCAATTAGCGGAGAAATGTTTCTCTTGAAAGCTCAAATACTTGCCAGAATCTGGGGCTACGGCAGTGTTGATAAGTTAAACATAAACTGGATAAACCGGTGGAAATTCCGAGAAGAAGTTGCATACAAAAAATTACATGGCGAAACAGCGTCTGTTGATGAAATAGGTGTAGATGATAAGCACAAAATCGTCTCCGCATTCTTTTGAAAGAATTTAAAAAAGAATAAATTTATACTGCCAATCAAATAAGACTTTTTTACAAATGCTTGCCTGACCGGACCCACGTTTTTAAAAACAAAATTTGCGCTGGTGGTAAACACTCAAAAGACAGATTGGGTGTGTCAGTGGCAGCCACTATGGCAGGTGAAAAATTGCATCTTCTCGTTATTGACAAGGCACCAAAACCACGTGGCTTTAGCAGCATAAAAAACTACTATTGCAGTACCAATCCAACTCGAAAGTTTATATGACGCCAAACATTTTTCAAACATGGGTTCGGAAACTTGACATAAAAATGAAAGACAATAACAAAAAAATTGCGCTTGTTGTTGACAATTGTACAGCTCATCCTGGCTTGCATTGTCTGACAAATGTCAAGCTGGTGTTCTTGCCTCCGAACACTACCGCAAAAACCCAACCGCGGATTCTGGTGTAATCTGTTGTTAAAAGTACACTACAGGAAAAATCTAGCTGAAATTGCCTTCTTGCTTTTGAGGGGAAGAACAAATTTAAAGTCTATGTTTTGAAAGCTATGAAGTTTCTTGCTCAAATTTGGATTTCTGTCTCTGTGAAGTCTCTTCAAAATTGCTGTATTAAAGTCCGTTTTGCTTCAACATCAAAAGAAAATCAAGAAACTGCTAATGAGCCCGAAAATGACACAGAAGAAATTTGAAGCAGGTTGCAAACTGCGAGCTTAGTTTCAGAAGATGTCAGTTTCAATGAGAATGTGGAAGGTGATGCAAACCTGGTTAAGCGCGAGACCACCACAGAAAGCAGCATTATAAACAATCTTACAGCAAGCAAAGTCCTTGCAGACAATGAAGAAAATAACGACAATGAAAACTGTTTGAATGAACCTAAACCTACCTTTTATAGCATTGAAAGCACTAAAGACATTAGATTGCTATTTCAGCACACAAGATGTTGTGCAATGTGTCTAAAATGCAGCAGAACATACTGGCAAAAAAAGCCGTTAAAACAAAACAAACCAAAATTACGCACTTTTTTGCGAATTAGAAGTCAAAGATGCAATAGCCCTATTAAAACTTTTGCGAATTATTGTAGCAAATTTTACTTTTACCAATTTCGTTCAATGTTATGTGTGTACAGGTATGGCTTGGTTTGGGTTATGTGTGCATTGTTGTATTAAACAGTAACGTCATAAACTTGTATTTTAGAGCAAATTAAAGTACTATGTATACGAGTTATTGATAAAGTGTAGGAGCTGCTATGATAGAGTTTTTTTACTTATTCGCATAATTCGTCATTTTGCCTAAATCAGCGTGGTCCAACTATGGGCCCGCGGAACAATTTTGCACAAGTCTTGTCGATCGCAAGCAGTGACAACCTTGTATAACAAGGCATGGCGAGCTGATGGAAGAGATGGAAGAGAGTCTAGGGTTGAGACCGATTCCAAGTGAAGACCTTTTTTTTTGGAGAACGCTATGACTTTTGGGACGAAAATAGGTGTTTTTAGCCGACTGGGGCCCGCAAACTCACATAATTTTGAAAAAGTGGCCCAAAAGAGGGCAGAAGTTGGACCACCCTGGCCTAAATCGTCACCTTTTCTGATCTTCTTGAGGTGACAAATTAGACAAATTTTTTTGTACTTCCAAGTTACTTTTGTCCGTTATAATTATGAGCGCATTTGCGTCTTTTTCTTCTTTTTTGTTTGTCTCTTTTATCTCGAAAGCTTTTTTTGTCTTTTGGAATGTTATAGTTAATTCGACGTTACATAATTGTTCGCTGGCCCGCCACTGATTGGCTGTTGTAAAGATTGACTTTAATTTAATTGTTATTTCTGAAAATTTGCTTATAACCTGGTGCTACGTTACGTGATCTTAAATAAGCGCATATTTTGTTATCATTTCATTCCAGATGCCAGAATTAAGTTAGAGACTCCAGTTAGAGACTTTAATGGTTGCATTGAGCCTTTCGTGTTTGCATGGTTTTTCTATAGAGAGATAGAATTGTTGAGTTTGTGTAACGGACCAAAATATTAAGATTATTAATTAGCCATTGGGGCGCTAATTCGGTCTAATTGCTCGCTAGCACAAACTTGTGGAAGTGATTATTCGAAGTTGTAGCGCTGGAATCATTTCAAAGTGTGGTCAAGCTTGGAAGCCAAGTTTTTGTGAATCGATCAAGTTTGGTAAATTTTTTTAAATATATATTATTTTTGTTAGAGGCAGTGGTTTCTGTCTGTCTGCGAAGAGAAGTATTCAAAAGAATCAATTCAAACTTAGCCGGAATTAACAGTATAAAAACTTCAGTCTCGCAGAAAATCATTTGTTGAGCTGAAATAAATAAAAAAGTGGACACAGCTTTACTTCAGCGCAGGTATTCGGGATACCTAGTTCAACTGGTCCTTTTGTATTCCCAAGTAAAGTTTGTGACAATGACCAAACGTCTTTTTAATGTTAGAAAAGTAGCGTTTTCTACTATGTTTTAATTTTGATTTTCTTGAGTGCATATTTTTTTTATTTATGCTAACTAATGCTTTACCGTACATTACATTAAATTTTCTTAGTTTATTTTAATACCGCAAGTTATGGCTTAAAATTCTTTTGTTATTTCTTAAAACTTTTTTCTAATTTTTATTCTCTACAATCTATAATATGTATAAAAATTACTCGATGATTATAATGCGATATTTTTACTATAGTATGTATAAGTAACCTAAAAATGAAACAAAACTGATTTGAATTAAAGCATTCAGCATACTGGAGAATTTAGATTTTACAACCGAAACAGTCACAACTTGTAATGCTTATAGAAATTAAAATCGGTTTTGTGTTGAGTACAAAAGCAAGAATTTAAATCGGTGAATGAAAAATAATCAAAGTGACTTATTTCACAAAATTCTGATTTTATAAATCGAAATTCTAACATGAATCTTTTAACGTAAAAGAAATTGTTTTCTGTACAAATTTTGGTTTACAAAATAGCGCAGTATGTTATGTCGCCTGAGTGAAGAGTGCTTCGTTACTTGAAGGTTCTTTCCTATACCTACTTTTTTAGTAGGCTTAAAGAACTTTTTAAACATGTATCAAACGAACTTAAATTACAAAACCGTATAAAAAAGAATTTACGTGAGAAGTCGGTTATTAAAATTTTTTTTACGCCAAGTTTAAGAATTTTTTGCTTTTAACAGTTCTACATGTATTTTGGACTTTTAAACGTTGATGAAGCTGAATTTAGATTTCCAAATTCATTGAAAAAGAATAAGTTTGCAGAGTTATAAACCAGATAAAATTAAATATAGACCAGGTTTAACTAAAATATACATTCAATACATTTTATTTGTGTGGTATAAAGACAATATCATTTATTATCCTATAAAAAAAGAAAGTCTAAGTTAAAAATAAAAAAAGAATAATTTTAATACTTGCTTTTGTTCCAAAAAAAAACTCTATATTATTTTTTTTAATTTACGATAAACCTATAAATGCAATTAAACTTTAGAAGAACAAATATGGTTTAACTTTAAGTACACTGTTAAAAAACTGCTATGAGTTCTTTAATCATTGCAGTCGGCGCTTTTGATATTTTCGGAATTTTGCAAAGTTTCCTCGATTTTGTTGCACGTTTTTTTGACATTCTAATTGTACGGTAGAATATAAAGTTATATAACAATATGAAGTAAAAATTGAGTTATTTAACAAAGCAGGACTTGCAAAATTTTTTTTGCATGTTATTGCCGACGCTGTCGCAGGTTTCAACACATTCATCAATTTCTTGAGCGACATCCGCAAGCGGCGGAAATTTAACATTTCCTGTATGATTTTCATAATCATAGATCAACCAAAGGAATGTTGCGCCCTTTGGTTTTAATTCTACATTGTTTATTAGCGAACAGAAACTTTATGAGAAAGTTTTTTTATTTATTTTAAAGAAGCTAGTAATCACTTACAATGGATAAAGAACAAGATTTCACTCAATCTCAAGGCTACAAATATAGATGGTACATTGCTGTATTGATGTTTCCTTCCATTGCTCTTTTAAAGCTATTGGTGTATTCATTTGGCGTTGTTAACAATGTTTATGTAATGTATTTCAATATACCTTATATTGCCGTTGATTGGTTTACTTTGGCTCAACTTATTGGAATTATTTCAGGTAGTGCAACTCTTTCCTTTTTTATTTTTTGTGATTGGACTCCGTTTCGACTTCAGTTGCTAGTGATGACTAGTTGCCAGGTAATAGCAAGTGCATGCCTGGTCAGTGCATATGCACAACCAATCACTTTTCCATTAATTTATTTTGGTCAGTTTTGTGCCGGAATATCAACCGCATTGTGTGTAACTTCAGTAACAACGTTTGCAGTTAATTGGTGTCCGAAAAGTGAAGTCGGAACTGCATTAACTATTAGACCCGTAAGTTTAAGCATTGCATCGATTCTCGGATATGTTATTCCTAGTCATTTGTTTGTTTCACCAAATACTAATAACGTAACAAATGCTTCTTTGTTGATTGAAATAGACAGCATTTGGTTTGAAAGCACACAAAAACGGTTTTTGGTTTATTCTGTGCCGTTTTTAGTATTTTTTGTCGTTTTGTTTTTTGCTCAGTATTTTCTTGTACCTAAAAAATGGCAGCAGTCTGCAAAAGCGTTCAATGAGTCAACTAATAATGTAACAACTGCAACTGATCTTAGTAACATTTCAAGAAAAACTATTCACGACTTTTTAGCAGCAATCAAAATTATAATAAAAAACCGAGTTCATATTTTAATTACAAGCATCGTTGCAATTAGAATAGGCGTGATGTACACTTTAGTAATTTTGTTGTCGGAAATACTTCGTCACATTTTTGCTGAACGTCTCAATGCGACGTATAGTAATCAAATATCAGGATATTTGCTAGGTTTGTATCAAGTAGGATTTACCTTGGGTAGTTTTGCTTCGGGTTTAATATATGACAAATTAAACAAACCTAAAATTCAAGCAATAACCAGCAACGTGTTGGCACTGGTTTCTATAATTGGACTAATAATAGGATATCACTTTGAATCCTTGGTTACTCTAATTTGTTTTATTGTGTTATTTGGTTCCATGTTCTTTCTGCCGTATTCCGTTTATTTTACTGTTATTATTCAACATAATCAGTCAAGTGATGAAACACTTGTCGTGATATTAATGGAAATGGAGGGCTGCGTAGGTGGATTGCTTGTCGGACAAACGTCTCGATTTATTTTAAACTATTTCGGTGGAATTGCCGTTTTATTTTATATTGGCTTGCTTTGGGTTTTGTTGATTGGATTAAGTTTATTTATTAAACCAAAAATAAGTAATGAAAACGAAAATAAACCCTTGGTTGAAAATTAAATTTAAAACAGGACTTTTAATATAAAAATATGTATAAATACATATTTTTTGTATTTATTAATTTTCATCTTTATATTTATCCTCTTGACTCGCGGGAAAGTGTCCGAGACGCTATACATAGAGCAACTGTCCAGCAATTAACCCGACCTGCCAAGATATTGTTGTCCGGTTGAAATTATTTATTTTTTTTTTAGGCAATTTTTAATTAGTTAAAACTTTTTGTAATCATGTAGTCTGCTTTATCTTATTATTAAACTTGTCAGGCGAACCTACTATGATTCAGTCATCGGTTAGAATTTTCTATTTTTTTCAATGATAACATAATTAGAATTTAAAAATTATGTCAAACTTTTTGATGTACGTATAGTAGAAGAAAAAATCTTAAAATGCAAACCCAAAGCTTGCCAATCATGTCAACGAATTTTGTTTTCTTTTATTCTTTGAAGCTGTAGTTTACTGAACAATTATTTATATTTTAATTTTTCAAGAAGACATTGTATACCTTTGAAACATGTTTAACAAGCACTCTCCCTAAAAAACTTGTAAACGAACAATATGCGTACAATACAGTAGAGGGTAAAAATACAGCGAGTTAAAAAAGAATTACACGTTAAGGGGAAAAAAGCAAAAAACTAAAACTTTAAATTATAAAGCACAAGACTTTCAAGTTTTTATACAGTTCATGAAATTGTTAAATTATGTCTTCAATCTTATGAAACTATTATTTTACAAGTGTTTTGCTTTAATTTGGCAAAAATTTAAGCTTTCATGTCGCATATTTTTTTACAACCCGCTGAAAATCTTAAACTTGTACTAATTTTTTTATACTTAATTTAGATTGAATAACTTTAAAAAAATGTTTTTTAGTTTCCCCTGGTTTATTCATTATTTAATACTGTGGTAATTAATTAGAAACTGACTTACCAGCATTAGTACGCGTTCAGGCATCATTCTAAAATGCTTCAAAAGCTCTGCATAATAGCCACCCGTTGTCACAGAAAATTAACTGCTACAGAATTTATTCATTATTATTTTATTTATTCAATCTCTATATTTATCCTCCTGACTAGGAGGAAAGTGACGGAGGCGCTAATATATAGGGTAAGCAATTACCCAGACCTGCTTCCGGAGTTATAAAGATATTGCTGTCCGGTCGAAATTTAGTAAAGATATAACTGAAATTTAGAACTGTTGCCAAAACCACCAAGCAAGGGAATGAGCCGTAAAGTGTCTTTCCCAAGAACACAACAGAATGGCACGAGTAAGTTTTGAACTTGTCTAGATATATTTTATTCTTTTGCTTTTTTTCCAAAACATATGACTTTGAATAAATTTTCCTTGCATTTGTTTGTCGAACTTTTTATTTGCCATGCGTACCATAATTTTTGGCTTACTTGTTTGTTGTTATTTGTATTGTTTTTTGTAAAAATTTCTATTGTCCATCATGTGCTGTTTTACTTGAAGTTAAATCGAGATTTTCAAGCTTTACGGTTTAAGAGCAGAATTTCTTTTGTTTTGCTTTTATTTTAAAGTAATTCGATGCAACAATCAAAAGTGTCGTTTTTGTTTTTTGATTAACACTGATTTAATCAGTTTTTTTATCAGATATCTATAACGTGCTAAAAGTTATTTTTTGCATTTTTCTACAAATAGAGTATAAAATATTGTCCGTCACCGTCTGGTTATAGAATTGTTCTGAACTCAAAAAAACATCAGAAAAGAGACGTACACCATTGATGAAGTAGAAACTTTCTTAATATTCCTTACAGCTCTAATAGTAATGATCTTACATGTATATGATCTCTAACGCAAAATTTTTGCATAAATCCTCAATCCTGCAATTTGTAACAAGAAAAAAATGTTTATCAGGCTCAGGAAAAAGAAACAATCAAAAAATTTCCAGCGAACAATAAATGACATGTTGTAGTTAGAATGGATTCTAACTAAAATTCGAGTGTCAGATTTTTTGATGCCAGGGATGGTACTCTTTAATGCCATCTGTCTTATAACCAGGGCTGGCGAGCCACTAAAGAAGAGCACTAGCTCCGACTCCAGCTCCGGAGCTATCAAGTACTCATTTACTAGCTCCGGCTCCAGCTCCGGCTCCGGAGCTATCAAGCACTTATCCACTAGCTCCGGCTCCGGCTCCCCAGCTCCGGCTCCGGCTCTCCAACTCTTTAATAAACAAGTAGTTTATCATTTAGTGTTTAAATCTTTTTGCGATAAACTATTCTATTCGAACAAGAATCACGACTTCTGATCTTTTCAATTATATTAATCAAATCTGAAAGCGAGTATCAAGAAATATAACTAAATGAAAATCAATTGTGGCGTTATCTAAACATTGAAAAGGTTAAATCGTAACTATTATGAATTGCAAACTCCGCACTGACAAATAGCTAAGCTTTATCTTTTTAGTGGAAAACTTTAGAAGCACATATGCGCGAAACAAAAAACTCCCAAGAGATTTAATGCACGAGGAAATAAGCGAGAACGTTTGTGACGAAATATTAAGGCAATAAAAAAGATTGAATCAGCCAAATCTTCACTCTACAATTTTAAGAAATAAATTGACGGCGTGCAATCATGCGAAAATTGAACCAAATAAAAAATTTAAGTTATCCAATTCTCACAGCTACATTATGTTTTAGTCATATTAGATTTTGATGTTTATTTACTTTTAATCATTGAGTGTTTAAATTAGTAATAGGATGATGCCAATTTTTTTTTTTTTTTGGCTCCAATGCCGATTTCAACAACATTTTTCAATTCCGATTCTTCTTAGTCAGAATTCACCTTGTCTTTTATATGAGGCTAACAATTTTTTTAAAAGCACCTAGTTTAATTAGTTGCATAATTGACGTACAGTGCCTCATTCTTAATTGTTTTATATTGTTCACCATTAGCCATTGTAAATTAAAGATTATATGTATATTAAAAAGTGAATCAATCGTCCTCGCAGAGTGCAAAGAATAAGAGCAATATTTTAATACAAAATTTGTTTAATCACTGTTTTGAAAAAACCACAAAATCTGTTGCTTCTTTATTTAAATAGAATCTTGATCCTTATTCAATTAGAAAGATTCTATTTGAAAAAGGATATTTAAATACATACAAAATTTATTTAACTACTTTTTAAAAAACCAAAACAGTCTGTTTCATTCTATTGAATCTTTCTGTGTTTACGGGAAAAATAAAGAATAGGCTATAATCATTAGTAAACATAGTACTATGTTTTCATAACATCATTAAGAAAACATAGAACGATAAGTCAATCTTATCCGATAAATAATGCGTAGTTCTGCAAAACATAGTTTATAAGAGATCGTTTTAAAATTTTAAATTATTTTTAACAATAGAAATATTATTTAAGCTTTTCAAATTTTATACTTCAAAATATGTAGTTCGTTAAACTACAAAAATAATTTAAAACTGTCGAAAAGTAAAACAGGTCCTAATTTGCAAAGAGTAATATATTTATTGTAGGATACATTGACTTAGAAAATTATTTTAAAAAATTATCCTAAGCAAAAAATCTCAGCTAAATACCATTGGGCTCTATAAGCTTTTTTTTATTCAATTTTTTCAGATAACTATAAATAAAAACAGCTAATTAAACAGCTGATGAAGGACAGGTTTTATTCTTTTTATTCCTTTTAATATCTTTTAATGCCAAAAATTTTTTACGTTCAATCATCATCTGTTTCTTTTTTATTAATGGACGTGTTTTTGTAGAGCGCTTAATAAAAGTCGGAACAAATACAATGATTTTTCATTTATTAAGAAACAACCGGAAAGCCTGTTTCATCTATTTCTTAATTTCTTAATCAGATAAAATAGGCTCAAAAGATGTTTTTGCTTAATAAATGAAAAGAAAGATATCTATATAACACAAGATTTATTTTTATATTAATGTTTAAAATTCCATAACAGTCAATTTTATTTTATGAAGTTGATCCTATGAACCATTACTGGAGCCGGAGTTAATAAAATTTTTGTGGCTCCAGCTCCGACTCCGGCTCCGCAGAAATATTTAAAAAGGCTCCGGCTCCAGCTCCGGCTCCTCTAAAATTGGCTGGCTCCATGGCTCCGCGCTCCGGCTCCGGCTCCGGCTCCGGCTCCGGCTCCCCAGCCCTGCTTATAACTCAATATTTTTCTTTTAAAGACTTTTTTTTTCAACAATTATGCATTGAACGGCCAGAAGTACTTATTTAATAAACTAAAATAATCTATGATTTCTTTTTATATATATAAAAAATAAGATTCTGTGCCATCATTCACATATCAACAAATTTTTTACGGATAAGACAGTGAAAGTCCCATTTATTTCTAGTGCCAGAAAGTCCTTTCTTTAACAATAACTTTTAAACTATTTCGAAAAATAAATTTGCTGAAAATTGTCTTTCAAGACTTTTTTCCTAATTGAAGCTATCAAAAATCTTTAGATTTGTTAAAAGTTTGGAAAAATTAGCGAAACGTTAATTAAAAGCATGCTCGGACAAACGAATGACGTCATCCTTGTTAGAAGGTGGATACACTAAATGTAGACTTGGCGAAGCGCAAACTTCTATTTTTGTTTCAAATATATTTGCTTGTTTTAGGTTGGTAACACCACATTAAAAAAACAATTTCAAATTTTTTTACAAAAACACGAATTGTTGTAAAAATGCAGTGGCGGCATTTGTAGCTGCCACTGTGCACACTGGCTGAAATTATTGGTTGATACGCGTCAAAGACAAACTCTGTGATACAATTACTTGTTCTAAAGCATACTAACAGATATGGACGTCATAAATAGAAGTGCTAGTATCTTCCATGCTCGGTATCTAGAGCTAGGGTCCCACTATATTTTGTTGAATAAAAAAAAAGTTCTTCATTTTGCCTCCTTTCAAAAGCTTGAAAAGAACCAGCAATTTATTTTTTATAATTTCAACTTTCTACGTGTTTTTTAAAAGTCTTTTAAACAATTGCTTATTTACACAAAAACCACATTTAATTTACTCTCTCAAAAAAATTTTTAGTAAAATCTTTTGCCGCATGGCCGAGTTGCTGTAACGCCTTATTACTGGTGAATGCGATCGATATGTTTTAAAGCCTGCAAATTTATCCTGATTCCTTTAAAAAAAACTTTACGGCGCTCTATAGGAAGCAATTTAAATAAAAAAAATAATAGTTATAAAAAACCATGCCTCTTTATTTTGCAGGATAAGGTTTTGCGCCCGACTTCGACTATCGCACTATGCACAAGAAAGTCTAATAAAAACCTTAGCAAAATTAAGTTTTTGGAAGCAAAGGCAATTTTTGTCGCAGGGTTGACAATATTCATTAAAATAAAAATAAATAAATAAAAAAATTCACTACGGAAGTTCTTCTGTATATGGCCCTATTAGTCTGGTTCCTGCCTTCCGTTTCTAACCAAGTTGTATTGGAGAAGGTTAGCAATATGACCACATAGAAAGGGATTGTAAAGTTTCTTTTTCAAATCATACAGGAAGTTTGAACATTAGACTCGTGTTCTTCTGTTCGTAAGTCAGTGTCAGTATCTGGCTGCTCTATTTATTGTGCTTTTGCGGCCAATGCAAACATCAAATAATTGTCTCGGTTTGTGTCTTAAATATTCATATTGGTAATTTTAAATAACTTATTTAACAAAATAAATGTAATAACGAAAAACCAAACCAATACAAATAGCAGCAAAAACTACAGATAGTCATATTTCTCGTCGTCGTCGTCGACACAAATAGAACTGCGGCCGAGGGTTTATCATACTTTAACTAATTTTTTCATATTCTAACTAATTGTAGCTGTAATGAAGATTTGTAATTGGACTCTATCTATAGCTCCAAACCCGAAAATACAACCACTAAGCAAAGCCGAACTCGAGAATATGCTTAAAGCCCAAAACTGGTCAAAATTCGCTTTAAAAAAATAAATGTAAAGGTAAAAATAAAATTACAATGCATATACATAAAAACTTTAACCCAATGCAAGTTTAAAAAACAATAATTTTTAAACTCAAGTTTGAACCCGTTCAGAATCTGAGACCGGACCGATCTATAAACTCTTCGGTGATACATTTTAGAAAAAGTCTGACATCAATTATTTGCCATTGAAAAGTAACAATAATACATGCTTCAATACTATTTTCAGATAAACTATTTATAATTAATAAATAGAATAAAATACATTACCCATTGTGAAAAGTATCAACTATCCACGAAATATATATTTCGTTTAAATATTAGCAATTTATAGGCTATATGGTTGCTGTATGGCCGCTTTGGCGATCTTAATAATTTCAAAAATAAATTTTTTTACGACACGTTAACTCGCCTTTTCTCACCTTAAAACAAACTCATATCTAATGTACAGTACTTGGATTTATTTCATTCAAAGTTATTTTTTTGAAGTCGTCACAGATATTGCATTATTTGCTTCAACATTTAAAGTGCTGTGCTTTTACCGTTAATAACTATTTATTTTCTACTTTTCTAGTACTGTTTTCGTCTGACAATTCGGTAAATAAATTAGACTTTGTTTTTTTCTTTAGAAAAAGTGATTAATATTGTACATATACTTTATGTAGCAGCTATAATTAAGAGGTCGATGACACAGCCTATGCATCATAAATTTTGGAAACCCGAGAAAACAAGTTAGCCTAATAGACTCTCTAATTAAGAAGTCTGCGCCAACAGCTTATATAAAGTGCTATTTGGCACTTTTCCCATAAAATTTTATAATACTTTTGCGGCAATTAACACAATGTGTATGCTTGCAACTTTCTTTTATGTGCTCATCTACGCTACTGCACAAACCGCACATCACGTCCAAATAACGTGGCTCAAAGCATCACTGGAGCACGAAGTCTGACAATTTTTGATGACAAAACTTGATGCTGGCTTAACATCATCACTGTCAGTTGATCCGGAAAGTACAGAAGCCTGGGTTAATAAAAGGATAAACCCTCGGCCCCAGCCTGTTTGGGTCTCACGTAGAGTGGATGCCCAAACGACGACAACGATCTACACTACTGTCTATGCGGATTGAGTCATGTACTCATAAGCTAGATTTTAATTCGCAAGCTATTGCTTTCACTGGTGGAATTTTGTACTTCCCAAGATAGATGGACTTAACTCTCGACAAAGGCTTGAGCAATATTATGCCCAAATGCGTAGTACGTTGTCTATTGTAGTATGTTGTAGTATTTGTCTTAGCAACAGTTTGGTGTGTTTTTCATACATTTTGACAAGCTGCAACGACGCTTAAGAAAACAGAAGAAATCATTACTTTTTACCTACAAAAGCAATTCTTGGCTGAGGCCATCCTTATTTTTATCAAACATTTCTACTTCTCCCTTGTATTTGCTATACATAGATACAACAATTGGACACGGAATGAATTTTTTTGTACGTTGCTTATTTACTGAAGCAAAGTTACTGACAGAACTTAGCAATTGGAATCCGTAAGCATCGGATGCCAATGTCACGATACTGTTTTTATTCTATCTCAACATTGCAATATAATGTGTGGCTACCAAACACACTATTTCTCGCTTTTTTTATGGACTTACGTTACTTTTTTCTCAAAAATCTAAATTTTTGATTGTAAAGATTTTCCAAGCAAAAGTGTGACTTTATCATACGCAAAGGCTTGCAAACAAAAAAATTATATCCTAACATTCCAATTCGGAACAAATACTTTAATAACAAAAAGCAATATCAACTGATTAATTTTATTTTAAACCAAGTTGTTTAATTTTGCAAATAAATACGGTTAGTTGAATTCCTTCTATGACGCGTTTAGAATTGTGCCATGACGTTATTTCTGTTTCCAGTGGCAGTTGCAGTTATGTTCCCTGCAGAAGCTTCCTGAAATGTAATATTTTGAGGTTTTAATACAAGCGACTTCAGAGAAGTGTTTTGCATTATATACTTATTACTAGAGTATTTCATTAATGCACTCAGACAATTTTTTAATCCAACCAATCTTTTAGTGTAGATCTTGTCATTTTTAAAAATTCACTAGGCTAAAAAACCTCAACCGCAAAAATTGAAAAATTTGAACACCTAATATTCAAAAGCTATACATATGAAAAAACATACTATAGTATGTAAACTTTAAGTTTGTTTTATTTTTTACTTGGCAAAACTGTGTTTTTTACAAATAAGCTGATGTCTTTCTTTACTTTGAAATAAGTAACAGTTTTAATGGGTTGTCAAGTCAAAAAAGATAAATAGGTTTTGCATAGTTAGCAACAAAATTAAGTAAAATAGGCATATGGCAAACATAAAAACCCTTTTCTTCAAATTAGCGATAAGGTTTAAACTCGGCCACGATTTTCACCAGATACAAAAAAAGTTTTATAGTTTTGAACTTTTTGAAACATTTTAAAACTTAAAAAAAAACTCGAAGAAAGTTTTAATGAAAAGATTTTTTTTCAACAAATCTAACCTAATATTATTCATAAGAAATTCAAAAGCAATTGAAATATTTCCAAGGTTTATGTCATGTATATTTTAAAATCATTTTGATTCCACTTTTTATTTCATACGGATAAACCTTACAATTAAACCAATGATTCAAACTTTCGTTTAGAAAGTAAAAACAAAAAAACTTCCTGACTAGCGAAAACAATAATATGTGCAAGTCAAAGAAATTAAACTTGAAGATATGGTATTTGACGCAATTCTGAAAAATCTATCAATTATTTGCCTCACACGACGATGTAGGCATCTGCACATTTGTTTGGCAACTCTTTTTTCTGTTCCTTTGCTATATCCGGTTGCCAGTTATTGAAGCAAGAAGGTGTTACCTAAAGACGATATTTCTTTTTAAGATCATGTTGTCTTATATTCATCAAGTCGTGCATTTTAAACAGCATTGTGAATTGAAATGGTTGTTTATGTTAAATGGTTCTATTACAGAGTTGCTCGTTTTCTGTGCACAAAAACGATTAGTTTCAAAATTTAAGTGTCGCGCCTTTATTATTAAATCACGCTCAAAATTTCAATTTCCTGTTAAAGTTTGAAAAAAACGAGTAATGGACTTTCTATAATTCTCAAGAAAAAGCGCAAAGCCGAAATAAAATTTGTTTTTCCTTCTGCAAGCAGAAAAACATCGAAAATATCAGAACGAACCAATTTCTTTTTGGTCAAGCCTATATACATATTTTTAAGGCATTTTTACACTGCTTTTTAGCTTTTATTGTACCTTGTGACATGATTGCAAATTCAAGATGCATGTTAGCAACAATAATGCGGAAAAAGTCTCCTCGTAGTGCCCGATCTATGAGGCACGCTGATGCAACGTGATCTAAGAGTTGTTTGTCGCACCTCACTTGCAATATAGAAGCGACACCCATTTGTCCATGGATGAATGGAAGTTCCTCACATCAGTTCTAAGGCGTTTGAGTTTAAACCAAGCTGTTTCAGGAAATCTTATTCTGGTAGGCCTGGCTTTGTTCGAAAATAAAAGTTCGGAGCCTGAATGTTACTCTCACGCTTATAGTGGTTTTATTCCATTAATAAACCATCGAATGAGTAGTGCAGATGCGTAGAGTTTAAAACAGTACGTAAAAGTGAAGTTCAAATAAACAAAAATAAAACAAAAAATAGCAGTGGAAAATATAAATAATTGTTTAGAACAGTGGTTTTCAACCTTTTCTGTACCGTGGCCTATTTTTCAACCCAAGTTAACTTCACAACCCACTTTGGTCAACAAAATTAAAATCTCATCCCAAAATCATAGTGTTCTCTAAAAAAAAAAAGGTCTTCATGTGGTTGACTGCACAGGACGCCAGAAAAATGCCTAAAAAATGGGACGGATGGCAAGCCTAATTATACATATATACGTATTATACATATTGCTTTCATTTTGATTTATGTTCCATGGCCCACTAAAAAAACCACTGTGGCCCACTACTGGGCCATGGCCCATAGGTTGAAAACCTCCGGTTTAGAAAATCAACTAGTTAAACTAAACATATTTTTTTAAGAAAAAATTTGGGGAATCAAATTAAGCGGTTTTGATTCCCCAAATTTAACCGGTTAATAAAATCAAATTTTAAAACCACTGATTAGCAGGCTCGTTGGCATTTGTTTTCAATAAAAAAAGTTTCAACCCAAAAATCTCCGTTTGCTTACGTCAGTTTATTTTTAACTTTTATAAACTTTTACAAAAAATTTTAAAATTTGCAAATCAAGATGGCAAAATTAACTTAATGATGTGCTGATATTTAATTGATAATAATAACTTATATTAATTTTTAAATTTACAGTAATTGACTACGAGACAGAATTCCAAATTTTGGTCTCAATATATTCAATTAAAAATTGCATTTTTGTTTTGAATATTCAAAATCTTGCTGTTCACTTGTAGTTTTTTTGTTTTTTTTTAATTTGTATTTCGAAATACGTCCGAAATTTAGAGCTGCTTGATGAGACTGCCAAGATAAGTAAAATCCCGTAAAGTGTTTATTCCAAGAGCACAGCAGAATCGTTAATTTTAGAAGTTTGTCCTTGTTTACTCAATTGAATAGGAGTTTTCTTTACGAGTTGCTTAAGTTTAAGGCGTGTGACTGCAAGTACATTTGATGTTAGTGGCAAAAAATGCGGAAAAAAACAACTATTTACTAGGCAAGGATAAGACATATGATCAGTTAGTTGTAAAAAATAAAAATAATTTTTTAAATTTTTGTCAAATAGTCTTATATCAAACTGTCTCATACTTTTGTAGTATAGACGCATTTACTTTTTAAAGTAGGTGATTTACCAGAAACTAAGAATGGAACAGGATAATCGTCAGATAAGTCATTCAAAAAAACACAACGATTAATAAGAGATGTTTTTTCAGCATGATCAATGATTGTTTTTCGGAAGTCCAAAACACAAGTAGACTAATCAATAAATTAAAAAGAACCATTACATAAAAATACATTAAGGTAGTAAAAGCAAATTTCAGACTTATCAGATGGCACCATATTTAAGTTCAAATCAGCCAAGAATATAAAATTTAAATATAATATTTAATTAAAATAATTTATCATAAAGAGCAAACAAAAAATGATTTACGTCACTTTACGGATGTCATTAAATTACACTAATATTCAATACATTAGTAGAATAGCGTTCTGACATTCTCAACGAAATGTCATCACATTTTCAATCTAAATTAAAATCTTTTTTTTCAGAACAGTCGCCACGCTATTATTTAATATACAAATCCCGACGTGACCAGTGTTAGTCAAGAATCAGCATATTTCAAAGGTTCATATCCCATAAAAATATGTTGATCAAAGATGTATGCTTATTTTTGTTTTATTAATTCTTCAGAAGAAATTAATTTTAGGTATTAATGCATCACAACAGCTGGTAATCACAACTTTTATTTCATAATTATTATATAATAAATAATGTTATTTTTGCACTAAAGGCATATTTTCATTGGTCTTTGGTTTAACAAACAAACTTAAAATCATTAATAACAACCAAAGTAGCCCAACAAATATAAAAACAGCGCTTCCACCACAAGAGTTTAGAATAAAACGAGCCGTTTGCCCGACCAACAATCCCCCAAAAAAACTTTCCATTTGAATGATATCCAGCACAAGGGATTCATTGCTCGGGCGAGTATGCTCTAACACAATCACAAAATAAACTGAGTAAGACAACATATACATAAAGCCCAAGAAGATACTAAAACACATCAAAATAATCACCGATTTAAGGTAAATTCCTAATAGAATTCCAACAATAGCAAATAATGTCAGCGCATTGCTGATGTTAATTTGCAGGTTTGGTTTGTTGAATTTATCATAAATCAAGCCAGATGCCAAGCTTCCAGCAATATAACCGACTTGAAACAAACACAAAATATAACTTGCTATTTGATTGCTCTTGGTTGCATGAAGTTGTTTTGAAAACGTGCAACGAAGTATTTCCGACATGAAAAGTATTACGATGTAATACAAACCAACTCTTATCGAGTTTATGAAAACAAGCAAACATTGGGTTCGATTAATGATTATGATTTTAATTTCTAACAAAAAGCTTTTGGTAGAATTAAAAGTCATTTTACTAAAATATTTTTTGCTTGTATCTTTGCAAATATTATCATTTGATTTAGTTGATTGAGTCTGAGTTTTGGGTACAAGGATAAATTGAGCAATAAGTATTCCGACGCAAAAGAATAAAAATGGAACAGAAAATATCAAAAAACGCTTTTGTGTGTTTTCAAACCAATTTTTGTCTGTTTTGTTTGTGAAATAAACGTTTCCCATATTGTTGTTATAGTTAGCTGGAGAAACAAACAAATGACTTGGAATGATATATCCAAGAATTGATCCGATGCCTAAACTAAACGGTCTAATGCTTAATGCCGTTCCAATTTCAGTTTTTGAACACCAATTTACAGCAAAGGTTGTGACTGCAGTTACGCTTAGTGCAGAAGAAATTCCAATAGAAAACTGTCCAATATAAATTAATGGAAAAGTTATTGGTTTTGCATAGGCATAAATAAAGCAAGCACTTGCAAACACTTCACAAGTGGTCATCACCATCAATTGTCTTCGAAATTGAATGGGGTTTATAAAAATAAAAATTGCCAAAACTGCACTGCCTAAAATCATTCCGGCAATTTGAACCATTGTAAACCAATCAACTTGAATAAATGTTAGATCAAAATACATTACATAGACATTGTTAACTACACCGAATGCGCTTATTGTTAGATCAAGAAGAGCTATGACAGGAACCATTAACATGGCAAAGCACCATCTATATTGGTAGCTTTGAGAATGAACACAATCTTTCTCTTCATGGATAGAAATATTTTGGATATCAACCATCACAAGTCTTCAGTATGATTTTGCTGCATAGACGTATTGAAAGTTGTTCTAATTGTAGCTCAATTTATCAGTAAATATATTTTGCGTACTTTTGCGGAATTTAAATAGTGCAATTCAAAAAAAAGGAACAAATACCAAATGTTTTAGTTTTTTTATACTTTGTAAATCATGCACGGTACTTTTCCAATAGTTACCTTTAGAATAATCTTGTAATTTATTCAAAAATTTAGTTTTATAAATGTTACTTTTAAGTACATTTAACACTAGAATTACCGCGTTTTTGACCTACCTAGAATTACCCCGAGCGGTCAAAATGACCGTTCGTTTAATAAAGAACAAAATGCGCAATAATTTAGCTTTACTTTATGTTATAAGTTTTTTTTTAACTTTTGTAATATATCTAGTTATAACTTGAATCTTTGTAGGTGTGAGTTTGTTGCCTTGTAGGTTTCTTTTTAATTTTAAGTTCTGGAATATACTGCATAGGCCCTGATCTCCGAATTACATTGAAGGCCTTCAACCTGCTTTTTAGCTGCGTAGTTGAAATTTTCTCAAAGTTTCATTGTATTTACAACAAATATGAGCTTTAAAACTAAATGAAAAACAATTTACTTTAAAATGAGCTCAAAGTATCAAATGATTATTTTTTATCAAGCTGCTGTTTACATGGACCACAACCGGCTATTCAAAAGTATACAAAAACAAAGAAAATTGCAGCGCTCTACACAATCCACACATTCAACTTTTACGCAACCTGTAGGCCTGTACTTTGCGCAAACTTATCTAGGGCATCTACAACATAACTTTGCGGTTTTATTTTGTTCACAGTTCACATTAACTTGTCATTGCTTTCGCTTTCTGCTTTTCTAAACGATCAAATTTTGATAAGAACTGTTGAAAAGTGCGGCTAGTGGAGCTGTCTTTCCTTGAACATGAGCTTTTCTCAGTTCAGTGGCGAGGTGAAACATAAAGTTTCTTCTCCAGATAGCATCTCCAGTTTTCTTTTTGTACAACACATAGGCGTTGATACAAGCAAGGTCCGAAATATTGTAAAAGATAGCCACCGGCTACCGCCCAATACTTGCCTTCACCGTGTATTATTGTGTCATCTGGTCAACAATATCAACACCACATTTAGTTTTATTGTAGAATGTAACTGCTTTTGATTTCTTTTTTGTTTTTGTATGGACCATATAAGATGTGTAGAGTATACTGAGAATACAAACGTTCTTGTTTTGTTTGCACTGGTAGACTGTCAAGATTGTGGTTTGGTTGTGTGGCTTTTTGTTTGCAAGAGTTAAATGGAATATCTGCTCTTCTGTAAATCTTTTACCAGTGGCTGAACTTCCTTTTGGATTTTGTTTAGGGTCCCGACAACTGATGTCTTGCTCTCCAGAGCTGCGTGGCAAGACGAGTTGAAGTAAAAAATCTGTCAGTTGTTGCGTTTCTTCTTCCTTTGCCCAAGTATGGCTCCACTCTCTTTATTATAACACTCTCCGACAACCTTTGTGTAGCTGGTCTGGCTTCATCTTTGCCAAGATATATTATATGGCGTTTGGTATATACTTAAATTCAACATCAACAACTAGCAAAATTCGATATTGAATTCGTCCTGTTTGTGGGCCATATGTCGAATTGTATAAATCTGCAGCAGCCTTTAGTTGGGAATAATTGTTCGTCCACTGTAATATTTTCTCCTGGTTTGTAGCAAACAATACAGTTTTCCATAAACTTATCCCACACAACAGAAATCAAAGCAAATTTATCCGTTTGAAGTCGAGATATCCTTGTACTCCGCATATCAAATCGAAGAAACCTCATGATATCGCAAAACCAATTTCTACCCATAGTTTCTGAAAAAAAACATACGTCTTAATTTTTATCCAAAACTCAAGAATCGGTCAGTTCTTTTCACATAATGCTCCTCGTACATACAGCAAGGAAATAAAATTGTTTAATTCACTTAGTGGTAGTTTCCACTCATTACTCTTTTTCACCCTGATTTCACCATTCATGAGCTTCAGCTTCTGTACATTGTTGAATATGGGTAAGCATTGAATTATCGACGAGTAGCTCAAACGCATTCAGCGACCATCTAACATACGATTGGCATATCGCGTTAGATTTTGGCTTTCTGTTAATACGTTTTGAGTTTGTAGTCTACCCCTCGATTCTAAAAAAAATTTGCTGTATTCCATTCTGTTCCGTCCTTACCAACCAATCCAATATCCCAGTGTTTGGAGTAGGTTCATCACCCTGCGCTTGTGCTGCAGCACTTGTATCGTTGCTGCCACTGCCAGAGCTGACTAGTTGACATGATCAAAAATCAGTTTGCTTCAGGTCATCAATATTAGTCTCTGAGTCCATTCCATTTGAAGAAATTACTTCCCATATAGGTCGAACTTGGCGTTAGGTTGAACTGAATTTTCTAAACCCTGATCACAGCCTTTACAAAACTTTTTACTTTTGCTTTCATTCTCCTAATTATTTTCTGCAATCGCGTTCAGCCAACCCAACGTTCAGCCAACCCAGCTTGGATACTACAAACTCGTTCTGACCTCGGCATTCTGCAAATGGCTCAACATTATGAACTAACTAGTAACTAACTCTTACCAGATACTGCAGTAATATATGCATGATTGTTTTGAAACAATAGCACAACAAAAGGCTTTATTGTAAAAGCAATTTTAATCGTAGAGAAATTACAAGTAGCTTACCGATCAAAATGACCGTTGGCGGTAATTTAAGGTAAATCGGTCCCCAACATTTGCTGTGATTGTTGTAATAAAAAAAAAATTAACATACTAAAAGTTGACAAAGACTTAGGAAAATTCAGAAAGTTTCAATACTTTAACCCTTATCAAGGCAGAGATATGAGCGATTAAAAATCAAAAACGGTCAAAATGACCGCATCGGTAATTCTAGTGTTTAAACATTAAAATTATAAAATTCTGTTAGAATTCAGCGTTTTTCTCATTGTGCTAAATATCTATATCTGCCTATTTTATTTGAGTAAAAAATACAACATTTAATAATCATTCATTCATAAGCTTATAAAACCTTCTCAGAATGAAACTTTTTTTGAACCACTGTGAACTTAGTTTTTTTTTGTGATTTAATTTACGTTCAAGTATTGATTATTGCTTTGGCTTATAAATGGATATTGATAACTATTTAAGCTTCTCTCAATGAATCAATTTGCTTAAAAAAAGCAAGTAAAGCTTTCAACTCTTCCATTAACTAGCTAAGTAAACCTGGAAAATTTTAGTTTGCAGACTTGCAAAACTTAAGTTTGACTACGAACGTTCAAATGCATCAATCACCGACTGGAGCAGTATCCGCATGCAATGGCAATTTTCAAACTTCCTTTGTGACCACGCATACATCAACTAGATATATGTCAACCGTGCTCTTTATAACATCAATTTAGGCGCATTTTTACGACATTAATTTAATTATACCAAGTAGTAACTGATTTTGAATGCTTTTTTTATCAGTTGATGCAGTGGAGACCACATGCTTCGAGACCAGAAAAATTTTTCAAGACCAAAACCAGTCTCGAGATCGTTGATAAAATTGGTGTGCAGCTTATTATTTAATAAAAAATGTTAAAACAGTTTTGTAGATAATAATTGCTTAAACACGTCTCACTTTAGTCATTTTTGTACAAAACTGAAAGATCGTAGGCATTGGAGTATGCTAATAAAAAGTTAACTATTGTACATTTGTCTTTATTGTTTATCCTTATTTAGCAAGCAAAATAAAAAAGTGTGTTGGAAATTAATCCTGCAATAACTCTGCTACAATTGAAAACACATTAACATATTGCTCCTTGCATTTAGTATATTCAATTTATAGCAAAAATACTTACAAGAAAGCAAAATTAACTTGTTTCTTTTAAGAATTATGACTTATTATTGCATAAAAGTACAAAGATTGTTTCTGTTTTGAGCAATACTCGTACATTGACACTAAAATATTTACTACTGGATTGCATTGATTTTATCAGCAGAAAATCATAAAAGTAGTAAACCAACTACCTTTTTGAATCAATATTTTGCTAAATTTTAATATTTATTACCCTATCACTTTTACATTTTTTTATTGTTCATTTGAGCAATATTATGTTTGCTGTAAATAAGTTTAGGTGTCATTTAGCAATTTCTTTTTCCATAAAGAACTGGCAACTCTTTTTTTAGATTAGGAACTACATTATAAATTTTAACTTCAGAGGCAACCCAGACTTCATACTGATTTACTTTTTTGTGAAAGATTTGCAAAATATTTGAAAAACACACAATTTGCATTTGACGTTTTAAAAAATAAATTTAAATGGTTTAAGTTAAGAGCTAAAAGTCATCAAAAACAGTAGGCTTAATCAAACCATGAAAATTTCCCAGGTAACGCACCCAATGCACAGACTAATTAAATAATATGCATCCAAAACAGTCAAAAGTAATTTGTGATCTCGTTCCGAAATGGATGTTGTAATAAACAAACAACCCAATACTTTATTTTCTCGCTAGTAATTAGTTTAATTACTATTTAAAAAAATTTTTGTCTACTCTGAGTTTGGACCAACAAATTGAATTGCTTAGTCAATATAACGATAATAACTAACATTTAACCAACAAAACTAGATCTGCATTTTTGTTTGTGATCTTTGATTAATGAGAACGCTTGCTTGCATACACGTATGCAGTTGAAATTTGGGTTCATTTAGTATTTTCAAAGCAAGCCTTCTTATTTATAAAAATTATTTTCACAATAAAAAAAGGATGAAAGATATTCTAAAAATATTTTTCCAAAGACAGATTTACTACTTTTTTAGATAAAGGATTGGTTTGAAAAAACCGTTTTTTTTAATTGTTACGATCGAGACTAGCTAAGGAGTTTTTGTCACACAGATCTCAAAGTGAATTCGAAGTTACTTTTGTAATCATTATAATCATTAGAATATCCGAGTGATTGAACGTTAAAATATGCACGTTTAATTGGTTGATCAAGAGCGTAAATCACGTGATTAAAGACAAGTAATTTTCAATGCATAAAGAAACTTTTATGACGACATGGCAAAGGTTTCAAAATTTAGGTAAAACAGCTTCCAACTTTGCCAAACAAAATGAAGATCTGCCGTCCGCTAAACACAAAACATTGTTTATTTTGATGAAGTTACAAACCAAGTATAATATAATTCTAAAAAACATTTCAATTAGTTTTCTAAATCTGTCAATTAAACAACAAGTATTCAGCTAATTTATCGGCAATCAGGTCAAATCTCTGAATACTTTTTTAAATATTCAAATTAATTCGAAAGTCAAAATATATATTGCAGCTTTGTGTCTTAAAAAATTCAAGTGAAAAATAGTGGTCTTCGTCAAACAGAAAGCCAAAAGTTAACTCTACCAAAATCTTTTCGGTAAAAATAATGTTTAACACAAAAAAGTTTTTACTTCAAATAGAAACTCAAAAAGTAAAGTAGTTTTTTGGCATTCTTAAAACTGGGTTGGGACATTGTCACGCTACGATTAAATTTTATCAAATAAAGACTTTGCACCTTTTTAAATTAAGTGTTTAAATCGACACCTTTTTAAATTAATTGTTTAGTTTGAAACCTTTTTGGATTAATTGTTTAGATTGAAACCTTTTTGGATTAATTGTTTAAATTGAAACCTTTTTAGATTAATTATTCAGATCGTAACCTTTTTAAATTTATTGTTTAAATCGACACCTTTTTAAATTAATTATTTAAATCGTAACCTTTTTAATTTAATTGTGTAAATCGCATTAACGTTGACGCGATTATTTAGAGTTTCTTTGTGACTATTTACCGTTGTTGCCCTGGACAGTGGACAGCTGTTTGGATTACGGATTTACGCCGTGAAGTGGCTTTGTTCTCGTTGTTGAAAAGGAACCGGTGTAAAGCGTTCCTTCACATGTGGTCGCTACAAAAGGTGTATATATACGGGGCGGCAACGAGAAGAATTTATGAAGTGAGATTCAATTGTAGATGCAGGATTCGAGATGATGAACGTATTCTGTGTATATTTTATGTATGTGAATGTATCTGTCGGGACAGCAAGTTGGTATTAAGCGTTAGAGGGAAAATTTATAAAATTCATTATATTCTTTTGCGGCTCTGTAAATTCGGTTAGGTAATTTGTATGTGTTTAATCTATTGGTAAATTGTAGCATCTCGTGTATAATTTTTGGCGTTTGTTCTTATTTTCATTTAATCTTTTTGTCTTCGTTTCTTCAATATAATTAATTCAGAATTAATACCTGTCTGTCCTTCTAATTCGCTAGGCCCCGCCAGTTCAACACTCGCATAAGCTCCTTTCAACAGGCTAGTGATTTTCTGCGATATTAACGTAGGGTTTGCCTCTAGTATCTTGTAGTTATTTTGGTACTAAGTAGGTAGAGCGTGACAGACATGATTACTGAAGACGCACAGAATAAACTTGCATAATATGAAATTTAAACGCTGTTGTCTTGCAAGTAGCTTCGGTAAAAATTGATTATCTTGTATAATTTTGTAAACCAAACTATTTAAAAGATTGGCTGTTGTCAATTGTTTATGATAAGCATTTCTTTTTTATTGTTTGCTTTACAAAATGCAGCAATAAGCTGTAATCGATTTCTTAGGAAGCATTAATCAAAACAAAGCACGCGTTTTCAAAAAGTTTAATTTCTAAATTGCCCAGTTCCAATAGCTTAGCTGTCGGTTCTAAATGCCCAGTTTATTTAATTATGATTACGATACGCTTCAGAAAAGCAAATCCTGTGTGCAGTACATTGTACACTGTAGGCCTACAGCTTAAAAAATGGTTATAAATGTTAGATTGACAGGCACTAAGCCAAAAAGGATGCAGTTGTTACGTATGATTAAAAATTTAGAACAAGACTTGCTTCAAAATATTGTTTGCTTAAATAAACAAATGAATAAGAGCATTATTTTTTACTAGAAATTCAAATTTAGTTTTTCAATAGTGGTTTCTATTTTTGTCTCACCAAGTCAATCCGCACTTTATTCAGACATCATCTTTCCCCGTTTACACGCTCGGTTCTGTTGTGCGATAATTAGAAAGTTTATCAATCGTTGTCGTTTCCAGCTTCGCAGCTGTAGGCTACTACTTTTAAAAAGTTGAAAAACTCGAAAAGAAAAACTTGGCCGGATGATAACTTCAAGTGTGTATAGTGTTTCGCAATTTTTAATGCAATGCTCACTGATAACTTGTTCTGTGTGTGAAAAAGTTACAACTCTTTTTATAAAACTTAAAAGATTAAACGTGCTATAAATCAGATCGTTATTTGCAACTAGCTTTACAAAAATGTCAGTAGATGTTCCGGGAAAGCCGTAAAGGTCTCTGTTTCATAAAGCATAAAATATTATGGTTTAATAAAATGGCTATATGTGACTGAACTTTAAAGAATGTGCACGATACACTACCGAAAAAACCTCTTATTTGAAAAATGTGAAGACGTATGTAAATGAAAAGTGACTCGCAATTTTATTGAACATTATCAAACCAAAGGATGTTTATAATTTTAAAAAATTAAAAAATTTTTTCAGTTCTCGCTGTCAAAATTGTATTTATATCAAATTTATTAAATTTATATTTTCCAATACGTAAATAAAAACTAAAACATAAAGTAAATTACAACATTAAAACAAAAAACACTTTAATTATTATTGAAGCTTTTGAATAGCTTTTAAATATATTTATTTCTTAAAGCAATGGCAGAAAAATGAAAATTTATGGAAGGCAATGAGCTTAAATATTTGTGTGGGTCACGAATAGTTTTATTCAAATATTAAAATATTAAAAAGTAATCTAAACAAGGCCACATCAGCAAAAAACTGCAAAACCTACAAAATAATTTGCTTTTAAGCCTTTTCTTTCTTGTTTGTAAAAAATAGTTTTGCTAAAAACTCATTTGACAAAATTAAAAATTATATTAACCACATTTTAGCTAAATTTAGTTATCTAGATTTAAATGGAGTTCCTGTTGGTTGGAGCTGTGCCCCGAACAAAAAACACAAGAGTTAGTAACAATCTCAATGTGTTGTTTTCTCTCTTTATCAAGTAAAGCGCATTTGGTTTTTTTAAACACAAAATCAAACAGCATTGCTAAACAACATTATTTTGTTAAAAATAGATTTAAGCATGTAAATTGCTATACATTTATTATAGACGAACTTTCTAAATCCAATTCTTGAGAATTGGATCCAATCTTTTCCAAATCGTAACTTGCGGCTGTTTCCTATTCATTGTTACATTTTCAGGAGCTAAGAAAGAACATTGCTGCACCAAAAAAATTGGACAACCCAGCTAATAACATATTTAAAAAGAGTGTAAATAAAGTGTCTTTTGGGGTTTGAAGCATCATTAGAGATAATCTGATGACTAAGAGATGATAAGGAAAGCTGGTAAAGTGGTAACGTCAATCAACTTTATACGTACATAGATGCACTAACAGGAGACGTATTCTAAAGACGCATTGCTACATGACCCAAGACGGTGACCACATTCTTGTGAAAACAACGAAGAAAAAAGAGCAAAACATCACTACAATAAAACGAGAGGTAACTGCAGCATTGTGTAAAAAACACCCTACCTGATCTTCCTGCTTGACCATGGCTTCTGGATTTGAACCTTTTGTCAGAGACACTAAAACGATTCAGGAATGCTCCTAGTCACTACGCCTTTAGGATGCAGCTCTTTTCCTTGAAGCAATGTGTTGGTAGGAGCACGTACTTAAAATTTGTGTTTTCCATTTTAGCTACTATGATAGCACTCCTGAATAAGCCGATTGTCCCTGATTCAACACTGTACTTGGCAGTCGTCGTCGTTTGATGGGTATCCACTTCAGGTCAGACACAAACAGGACTGAGGCCGAGGGTTTATCTTATTACTACCCCAGACTGCTGCACTGCTTGGCAGTGATCGAAGGGAGGAAATGCACAATACACAATGCTGCAGATAGACTCCTCAGTTTTCTCTAGCTCTCTGTCACTCGTTCGACATAAGTAAACACATTATATGAAATTATAGAATTTAATAAACAAAAATAAAACAACATTATAAGTATATTATACGTTCTGGACTTAGTGGTGTATCAACGGTATGTTTTCGTTTTCACTATTTACTTTAGGTTTAATAAACAAACTTAATCCAATCAACAAAACCCAAAGCAAGCCAATAAAAATAAAAACAGCAATTCCACCAAAGTAGTTTAAAATAAACCGAGACGTTTGTCCCAGTAGCAATCCACCTACGCAAGCCTCCGTTTCCATTAATATCACCACAAGTGTTTCATCACTGGGTTGGTTATGTTCAACTACAATTGCAAAATAGACAGAATAAGTTAGAAAAAACATAAATCCAAACAACCCACTAAAAAACATTAGCGATACAAACGATTCCACGTGATATCCCAATAGTAGTCCTACTATAGCAACAAGTGCCAATACATTGCTGATTATTATTTGAAGTTTTGGCTTGTTGAGTCTGTCATATATTAAGCCAGAAGCAAAGCTACCTGCAGTAAATCCGACCTGACATAAACTTAAAATATAACTCGCTATTTGATTACTAAAAGATGCACCGAGACGTTTTTCAAAAATATCACGAAGTATTTCCGAGAACAAGATTATTAAAGTGTACATCACACCTATTCTAATTGAAATAATGCTGGTAATTAAAATGTGAACTCGGTTTTTGATTATGATTTTGATTGCTGTAAAAAAGTTGTTTAAGGTTTTAAATAAAGTACTGCAGCCTTCAATTTTTTTGGCTTCACATGTTTCATTGAATACTTCCCCAGTCCGCCGTGGTTTTTCAGGCACAAATAAAAACTGTGCTATGAGTAAAACAAAACATATAAAAAAAAGCGTAATAGAAAAAATCAAAAAACGCATTTGTGTGTTTTCAAACCAATTCTTGTCAATTTCTATCAACAAAGAAGCATTTGTTATGTTGTTAGTATTCGGTGAAACAAACACATGACTTGGTATAATATAACCCAAAGTTGATCCCACACCATAGCATAAGGGCCGAATGCTAAAGGCTGTCCCGATTTCGTTTTTCGGACACCATTTTACAGCGAATATTGTTACTGCGGTTACACCTAGTGCCGTAGGTAATCCGATTACAAATTGCCCAATATAGATTAATGGGAAAGTTATTGGTTTCGCATACGCACATATAAGACAGGAAAATGTAAACACTTCACAACAAGTCATCAATAATATCTGAGTTCGAAACCGAAGACAATTTTTGAATATAAAACATGATAGAAATACACTAGTTAAAATAGTTCCAAAGAGTTGAGCTAATGTAAACCAATCAACTTGAATGTACGTTAAATTAAAGTATATTGCATATACATTATTAACAACTCCAAATGAGCTAATCAAAAAATCAAATATAGCAATGACAGGTGCCATCAACAAAGCAATATACCATCTGTATTTGTAGCCTTTATGTTCAACACAATCTTGTTCTTCTTGATGCATAGAAAGATCTTGATTATCCATTAAATGCTTCAGCAACTTTGTCAATCTTCGGCAATCAAAAAATTGTACAGATAAGAAGACAAAAAATATTTTTTAAATCTAGCTTTCTTTTTATAAATGTTCGGACGTAAGACACTTTCTTGTACGAATAATCACGTTTTTGTAATCACGTTTTTGTAATGAATTGGATGTCGGTGATCTCGACAAGTAATCGTCAGCAATCGTCATAAGTGTCATTTGACTGCATTAAATCGACTGACGTTTGTAAATTTTATCACAAACCGGCATTTAAAGCAAAACAATTTTCAATCAATTTTTTCCAACAAGTTTCGAGTCTTAAACTAAAAAAAATAATTCTTTTTCGGCTGAACAAATGAAAGTAAACCCGTGCCTTTAAATATTATTATCAGGGCTGATTACGTTGTAAAATATTGCTTTCAAGTTTTTCTGAATTTACCTGGATGTTTAAACCCGAATTTAATTTTTCTCTGTACATTTTCATTCTATTGCGTGCTTCTGCATTAAAAACGTCTATGGACACCTTTACTGTAATCATCATTAATCATTCGCTGTGTTTGTGCAAGTTGGCAGTGTGGTTGAGTGGTTAAAGCGCCAAGCTTGTAATCAACATGGTCACGGTTCAAAAACCACTCGCGCCATTCTGTTGTGTCCTTGGGAAAGACAATTTTCGGCTCTTTATCCTGCTCGGCGGTCTTGGCAAGCATTTCTAAATTTCAGTCATATCTCTCTATAAAATTAAAAAACTAAAGTAAAAAATTTTAATCGGATAACAATACCCGGTATCTCTAGAAGTAGGGCGGGGTAAATGCTTGCCATGTGTATAGCGCCTCTGTCGCTTTCCTGTGAGTCAGGAGGATAAATATAGAGATAAAATGAAAAAAATGAGTGTTTTTTTTTTCTCGTTTTACTTTTTAGTTTGATTCGTATTGGTACGCGTGGATTTAGTTTTAGTATAACAATAATCTTTGCAACTTGCCTTGAAAAATACCCCTTAAAGTTGTATAATACTGATTATATTGAAGTTTTTTTGTTGTAGAAACCGTTTAGCTGACGTGCCCCTGAGTAACCACCGTAAATCTGTGCAATTTGCCGTGTCTAAAACACCAACAAAGATCACTTTTGTCTCGTGTTGGTGTGAGAACTGCCGCGAGTGCAAGGTCTGCCGGGGTTCAAGAACGCGTTTTGGATTTTCTCTCTAAGCTGGGGCTTTGCGAGTTTGCCCACTACGGATATGTTACGTAGGTGGCGATATTTTTTTTTTTGTGGAAATATTTTATGTATACAGATTTGGTCGGATTTCGGAAATTAAATACGATGCTATAATCTGCCAAAGCTTTAGCCTGCAACTTAAATAAGAGATAGAAAAACTGCGGCCGGCGAGAAATTGCAACTAGGTCCGCATGATGTTGCAAGAAAACATGTTTACTTTACATAATCCATGGGTACACAACCTTTTCGTTGTTGCAGCCGCGTTACAGAATTAGTTTTATCTGAAAGCGACTTGTTTACATTTATTGGAAAATTAGGTGAAGACAAAAAGTTGTTCACTTGTCATCGAAGCTTCACGCCTTTGATCTCAGGTAAAAACCTTTTTTCTTAACCATATAGCTTTTTATTGTTGAAAGTCTTTTTTGTTTGTTTGGAAACAAGGTTCCGCAATTGCTATTTGTTATTCGGTGAGAAGTCCTTTTCAAAACACAGCAACGTCTAAGTAGGTTTCTTGATAAAAGTAGAATTAAAAGTTAGACGGCCAAAAATTTCAACAACCTTTGTAGCATATACAAAATATTCAAATTAAGTTTTACTTAACTGTAATATAATGGAACAGCAAAAGATTAAATAAAATCAAAAGGAGCAATTCAAATTGCGAAAACCACGCAACAAATGTTTCTGAGAGTTGAAAAGACTTTGCTATTTTTATATTTTCTGCAGATTCAATGTTTGCCATGTGCTATAAAAATGAAAGAACTCAGAGGGGTTGAATTACTTTCAACCAGTTTCTGAAAACCCAACTACAGCTGTTGCTGGAGTATGACGTAAGTTGTGATATTTTTGATGCAGTTAAAGGAAATGTTTAATGTTGTTTAATTTTGAATAAATATTCATTAATTGAGGCATTGAATTACTAAACAATCATTAAAAATTAAACCATTAATTTAAAATGTGTTGATATAGGTAAAGATATTTTAGCATTTGCCAATATCAAGCATTCTTTCAAAACGAATTAAATTAATAAAGCAATGCTTTTCGTTATACAAACACAGGTAGTTCATAAAAATGCTACTAAGAACTGAAAAAGATAGTGACTTTTATAATGTCTTTTCAGAATTTTTGTCGTTTTAATGAAGTTGGAATAAAGTATTTGATTGAAATTTTACAAATAGTCTGAACCTATAATGCTGTAATCTATTTACTTTGTTTTAATTTCCTAAATTTTATGATGCAGAGTTCTAATTAAAAACAAAGCTAATTTTAGGTTTGCAGATAAACGATTTCTATCGTCGACTGCATAGTGATATAGAGTAAATGCTAAACAATTTACAACTTATTGCGGCAAAATCTAAAATGCTGCTACAATAATAACTCCGCTTATTTTTTCTTATGGTTCCCTTATTTGTCTCTTTATAGACCGTCCTTATCACGTTCGATAATATGAAATCTTGCGTAACTACTTTCTACTGTGACCATCGGCAGAATAGCTTAGTGTAATAACACTCTGACTTGCAAGCACAAGGATACGAATTCGATGCTCGGTCTGTTGTTGCCAGTGGAAAAGGCACTTTACGAGAAATTTCGCAACAGGCCACGCTGCTTACTCACATTGATTTGATAACTTTCTTTCAAAAACAGAAAGCATCGTAAAGGTCAAGACTACCATACGACGAGGAAGATGATTACGAATGATTTTTTTGCAGGATAGCTATTGTGATATCCTTCTGACTTGCAAACAAAAGGACGCAAGTTAGATGCTTAGTCTCCTCAGCGATTTCGGCTGTGCCCTTGGATAGACACTTTGCGGCAAATTCTAAAATGCTGCTACAACAATAACTCCGCTTTAAACAGAAAGCGGCATGTAGGTCAATATCGCCATACGACGACAACGACCGAAAATGTTTATTCGAATATAGTTAAAACTCTGCAATATTGTTATTAAATTAATTAGGCCTACTAGTGTTTTTGGTAATTTGTTTTCACATCATCCAGAACTTTCTTTGTAGTTCTTGCGGAGTATTAAAACAAAATTTCGCTTGTGTTGAAAAAGTGAGGTTAAAAAGTTTTTTTTTTATAATATTTAGTACAATGAACATATCTGAAAGTGTTTTGCTTGAAAACTGTCAAGTAAAAAAAGGATTTTGTGAATCATGTTTACACTGCAAATTTATTAATTAATAAGCTTCTAAAAAAATTGTGGAATTAAGTTGAAATACTTTTTTTTAATTTTCGATCGAAATGTATTCAAAATCTTATTGAATCATTTTACCACGAACTATTTAATATTCAATTTAAGCATCGTATATAAAGTTGTTAACTAATGAAATTTTGCTTTTAAGAGTTTTTATGAAAAAATTCATACTAGTCTTGCAGAAATGAATTCATCAAAAAATTTTAAACAGAAAACTTTTTAAATGTTTTTCTTCCCTTAATTTATGGCACTTCATGGTGCGTAGCTTTTTGGTTGTCTGTAACATTTCGTTCTTGATTTGAATATCGTGCGATTAGGTAGTTTCAATTACGTAATAAAATTTTTTCGAGTTAAATTGATCTTGATGGTGAGTCAATATCAAGCATGTTGGCTTGAACAAACAAAAAAATTAAATGATGTTCTAAAAAGTGTAAGAAAAAAGTAACCCAAACTTCGACTTAGCCTTCCACTTAACGCATGCAATAGAAGGTTTTTCGTAGCGGAAAAAAGTTGTTTTGCGCTTGTTTCTAAATACTAAAATAAAGTAAGTTAATTTTGATGTATTAAGTTCACAGAAGTTGTAAATTATAACAAATATTGAGTTTTTAAAATATTAAAAAAATGAAGGCCAAAATGAGTGGCACATTAGAGTTCAAAAAGTTTTACTCATGTAACAAAACAGTTTTGTAACCATTAGCTTGGACACGCGTGTGTCACTCAGTATGTCCAGCGAACAATTCTTGACAAAGAAACAAGAATTCAATGCTTAGGGTGACCAGATGTACTTTTGCCGTAAAAATTAAATGAAATTAATAGTCATATGGCTTATATCATTTTATGAGTTGTTTGTAACTAAATCTAGGTTTTGTTAAAGTAAGTTTTAAAAGTATCATTATCGTGTGTTTCACTGTCAAATAAATAACTTATTTAAAAAAGATCAAATAAATAACTTATTTTTTCGGCAATGACGTTAACCCTTAATTGAATGCTTTTTATAAGCTTTTGTTTGTTAAAACCATGGATAAATTTACTCAGTTTATATTTTACACTTATTTATTTGATATTTTTTTACAATAAAGTAAAAAACTTATTTTTTACATTGTTGAGTATATCCGTAAGGACTAATTGTGCATTTTTAAAACAGAAAAGAGTTCATGAAAAAAACATGAGAAAATGCTAATTATCATTAGTTTAAGATATTTGGTGCCACATAATATGAAAATTTAATCGTTTTTTAATAATAAAAATAGCTAAAAATTTATTTTTGTTCATATACTATAAGCTCCAAACTAAAATTTTTATGAAATTTCCAATACCATTGTTTATAACGTATGCAGAATAGCCATATATTTCAAACGCTAATCATAACCTGGATGGAATTCACAGCTTTCTCAAAACAGCTTGGTTCAAGATCAATCCCTTAGATACTGGTGTTGTGCGCTTCCGTCCCTCCATGCACAAATGAGATTGGGCTTCTAAATTACAACTGGGGCGCCACCTAGCAAACCGTAGATTGCGTTATATAAGCGCAATGAAAAAACTGCTGATGGCTCAACATCATCGCTGCCAGCATTCAATCGCGGCAGTACAGTAGGCCGGATATATTAGAAGCAAAAACCACGAACCTAGTCTTATCTGACTCTAACCCAGATAGGTTTCGTTGATACTTTTTTATACGACCACCGCGACGAGCAAAACCTTGAAAGATCATAAATATGCAACATTAAAACAATGCAATATGACTTGACGTTGCACCAGAGCGTCTCGACTAGTGGCAGTAAGCCTGTGGCTGCATTATGTCAGATTTGACCTTATTAGGAATTGAACCTATTTGACAATCGCTGGATTCTAAAATAGTAGCCACTACTCAGATGTTTCACCAAATTTACGCTTTAAAGCATTCATACGTAAACTGATCGACAGTTGTGTTACTATAATGGCTAAAACAGCAAATTAATAAAATTGGTTTCATAAAATAGTGATAAATCATCATCAATTATTTTTTCAATATCTAAATAGATCAATCAATGAACTATTTATTTCATAAAGATTGAATTTTATAAAGATTGCTCGTGACGACGAAACTCGATTGGAAATTTTCACATTTAATGCCCTAAAATCAATAAAGTTTTTAAAACAATTTTTGTTAAACTAATCTAGAATTGACTTCAACTGTAAGTTTTATTCTAGCATCTCATTAAAAGACAAAGATGATTTACAATTTAAAAAATATTTTAACAAATATATTACAGTTTGTGTGTATAGTAACATAACATTAATATCAAATATTTATCCTTTTGGCTTGCGGAATAAACTCGGACACGTTAAACTGGATTAGAAAACTTTTAACCGGACTGCTTATAGAATTAACAAGTAACTATGTAATTGCCTCATAGAAAGTTTTGCATTTGTTTTGTGAAAGGAATAATTAAACTGTAAAGATTTTTTATGACCGCCAAGCAGAAAAAAGTGCTAAACAGTCTTTTGTTGAGGCCACATTTTGTAATAAAAATAGAAGCTCAACCAAGATAATCACAATCATATTCTCAAATATGCTATTACTTTTCATTTTCATCGATCAAAAAGGCAATTTTTCAATATAGTCCGATTTCAATTCATTTTTCATATATTTTCTTCCTTAAATTGTCAGTACAAAGTTGTTGAGTGATTATTCCCAGTTGTAAGCGCTAAGAATTGCTTGAAGTTGGTGAAGCTTGGGAACCAAGTTTTATAAGCATTGATCAAGTTCTTTTGATTTTGTGAATATAATGTATGGCGACCGCGCACAGTTGACGTTGTGCGTGTCGTAACGTATATCATTTAGTCGCTGTTTCTTATTGGGCAATCACTTTTTCAATAACAACTTCGAAACGTAATACTTGATTGCAAAATAAAATTGAATTGTATTGAATATATTCTTTATAGTCAAAAACTGCGTTTTTTTTCTATCTATAGAGAGATCGTACTTAGCCAGAATTAACAAATTTAGTCTTGCGGCAAAAATATTTGTAGAGCCGGCGTAAATAAACCCCATTTTACTTTAGCGCAGGTATTTGGGTTAACTAGTTGAACTGGTTTTTTCGCATTCCCGAGTATAGTTGTGACATCTGGGGGCTGTCGTTCGAGAATACAGATTAGATTTGTTTAAGAGTGCTGAAGTTACAGTTTGGAAATGGCGACTAGTCTGAATAATGAAAAGTTTGAAAAAGTAAAACCCACCTGTAAAGTTTAAAGTTGTCGGAAGTGGAAAAACGTGATTGTTTTGGAATGAGTAGAACCGCATTTTTGAAAAAAGAGAAGAAAGAAAAAAATCGGCAAGCAATGCTGCAAGCTGAGCGGAAAAACCTAAATTAGGAATTTCAAGAAAAAGAGAAAAATCGAGAAATAGAACTTGAAAAATGGAATTGGAACAAAAAAAGCAATTTAAGGAAAAAAGAATGCAGCTTGAACTGATGAGGTTGAGAGTTTGAACGGGAGACAGATCGCTCTGGTGAAGAAAGAAATGAACCGAATCAGGCATGGGGTGCATGTGTTATTTTCAGAACAGCAAGGTTTCCTGACCTCCCTCATTTTATTAATGAAAAAGATGCCTTAAATAGTTATCTAATACGACTTAAAAGGTATGCTACAGTTTCAAACTGGCCCAAGCTAATTGAGCAACCCAGTTGAGCTTCGAATATATATTTCAGACTCTCGCTGAAGGACGCTTTTAATTACGGGCGTTTGAAGGTACAACTGTACTGCACTAGTGGTACAATTATACGGAACAGGGGTACCGTCAACGTTTTAAAGAGGCTAAGACAGGGGGTTCTGAAAACCGTGATTAATATGTATTGTAACCCTCAAAAATTATTTTACTCAGGGTTTGAATTTGTCTGACGTGGAAAGCAGTTTTGCGGATGTGGTTGATTTGATGATAAAAGAGCAATTTATCAACTCTTGGTTTAGAAAGCTGTCTGTACATCTAATGGAGATGAAACCTCAGAGTCGCAGGGGTTACGGTAATCGCAGAACAGTATCTGACCGCCCACAACAAAAGCTATCAAGTCAGGATTTTAACTCTAAAAGGAATACTTGTGCTTTAAGGCCGAAAATGAAGAATACGGATGCTTCTTCTGCGACGACAAAAGGCCTAGTGCATTAACTGCGGAAAATTGAGACATAATGTTAGCGAATGTTTTTGGCGTATGCAAAATAGAGGCATAAGAAAGTATTACTACAGGTGCAAACACATTGATTATGCTTTTTTGCAGTACGAAAAAAGAAATAGATTATTGCGTGGTGGGTCTAGTCAAGGCCACCTAGAGAGACAAGGCCTGTTCACGGTTTTGTGACGTCACTCAACGTAGTGCTAACTCGCTCTTCTAAAACAAAGCGAATCGTCGTTTTTGTGCAGCTGTCTTTGTTGGCACATACGCACTTTGGTGTAAGATTGCTTGACTAGTGGTGTAAGTTACAAAGTATGGTAGCATTTTACAAGTGGCATTTATTAAGTACTGTAGCAAATATACAAAAGAAAAATTTAAAGAAGTTAGGATGTAACTTGTAATTTTTAATTTAAAATGTTATTAGTTATTGTAATTTAACGAAGTTGCTCAGACAATAGTATGCATCTTGAGGACTGAAACAACTAATATTGAGAAACTATATAGATAATTCTTTATATATATATATATATAGAAAAAGGTTTTTTTTCATAACTCCCTAAATTTAAAAGAAATTTTATTCTATTTCTTTGCACCAGAAACCACACGTTAACAGATATGAAGTTAAAATTGTTTTTTAACATCTTTGTTGTTGTGTCAATGCAATCTAGTCTTATTCTATTTTTCAGTGATAATTGTTAGTAACAAATATTAAAAATATATATATATATCTATGCCTTATATGTGTTGTGTTCCTAAATGCAAAGGAAATTATAGAAATGGTCCTAAAGTGCAAGTATTCAGTTTCCGAAAAATAATGAATTAAAACAGAAATGGCTGCATGCAATTAAAAAATAATTTGTTCCCAGTACTACCAGCAAGGTACGAATGCTTAATACTTAAATACATTGGGATAAAAATGTTACTACTATTGTCTCGTTAGTTTATAACTGGACATTTTGTTTGTATGGTACATGATTATTAGGCTCTATCAGTTTACATTGTTTTACAGTTTTACTCTTACCCCATAAATTTCTAATTGAAGTTAGCATACAAGTTTGTTAAAAAAAACTTGTATTTGAAATAATGACTACAGTTATAAAGCAAAATGTTGCTTAATTGCTTTGTCAAATTTTTTTTTAATCTGTTGGATTTGCCAAGAAATTGGCAATGTTGTTACATGAACATATTATTTTTTTTATTTTCATATAAGGATAAGGATAAGGATTTTATTTTTTTTGTCAACGACCAAGACATAAAATGTCAAGCAAAACAAAAAAAAAAAACTGTAAATGCACTACAACAACATTTGGTCGCTATGACTAGATGCCAGCGAAAAACCATCAAGGTCACCAAAGTCAGCTAGCACCTCAAAATACTTTAATTATTTAATGTTCAGTTAGGCTACCATTCAGTAGAAACAAACAAATAGTACACACCAATATGCAATGACATACAACAGATATCAAAACAAATTACAGCTGGTACAAAGCACACCGAGAAATTTATAAAGAGAAAAACAAAAAATAAACAAAAAAAAAAAAACGCAACACATAAATCTAAAAACAAGTAATATAATTCATTAAAATAAACTGATTTACAGTATTAGTAGCCTACATAAAGGTGAAAAATTCCACAAAGAAGAATTAAAGGTAAAAAAAAAAAAAAAGAATACACAATAAATATGATTTTAAGCAAACAATGTAGAAAAAATAAAAAAGAAACATATATTTCCTTTTTTTACATTATATCAAGTTAATTGAAAATAACAAAAACAGTTCTATTAATAATTTTCATATAGTTGTTTTATATTTAATTAACAACACTAAAAAAAACATTTTGTTGTTTAAAATATAGAATAGCTGTTGATTATTTTTAAAAACTAAAAAAATAAGTTTTTTACTGATTGCCATTTTAGCTGTTAAAAAATGATATTTAAACAGTTTGTTTATTTATACCATGTTACTTTATTGGCATATTTGCACTGTATTACATTACAGTATGTTTTACTGGACGGTAGCTGTATATTCACACTAAATGTTATTCACACTATATCAATTCTTAAGTAGATTAAACCATTTTAACTTAGCAGAAAAATAGTATTAATTTTAAAGTTAAAAACTTATTGCATCTGTGTGAAAAAATTTGATTTGAGTAGGAAATGTTTTGAATTAAGTTAAATTGAAGACTAAAAAAGTTTCTGATTGTTTAAGTTACTTTGCTTTATGCATATACTTTTTATTTAACTGAATTATGTCTGCAAGTAATAGTATACATTTACTTTGTATATAATAACCAAAAATGCCAAAGCCATTAATTGTTATTTCATTGTGTGTCTTTGGTTCATCACTAGCAGTTTGTAATCTAATTATTTTTGTTCCAACTTTTAGTTTAAATAGTCTGTTGATTATCTAGTTTAATAATCTTTTAATTAACTTTATTTTGATTACAGGTTTGCAAGCTCCACTTTAAACCAAGTGATATACAAAAAGTGGTATCTACATTTAATGAAAAAAATTCAAAAACATTATCCTACACTTTAAAAGTGTCACAACTTGTTCCAGGTGCCATTTTGACTCATTGAGCCAACTTAAAAGTATAATTTTATCTTCCAGTAAATGGCATGTAGTAAGTGAAGAAGATTTTTTAACTTTATTCTTTCTTAAGTATGAAAAAGATGCTGCACCAGTTATGGATGTGTCAGTAGTTGTGGATAAGGAACTTTTTTAAATGTATGCATAAAATCCAGTGAAGTTAATAAAAGTTGGAGAACACACATTGCCTCTAACTGTTGGTTCTCTGCATACTATTGACAGCATACTTGATGCTGTACAGCAAGTATACTTGCAAGTCTAGCCAAATTCTGCAGTAAATGGAAAATTTCAAGCTGTATTGAAACTGGTTATTTCATTGCTGGAGCCACTTAAAAATGAGCTTGAAAATTATTGTAATACGATATCGTTTATTTGTGAGCAATTGGCTGTGATATCAACAAACAAGCTTATTCACCACAATTTGCAATATTTGCTTCTCTATTTTATAGTTATACATTTTATAATCTATTTTTTAGTCTATTTTTGATAGTTGCAAAAAAGATTGTATGGGTATCTGCCAATTGCATGCTAAACAACTTCTGCTCATAAAAAAATGACCAGTTGAACAAAAACAAAAAATCAAGAAAGAGAAAACTTGCGACTTTAAATACTAGCCAATGTTGAAGAACGTGCTTTATAATTTATTCATTTGTATTAAATTGTACATTTTAAGTATTGGTGTTGATATAGTAAGTTATGCTTTGCTTCAGTAATCGATGTGACATAGCTAAAAGTGCCCAATGGAGCGTCAATTGATTATCCCGCCTCTACCTATCAAGAAAAGCCGTTTTAGAGATAAGTTTTGATACGATATTTTCCAAAAAAAGTGCCGTCATTATAATATGGGCAGCTCAAAGCTGATCGCTCCATTGGCCACTCTTAATTGCGCTCATGGTGTTTAATTTGTTGGAGCTTTGTTTCTAAATTGAGATTTTTGTTAAATAAAAATCGTTGGTAAGTAACTTACCAGAATTAAAATGTTGAAATAATTGAATATCTTCACTAAGCTTTGAGAAAGCAAGCCAAACTCATGCAAAAAGCAGTTTTGATCGAGCCAATGCAAAATTCAAACGTCAGCACTTAGCGAAACTAGCACTACTCGTGATGACGTCACGCGTTAATCCGACATCGATGAACAGGCCTTCTCTCTCTAGGTGACCTTGGTCTAATGCACAACGAAAGGCTTTCAAAGTCGGATGCGCGTTGCCTGTCAAAAAATTAAATGCGGTGGAAGTTGACAAATCGGAAGAAAAAAAATTCAAGAAATAAGCAACAACAAAAAAAACATTATTTAGAACTCGAAAGATAATTTGGAGTTAAAAGAAGACAAAAAAATTCAAGCTTTGATTTATTTATGTTTGGAAGACAGTTTAGTTAATCGGATACCTACTTGAGATGGATTAGCTGGAAGTGGTCCAGTTACAGTTTTAAAGGAAACCTGTTGTTTTGAAGTGATAGTGGAAAGAGATTTGGTAGAAGAAGAGCAGTTAACAGGCAAGGATAGACATGTAATGACGGTCGCAAGCACTTTGTTAAAGAAGCTTTTGCAAATGTTGAAATGAGCACGCCTTATTTCCATGGAACAGTCGAAGCTTTGTGTCCAAAGGATCTGTTGCATGAGCTAAATATTGAAGATATTTTTGAAGCAAGAGCACCCAACGATCCAGATAAAACTTGGTGCATAAATGCAGCAGCAGTTAGTTGAGCACAGATTAAATTAAGCATTGAAGGTAAACCTTTAAAAGTTTTGCAGATCGAGGATTAGTTGTCTTTAACACGGGAACACTCATCTAGCTTTAGCAAGAAGACTTGTCCCTGTCTAAATACCTGCAGAGAGAGGACTGCTAGTCAGAAATGGAAAGGAAACAAGTCACGTGAAACGGAACAAGATTATGTACCGTCTTACCAAGAAGTTTGTTTCAGAAAAGGAGGAACTTAAACAAATTTTGGTGCCGCAGGCCTTGAGGAAAAAGTTAATGGAGGTTGTGCATGATACTATGCTAGCTGGATACGTGGGCGTCAGGAAAATGGAATATTAAATTGTAACCAATTTTTATTGGCCAGAAATTTCCTAGGATCTAGGGAGACTCTGCAGGTTGTGTGATGCGCGTCAGAGGACAGTATCGAAAGATAGTATAGGAAAAGTTTCCTTGGGCAAAATGCCGTTGATGGTTTTAAGCTTGTGGCAATTGACTTGCTTGGCCCGATCACGCCAGCAAGTGACAAGAGGCACCGATATGTGCTCACTCTGGTGAATTGCACAACATTACCCAAAGGCCGTTGCTCTTAAAAACATCGACACATAAACAGTTACGGAAGCACTATTGCTCTCTACGGTGGGTCGGAATACCAGAGAAAGTATTAAGTGATCCTGGAAACCAGTGTGTATCAGATTGCCTCCAGGAAGTGTCGAGATTGCTGTCGATCAGAAGATTGATAACGACTCCTTATCATCCAATCTGCAATGATTTAATGAAAAAGTTCTACAACACGCTCAAGAAGATGTTAAGGCGCCTGTGCAATTGAACAGCAATCCACTTTTAATTGCGTACAGGAAAGTTTGCCAATTAAGTATCTACCCGTTTTTCATTTTCCGAGATTTTTGGTCGTACCGTGCGGGAACCCATAGCAATTTTTAAAAAGCTGTGGACAAGCGAGAGTAAATCCGTTAACGTCAAGAAACCAGTTACCAATATGTTTTAGAGCTGAGAGAAACATTCGAAGAAACAATAAAGCTTTTTTAGGAAAAATTGAAAAAAAATTATGTCAAATACAAAAAGAACTATAACAAGAAAACAAAGGACTCATTGTTTTGTAAAGGCAACAAGGTTTTGGTCATGTTAACAACAAATCACAATAAGTTTTGATGCAGTAGAAATAGCCGCATCAAACAATTCAGAAGCTGGGGGAACACAATTATAAAATTATTATTCGAAACAAGAAAAAAATTGTTATACAAAATGCTAAAAAACTACAACGAACGAAAAGACGAAAAACAAACCAAAAGTGAAAAAGAAGATTTAAGAATAACAGCCAGTGCGAATGTTTTATTGACGAAGAAACAGCAAGCATAGACGAGGAATCACTGTTAAAATCGGGCAAGTACAGGTAAAAAAAATGTAAGTGACGTCAGATTGAGAAACGAGTTAAATGATAGTCAAAAAAATAGGTGCAAGTTTTGTTAGAAAGTCGTGATAAAGTTTTTTGTTTTTTTGTCTCGGCTAACCTTGCGGCATGCACTGAGGCAGGAACTGAAGAATTAAATAAAAAGAGTTGTTGAACACACCGATCATTTGGAAATCGTCATCGTTGCATGCGTAAGCGATGATTACTGTCAAAAAGAAGGATGTTCCAAACCGAATTTGCATAGCTTACAGAAAGTTCAATAAATCAGCAATTGTGAATCCGGAGCCGACCAAGACTTCGGAGGTCACTCTTACCCGAAAACATCAAAAGATGTTTTTTGCTCCTCTTATAATATCTCGAGGCTTATTGAGTAAGTGGAAGCGAAAAGCGTTGCTTTGCTGATGATAAATTTTGTAAAGCATTGCTGATGATAAATTTTGTAACTCTCCGATAAGTTTAAGATAAGGTTAAATTTTTTTACTTGAATGATTCGAAAGGACAGTGCATTCTAAAAATTAAACTTATTGGTATTGTCTAAAAAAAATTGAATTTTTTTGTTGTGACATATCACATTTTTTGCACAAACAAAATGTGTTGAAAACCTGCCGTCATTGATTGATTATAATTTTATATCTTTATTATAACCATCATATCATCTTTCACTCCTTCTGTCTAGCTAGACACGGGGCGTTAAATTTAGAGCAACTGTTAAGCGATTACCTGGTTTGTTTTTGGAGATGCAAAATTTTTAACTTATTTTTTTATTTTGTAATATAACTAAAATTGAAGCTGTTTGCTAGACCACCAAGCAGAGAAAACTACTTTTTTTGAAGGATATAACAGAGTAGACCTACGAGAAAAAGAGTTGTACCAAGACCATCTCCATCGGTATCAAATTATTCTTAAGTCTGTTACATTTAAAAAAATTTTGGACTATATAGTTTTTTCACGTTAAATAAATTTAAACAAACAAAAAAATGCATTCTCAAGTATCTTGAGAAAAATTAAATATGGTCTTGTAAAAGTACTAAGGCTCAATTAATTTTGTTCAATATTACATTTCCACTTCGATATTTGCTATCACATTGTACCAATTTTTACGTGTCAAGACAATTACAAGCCAAAAACAAACATCTACAAATGCAAATGCAAAAAAATTCGAAAAGTCAAAAAGATAAGAAAGAAATTTTTTGAAAATTCTTTCGAAAAATTGAAATTTTAGATGTTTATCAAAAATTATAATAGATTTTTAATATTGTTGTTTTCTTTCGATCCTGTTTGCTCAATCAGTTCTCTTTCATTTTGAAAGAAAAAAGTCGTGAAAGTAATTTCGGCATAAAATTTATGTAATATGGTCATTGACCTCCACTTTAAAAAACTTGATGGCAGTTTTTTCTTCACTTCATTTATCTCGTAAGGGCTGAAGTTAAATATAAGCGTTATTTGGTAATTTTATTGTTTTCTTGTAATGAAAAGAACTAATCAAAGATAAAGATGTAAAAATTAAATTAACTTAGAATATTTATCTTAAAAAAAAACAAGAATTAGATCGTGAACGTTAGCAAAAAAACGATTAAGTTATACTGAAATGAGATCGCTTTGGCGTGAGTGCAATTTTCCGGCAAGGCAAATTTAGTTCAGTGTTGCAATTGGCTCGCCACCGTTACGTCAGTACGAAACAATTGATTTTTGTGGTCAAGGAGCATATTTTACAGATGGCCACTACGCACACATACACACTTTGTTTCAAAAGAAAATAATCTAAGATTTGGGTTATTTTGGTAAGTTTTTGTAAACTCAGTGAGAAAAATCATTTTTGAGGTCTTTCATGATAAAATAATAGCTTTCTACGATTAATTTTTTGTCACACTTGATTGCTTTCAACAATTTATTTGAAAAATGTATTCTTATTGTAACGCATTGTGGCGAATCTGAAAAACAGGATTAGGAAAAATATTAAATAAACTTTAGCATTCTTTGTTTGATTTACGTTAGACAAAGAACATTCAAGTGAAAAAAGTCAATAAAAGTTAAAAATATGTGACAAAATTTTTTTCAACTTTGATAAAAATGTCCTAATTGTTGTTCTCTGGTAAATAAACTGCAGTTTCTCTTCGAGGATATTTTTGCTTGATTCCGTGTAAATCTTTCGTTACATTTGTATGTATACTTTGGTTGTAATAAAAGTTTACAAAATAGATTGGCATATTTGTATATAAAGAGGCAACCAGTTTTAAGAGGGCACGTATATTATATCAAATTGGTTTTCCACAGAGGAAAAACTAGTTGAGCAAAAGTAAGGATTCAACTGGTTTGTGCCGTTTAACACTAAAAGCCTATTTTGATATGAAATGTGAAAATCGTTAAAAAGTTTTTTACTATATTCTTGACTATTACGGTATTAGTTTCGGAAACTATATTTTTATAATTTTTTCCATATGCTATGGAATTTTCAACCTAGAGAATGCCTTTTATTCTGCTTTTATTCCCGTTAAATGCTATAGCTTGCACTTGTGTAATTTTTTTCTTCCATTGTGTGCTTGGTGACTAATCTGGTTGATATGACGCGTTATTTCGTGGTTAGTATTTCCATACAAACTTGTTTTTTGCCCAATAGAATGCAACATTGCTTGTCTATTAATATATTCTTATTATTATAACAAGTTACTTGATGACGGTCAACAAAATTAAGTTCAAAAACCTTTTGTTCTTCTACTATTGCATCACGTTTTAGTTCTTTATTTCGGTCATGTCTTTTGCTTTGATCTTGGAAGGATTTTCTGTTTCGTTTTTGGCAAAGCTGATTTTTCATTTTTTATTATTGAAGTGGTATTTGTTGTTTTGATCTACCTAGATTCTGAATTTTTGATATTTGCAAAAGTATTGTTTATGATTTGAGATTTTTGAAACTCACTCGCTGTCTCCATTTCTGTGGTTGTAGCACTCGCAGAATTTTTTAATTCTTCACCTGATTTCAAATCCATAGATGTAGAGAAAAATGACAAGCTTTCTGTTGTTTTAATACTTTCCATGTCATCAGAAATCATGCAAATTGAGGTTGAATTCCTGGCATCATTTGCATTTTGGGTAGGGCTGTTTGTAGAAATAACAGTGGATGTTGTGGTTGAAGTAAAAGAAACTCCCTCTTTAACTTTAATGTCGGGATTGATTGCAATTGAAGTCAAAAGCTGCCTTTTTCTTTCTTTTGTTTTTTTCCCTTCATTATCGGGAATATTTGTTATTAAATGTTCAAAAATAAAAGCAGTTTGTACTTGGTGACTTTGCAGATCAAGTGACAATTGGTTTTCATCCAGTGTTTCTTTCAAATTAAGTTGATTTTTTTCCACTAGTGCATTCGATTGTTTTTTCGAATTCTTTGGTTTTAATTTTTTGTTCGAAGAATGGCTTGTAGAAGGTGAAGAGATAATGCAAGCTTCTCTTTTTTTTATTGGCTCGCGTGCTTCAAATTTTTCGGCTTGATTATCTGATTTATGATCAAAATTGTCGTGCTTGTTTCTCAGTCTTTGTAATTTTTTATCAATTCCTTGATAATTTTTTTTTTCGTTGCAAGTTTGGTCATGTTTTTGTTTAATACTGTTTTTTGACTTTTTTGCCGAATTTATTTTACGCGCAGAGTGTCTATCTTCATTTAATTTATTTCGAAGTCGCTTTCCATCTTTATTGACAGTATTGATGTGAATATTTTGATTCTTTTTTAATATTTCCTCAATCAAATTTTTTATCCATGACTTTTGCTGTTCGATTATGTTTTGATAATCTGATTTTTGAGTATTAGCTAGTGATTTCTGTGGAGTCAATTTTTTTTGGAATTTCTCTTCAACTTTATCTGTTTCTTTGTTTGTTTTAACGGATGAAGCTGTTAAATCTTTTTGAATGCTGGAACCATGAAAAATGTTTTTTGTTTTTTCAAAAGCATTTTTGAAATTTTGCAATGTTAATTTATTTTCATGCTGTATTTTTGTGATTTTAGGTAAAAAATCAAAAACCTTTTTTTCTGTTTTTTTTTTTGTGCTTGACTGGTCAAATTGTTCTTTCATCTTTTTTATCTTTTTGTTTGAGTTAGTTTTCTTTTCGTCTTTTGACATGACATCATTTTTTATTTCTTTTAATTCTTGTTCTAATTTTTTTATTGTGGCATTTTTGTTTTCAATGTTAAGTTGTAAATTTTCAATCGTTTGTTTGTCTCTGTTTACGGTATCACTTAATGAATCAGTAAAAATTTTCATTGCTATTGATATTTCATCAACAGTTTTGAGTTCATCAGCTAGTTTTTTGGTTTTATTTTGTTGAATGGTATAAACAACTTGATATATGACTTTTATTGTTATAATTTCAGAAAGCATATGTAAATTTCTGTTTTCATAATACTCATTTTGTTTTTTAACTTCTTCATAAATCTCAGTTTCAAATTTCTGTCCTTGGAGAGCGTTGTTTCTTTTAATAGTTACAGGTTTCAGTTTAGAGGCTTTTAGCCTTTTTCTTCGTCCGTTTTTGTACTGTTTAGCACTGGTGACTTCTGTTTTAAAACGTTCATTTGAGGGATTCAGCCCATTATAAGCCATTTCAAAGTCTTTCTGCCACATTTTTATCTGACTTTGTTTTCTCACCATGTTCTTGCGAGCTGCAATCTTCAAAGTTTGTTTTATTTTGTAAGTATCGTTCAAATATCGTAATTTTGGTCGGTTTGTTTTAGATGTGCTTCTTTTGTTGTTGCTGTTGTTGTTGCTAAAAGAATTTTCCAAGTGCTGCATAAATCAAACACGCTTTATTTTAAAACAACAGTGTGTTTAATTTTAACAAATGTTTTAAAAACTGTTTTCTTTTACAGTATGCTACTAAGTTGATTACGTTTTTCAAATTCATTATCATTGTTTATTTATCTCTATTTATCCTCCTGACTCTCAGGACAATGTCATGACTTACTTTCATAAGTTTCAAAATAAAATGTTCATGGTTAAGTTGTAAGCTTTTTATGTGCTGCTTTCTTAGCGACATGAATGAAATTCAAAGTTGCTTGCTAAGACCACCAAGCAGAGGAAACTGCCGTAAAGTTTGCTTTTTTTCGAGGACATAACAGAACGACAGAATAGGTGCGTTCCGCAGTTCTTATCTCCTTCGCAAAGTCGCCCACTAAATTGCAAATAAAGCAGTTTTAAATCGCGCTAAGCAAAAGACCTAGGAGAGTTGCCAAAAGCAACTTCGAACTTTTAAGTGGATGGTTGCAAACTTTTGCAAACTAAAAGATTTCTCAATATAAAAGATTTTTTACTTATAAACTTGGATCAGATATTTAGTTAAATCCCAAAAAATTTTTGATTGATGATTTCAAAAAAAAATGCAAAGAAAAATATTAAGAACAAAAATTTTAATTGATAACTTGGTACTTCAATTAAGTTTTTTTTAGCCTGCACCTCCTCAAGATTGCAGTCTGTACTGCATGTTTCTTCTCCAGCCTCCAGTCCAACAGTCGCATCCGTTATTTCGATTGCAAATACATCCGCTTGAGATTCCGGGTCTTGAAGTAATTTTTTAAACGACATTAAATCTGTCGAGATTAATTATTATTGCCACCAAACGACAAAAATGAAAACAAGATTTTTTGGTAATTCAGGCTTTAATATATAATTTAAAAAAAGTTATTTAGGTTGGTTTGAAAAAAACTAAGTGTCTATAATAAAAAACACTGCCTGAAGATTAGATCGATTAATTTGGCCTTTTAAAAAATTCAACTAAAGCGAAAATCAAGTATTGTGGCTCTTAACAATGCATTGCTATTTCTCAAATTTCCTCCTGCACATTGCTGCAACAAAAGAAGCGATATTTTTCTTCGCATAAGCTCTCTTAATTTTGATGTTTGTGTTGGAATTCTTTTCGACTTGATTTTAAAAATATTATAAACCTATTTGCGTTATGGGCCATTAGACCAAACGTCTGCTAAAATTAAAAAAAATTGGTTCATTTCATAAAACGTTTCTTGTTTTTAGTCTCTAATTCAAATATTTTACCATAAAATTGATTTTTTCGCTTTTTTAATGAACAAAAACCCAACAATTTTTCTATTTCATAAAATTAACTCAAGACAAATTTTCTTGCAGAACCTTTTTGATAATAGACTGGCAGATTTCTGACATAATTTTTTATCAAATAATTTTAGCGGTGTTGTCGTTGAAAACTAAAGTTGCATAAAAAAAGTAACACAATTAATAAAATATACCGCAAATATTTTTTTCTTTGTCTAATTTTTTCTGATTGGCTTTCTTTTCTGCGAAGTTCACGTTTTCCATGTTGCACTAACACGCATCTCTACCGAGGCAGCGACAATCGTAATCTGATAAAATAGAAACTAAATTAGATTTGTAGATTTAAAATTCAACAATGTTGAAAAAAAATTTATAACAAAAAAAAACTATTTCAAGTACAAATTTAAGGACTTTATCTCACAAATTTACGTGATTTTTTTGTTTGTTTGACATTCATCGAAGTTTCGGCCTTAAATGTAAACACAAAGTAATAATTTTTTTAGCAAAGTTTTTGCTTTTAAAGCACTTTAAAGCAATAATACCTTTTGCATATCTCTGAATTAGGATTGTAACAAATTTGTCTTTTTAGTAAATGCCGTTACTTCTCATCTGAATCCTCTACAATAGAGTTGTAGAAGTGGTCTATAAATTAACCTTGAATCCTATCTGATCCCGAATTATCCCGGAAAGCTGAAGATAAACCAATCAACATAAAGAACACACGGCCTATTCAAGTGATACGAAGAGAAAAAAAATTTTTTTTTTCATCTTGACATATTCTTCCGACTTGCAAAAACCAGCAGAGACGGGACACTTAGAGTATCTCTAAGCTACTACTTTGATCTGCTTCTCAAGATTTTAAAATATCGCTGCCGATTGAAACTTTTATGTGTTTTTTTATGTACAAATATGACTGAAATTTAAAGCTGCTTCTCAACACCGCCGAGCAGAAAAAAGTGCCGTAAAAAGTTATTTTTAAAGATAAAACACAATGATAAGAGTCGGTTTTGAACCGTAACCGTGTCGATGACGTTTACCATCAGCCCTCTTGACCACTCGGGCACGATCCAACTGACTGCTTTGAACCGATTGTTTTAACCCGAAAACCGATTGTTTTAACCCGAAAAGTCTAGTTCAACCTGCAACTCATTTGTCTCTGGTTCAAAAAAAGAATTTTTTTGTTTATCTGTTTCACTGGTTGAAATCTTTTATTGGTAACAAAAATAAACATTATTTAGAAAATAGTGTGTTTAATTTTAAGCGGTTATTTTATTTTGTACAAAAATATTGTTTCTTTATCGAAATTATTATATTTAAAGACGGAGATTGGTATTTCGAAGGCTTATAAAAACATTACTCAATGAAAAAACATAAGTAAAAAATTCTTACCGTTTACAAACCAATTTGGTGTTTTTTCTTTAATTATAAGGTCCACTGCGACACTTTCATTGATATTGGATTAAGACAACAAACATGTTGTTTGTGACATAGAACTATTTTAGCACATTACATTAAAATTAAAAATCTAAAAGTTTGACAAAAAATTTAATTGCATTAAAGATGTTTTAAAGTAAATTGTTTAAATATTTTCAAAATATAATAAGCTTACAACGGTTTGAAACATCAATAACAGTACACGGTGTCACTGTTTTTTTTTTGTTTGTTTTGTGGGTTTTGAGACTTTTGTGAAGTTTGAGGGGTTTGGGGTTGATCCGTATCTAATAAGGTAAGGAGTCTCAAAGCAAGAAGTCATGGAGGGCAGATATAGACGTAAATACATGTATATAGAGGTTGAAAAGGAAGTGAATCAACACCGATTCCTCAGGAACGTCGTTTTTCAGAAGGAAAACCCTGTTGGCCTCCGATCACTGTTATTACAGGGAAAATTTTGGTTTCGGACAAGCTCCATGACATTCTGACCATGTGCTTGCCTGGCAGAAGTCACAGCAGCTTGCATGTAAGACTGTGGTTCCAGACAGAGTCAAATGCCGCCGTCAGATCGACTTAAAATTGACAAAAAAATGCTCTATGTTTTCTATCAATTAAATGACTTGATGCAAGGTTGACTTTCCGCGTCGAAAACCATCCTGTTTTTTAGAGAGTAATAAATTAATAATTAATTCGATGCGGACGTAGATAAGTTTCTTGAGGATTTTATAGAAAACGAAGAGCAGAGCAGAACAGAACAGAGGTAGCCCTTTGGGTCTCCTCGATCTTGATCGGCTTTGTGATCGCGACTACAAGCCTTCTATCTTGAAAATTTTGAGTTGGTGCAAGCAGGAAGAAAGGAACTCACGTAACTGGGACTTCAAAGCAGCTCTAGCATGAACATTTTTAATACTAATTACGTAATGATTTCAATAGTTTCAAATTTCACTTAGATTCCTAATTAGTTAATCAATTTTAACTCGTCGTTTGGTCATGGCATCTAATGTTAAAAAGAGAAAAGTTTGTACACATGTAATTTTGCGGCCCACTGAATGTATTTTAATTTATGATTTGGCCCATCACCAAAAAAGGTTTGACATCTCTGGTATAAATTGTATGTATCTTTTTGTTCAATGGTTTTCATTAGGTTTGAAGTTTAAATTACTCCATTAGATTTTTTTTTCTTGGATCATCTAAATCTGACAAAGTGTTTCTAATGCTTCCTGTTTTGGGGAAAAGATGTGGAAATAAGCAAAGCGAACTTTTGACAAGCTTCGGGATATAAAAAGATACTGCAAAGTTTCTTTTGGGTTTGTTTAAAATCAAAACAACACTCTCGGAAAACTTATCTTAAAAACATTCTACTCGACTTGACAAAAAACGACAACTGTTCATGCTTTTCCAGTTCATTATGAATTTTTTCTCAGAATGATTTTTTTATTTAAACTATTAAGAATGAAATACAAATGTTTAGTTATAGTCTTCGCGAACAATTTTGTTTAGACTTGGCAATTAAAAAGCTTTGACTAGGAAAAGTTAAGCATAATAGAAAAATTTATTTTTGATTTAAGTTATTGCCTTTTGCATAACTTCATAGACGTCTGCTAAAATGCGTGAAAGAGGCTTTTGACATAACAGGATTTTCGATTCTTTTAAAGAAGTTATAAATTTTGTTTTTTTTTTTTTCTTGAAAGTAATGCGGCAATTTTTTGATAGAAACTTAAAAATTTTGAAAGTGGAAACCTTTGATTTTTGTTTGATGATTGTTAAAAAACAAAAATAAATGTAGGTCTGCTACTTAAAAATTTATGTTCGAGGACTTTGCGATTAACGGGGGCTAAAAAACGCATATACGAGTATATAACAACTATTTATAAAAAAAGTTTTAAGATGTTGACACTGTAGTACAAATATCCCCGAAAACTTAAGTCAAAATCAAAATAATGAAAAAGATTTTGCTGGCAAAATACTCAAGGACTAATTGACCTGTGGTTGTATTGATTTCGTCTTTAATACTTTTTTAAACTGTGCCAGAAATGGCCTTCTTAAAAGACTTACTGTTTCCTCCTTGCCTCCTAGAAACTTTGCCAGTCCAATCAATGCTTAATTGCGCAAAATAAACAAATTTGCTTGTGTCTAAAATTAAAGTTTGTTTTCGTTAAATTAAATTTTGCCAGTGTATAAAATCTAAAAATAAATAATACGTATATTGTAGTTTTATTGCAGAAACTCTACAGTTTCGAATGAACTTATTATTAATAAAACCAAATATCTGATTCTAAAGACAATTCATTTAAGTTTGATTTTATGATTCACTAGAAAAACGATACATATGACACTAGGCTTAAGGCCCCGTGGCCCCCTGGTTATAATATGGTCCCAAAGGCCAAGTGAAAACCAAAAAAAAGGTATTAGTTTAAAAGCGTCTCTGATTTTGTCAATTTCGTCTCAAAAGTAAATTAAAGTGCAAAATGAGGATGCTTTACAAGGCAGCCTTTGAGAACTCTTGGCTCAAAGGTACCTACCGCAAAATTACGCGCTGATGGAGTAATTTACTCGTATTACTAATGACTAGTTTGTCATTACGTAAAACTTCAAAAAAAAGAGTTCCTGGAATAAAACCGTGGACACAATTATAACAAAGCCTCTTTTTGATCATTTTTTTTTTAATTTTTATATAGATGTTTGGTTTTAATAATACAACAAAGACCAAAACAAATATTTTATTACACTCGCGTTTTTATGCCAAAAAGTAGTTAGTTCTCTGCCTACATCACCACAATATTGCACCCTGGCCAAACCGTTGATGCCCCGCTGAGTGAAACCGCTGCAACGATGTTCAAATTTGGCAGGTCTGATTATCAAATTCTCGGCTTTAAATTTCAAACAGGCCGGTCCCCAGATCACAAGTGGGGGGGTACATCGCGGTAAACTGAAAAAAGGTCTTCACTCTACTGAAAACTGCGTTCAGACTGTGAAAACATTTCTTAAATTTTTTTAAAAATTAGTAAAAATCTTTTTCTTGTGCTCTCCCTGGGGAGGATGAGTCTGATTCCAAAATTAACGTACCGCGTTAACTTCTGGGAAGTCGAGCTATTAAACAAATTTAACTAAAAGCATTCATCATTTCACGGAAACGCGTCAATCTCGATGCTTCTCCAATTTTTCAATCGGAGAGCAGTCATCTAATTGAAATTGTCGGGTCGGTGGCTAAGCATTAGCAACGGGATGGGAATCGAGACAGACACGCTTCAAAAACAATATGATAACGTCCACACTAACAATACGTGTTAAACGTCGAAGTTGAAAAAAATTAAAATAGGTATGAAGTATAATATTTCATCAAAATTTCAGCAGTGTACTTATAGTGAAGAAAAAACGGGCATGAATGTAAAATACAGTATTTACTCTAGAAAATAGTACTAGTAAAAAAAAGTATTAACATCTACTTATTTTAAACGTCAAAATTTACTTCAGATCATTTTATACTGACATCAGCAACAATCGAAAAAGCACATATTTTACAATGTTTTAAAAATGGTATACGTTAACGCTACAAATAGCTTATTATAATGCGTTAATCTTTTGAAGTAAAAACCTAAAAAGTTTTATTTCGTTACACGTTTTCTTAAAATAAATAAAATACTTGAAGTCTTAGTACTGGATGATTATTTTTCATAGCGATATAGAGGTAATTAAGGTTAAACAAAAGTAAAGAAATCAACTTTTTTTAGAACTATTTCAACTAGTCAAATTGATAATTTTATAAATCAAAAAACGTTTTCAGTACTACTTTTAAAAGTATCAACAGTTTTTATCCTGTTAAACGTTTGGAAGAGACAAGTAATAAGAACTTTATTCTAGAAACGTTTGTCTTTCATAAAACTATTCATTAAAATGACTGAAGTCTTCTTGGTGCCATGTATGGGCTGACGGTATTAATTCAGTTGGCCAACTATAGTCTTGCGGCGAAGTATACATTTCATGAAGCGGTCGTAGTTTAGCTTGATCATATTTGTCACCGTGATTAATTATCTGGTGTTTGTATTCAGCTGGAGGCACTGCTGATGATCTTGCATTTTCGTAAAAACTATCGTATTTTTCATTTCGAAAAGGTTGATAGTATTCGTGATAGTAATTTTGGGGATTTAAAGAGACCAATCTGAAATAAGCATCATCGTTCTTGCTTGCTTGATTTTTTTCATTTAATAAAGGTGATTTTTTGGGCTTTTTAAATTGTTCTGTAACCAATTTATTTTCAGTTACGCTGTTTTGTAAAGAACATTTAACGCTTCTGACGTTAGCATAAAAAACTTTCGTGTCAAGATCTTGATTTTTATGTTTGAAATAAAAATGAGCAGAAGATTGTTCATCCACCGCTTCCGTATTCGTTTTGATCAAAACTTCGTCCGTTAGAACAGATTGTTGTGCGTTGAATTTGCTTGTGGCATCTCGTAAATTTTCGGGAGCTTTTATTGCGTTTGTAGTACTGGCTATTGTCATTGTAATTTCACTTTCAATATTGCTCCTAGTTTTGATAATAGATTGATAGCTTTTGAAAGGACTGTTAATTTTCGGAGCTGCTGCACCTTCATCATCAATCATTTTGTCTGTTTGGTCAATTGCTGTTTTTCTATGAGTAGGCCTAACAGAAAGCTTGGATGAAATCGGAGAAATTAAACAACTCGCAGAGTCAATAAATTTTTCTTGGAATGAATTTGGTGGAAGTTCGTGAAAAGAAAGTGACAAAACGTCACCATCACCATCGTTATCATCATTATCATTATCAACATCATCATCATCGTTACTATCATCGTCGTCGTCGTCATGGGTATTTTCGCTGCTAAAACTGCTTCTTCTACTAGTGAGCGAAGAAGAGGTTTCATCGTCGCTTTGGAAGCCAATGTCTGCTTCAGTTATTACCGATAAATTTGATGAAACGTTTTTTCTATTCAAAACTTTTGTAGTCCGTGAATGATTTAAATTTTTGTTTTTAAATGGAAATGACGAGTTATTCAAAAGTTCTTCAGTGATTGAAAACCATTTACTTCTTTTAGAACAATTGTTTCGCTTTTCCATTTGCGTCTTTGCTAAAACTGGTTTAGAAAAAATGACATTTGAAGAGTGTTCTGAATAAAATTTTTTGTGAGTGTCAGCGCAGGGAGCGAAATCAATTTGACTTGAATTACTTTTTTTTAATGTGTTTTTTTCCGTTAAAATATATTTTGTCAAATCTATTCCGTAAGTTTTAATGCGATCTTTGTAATAGTCAATAGATTGCTTCAGCTTACAATTTTCTAGACATAGACCATACAGTTTTAAGTCTAAATATTGACACTTTTGCACTAGTTTTTTGTTTTTCTTTATAGAATCAAATAGAAATTTTTTGTTTTCGTTTAATATCATTTTCTTTGCCTCATTAATTGAGTTGACCTTCAACGCTTCGTTACTTAAATTCCTTAACTCTTCATTTAATTTTTCGACTTTTGCTTTTTGTCTTAACAATTCTTTTTCGTGATGTAAAATTTGCTGGTTTCGTAACAGATCTTGTTGTTTCAATAATTCTTCATATCGATCTTCAATTTCAAAAATATTTTCAGCACTTCGTACAGAGTCGAACGTTAAATCCGTTTGTATCTTGATGCAAGACATATTTCTACGTTTTCGTTTCCGATCTTTATCAAGTGCTTGCAGAATCGAAGTGCTATTGTTTTGAATTCGTTGATATTCAGATAACAGCTTAGAAATCTCTGATTCCTTTTCAATAGATTTAGTCTTATAACCTAAAATCAATTGCTCTATGTTTCTTTTTATTTCAATGATTTTCTGCTGTATTTTACCTTCTTTGTTTTGCTTAGCATAGACTTTTACTTCGTCAATTTCAGATTTCAAATGATTTACTATGGCATTTTTACGCTTAATTTCGTACTTAAGATGTTCGGCTTTTAATTTTTCAGATTGAACGCTTTGGTTTGCCGATATTAGCAAGAGTTCTAATGCTTTAGAAACTTTCTTCCTTTTTTTGAGTTTTTGCTTTTGATTTTTGTTTACACTTTGTTTCAATTCAAAAACAGCTTGATCAATTATATTTATAATAATAGTTTTTGCTAACGTTTCAATAATCTTGCTCGTATAACTTTTGTTGCATTTTTTAAGATCTCTAAAAAAATCTATTTTATTGTCACTGGGTGTTCTTAATTGAACATCTGTGTAAACTTTGCTTTTTGTAGATATTCTGGATTCTGAATCGAGTTTGTTGTTTATAATTTTCTTGTGTTGAAGTAAATCAAATGAAAATTGTAAATTGAAAACTTTCAGCTTATTGAATTCGATTTTAAACTTTTTTTCACACGCCATTCTATTTCTTTGGAGTCGCTCAATAGTGTTTATTATCGTAAAGTTTTGCATACGCTTTTCGTTGTTTGTAGTGTAGAAGCAAAAGAGTTTTGGGGGAATCAAATGACAATTACTTTTTGTGCTTCTTCTTCTTCGTTTTTTATTGGTGCTTTTAAGTTTGAAATATTTCAAATTCTGCGTGAAAACAATTTAAATTTAGAACCAGAACATACCGGTATTCAACATACTATTCCTATTAATTTGTTTAAAATCTTTTAAAAAATAAAAACAAAAAAAGATCAATAAAAAATAATATTGTTTTACAAAAAACGATGTTTTTTTGTAGAATTTATAAAAAAATAAATCGGCTATATAGGCGTTAAAAACCTGCTAAAAATTGCAAGAGTGTTATTTTTTAGGTTTCGCTGTCTAAATGGGATCATTTCAGTCTCTACGCAATAGATAGTGTTTGTCGGCAGAATAGCTTAGTGTGATAGCAATCAAACTTCAAGCAGAACATGTGACCGATGTTTTCTCCTGGAGCTATTTCCGCTAAGCCCTTGGGAAAGGAACTTTACGACAAATTCTTAAATGGGTCATGTTGCTTATTTATAGTAATAACTTTGTTTAAAACTGAAAGCAGTAACCAGGCTAACACAAAGAAAAAAGTATTATGGAAATTACTTTCTGACTCGCGGGACAGCGTCAAAGCATTAAACTTTGGGGAATCATAAAATAATCTCCCTGACCTACTTTCAAAGATGGGAAAAAATTGCTGAATGAGTGAAATTTTTTATTTAGTTTCTTTGTTTTTTTTAGTGACATATTCGGTCACGATCAAAGTGACACTTTAAACCGGTGGTTCTCAACCTGTCTGCCGCGAGAGATTTTGGCGTTTTCTGATTTCATCCACACTTTCGCGCTTTTACTTTTTTCTGGTTTCTAATTTTCTCTCGTATTGCAACGTTTCTTTTTCTGATCGCGTCTCACATTTTATTTTTTTCTCCATCGCGTCTATTGAATTGTGCTTAACAGCAAGTTGCCATAGATCCACGTTATCATATTCTTTTAAACTAAAACAAAGCTGATGATTGTACACGACATACATAATTATACATAAATAATTATATTATACATACATACAGTATATATACATAATTATACATACATGTATATATGCCATCAAAAAAAAAAAAAAAAAAAAAGAAAAAGAAAAGAAATAATTTTGTTTTCGCCAAATTTTTTTGGAGTTTATGCTTTTTTCCACTGAATTTCTTTAATTAACTCCGATTACTTTAATTTGTTTATTATGAGAAAGATGTAGTTTGTGTTATATTTCTAAACGAAAGGAAAGCCGATGGATAATAATGCTCCGATTATTTTCAGTTTTTTTTTTTTTTCTAGAGCAAGCGAAAAAAGATTCACGGTTCAAATTTAATCATTAGTATTCAGGAGTGAAACGTTGCGTAAAGAGCCAAACCAAATTTTTTAAATCCAAAGTTTATACCAGGGATGTCCAATCTGTGGTCTACTCCATACTTCAATTTTTTGTTTTATTTTCAAACCTGCATCACAGCATTTTTCAAACTGGGTTTTCTATTTAGAGAACTACATTTTTAAGACGAAATCGAGAAATCAGAGTTTAATTTAAAGTAAGGTTTTTTGTGGTCCATTATGAAACAAGATTGGACATCTCTGGTTTAAACATTTCAAAAGAGCGTTAGCGTTATGTGCAGTGGCATTTAGAAGCAAGTTTTAAATAAAAGCGGTTTGAGAAAAAGTAGATAGGAAATTTTTGAAAGTTTTGAAAAATTCTGCTTTCCCCTTGCTTTGTTTGCAACCGTTTTCTGTCTGGACCAAGCTGAAAAGTTGAAATATTTGAAGTGCAATCTTTTCCGCGAAGTACGAACATTTTTTTACGCTTTCACTCTAAACAAATTTTCCGCTTTTTGTTTTTTGTGCTTTTCGCAGCACGCTTTACTTTTTCCGCATTTGCTTTTTCAGTGCAAACGACCTTTAATCAGTTAATTTTGTTTCGTTTTATATTTAACATTTACTGCTTAAAAAATGGATTCATGAAGTTTTGTTGCTGAAAATTTTTATATACATTTTATTGAATAAGAAGCTCAATTGTTTTGGCTCTTTTGATAATTTCAGTAGGACAAGACTGGTTTCAATTTTTACCATTTGAAACGATGGAAAACCTTTAAAAAGTGTAAGTTTATTCACTTTTAGTTAACAAGAGCATCGTGAAGACTCTGTAGCCCATTATACATGCCGTTTGTTAAAAAAAACAATTCAAGTAGCAAAGGTACTTTTTCAAAAATACTCTGGAGTTGGCTTTTGACCAACTTAATTGCTACATTGTGAAATAAATTTTCGTTGGTGTTTCCCGTCAGGGCTTCTAATCAACGCAACTTAGACTGCTATTCTTGGATGACCTACCCTGCTTGCAAAGCCTTGTTTTTATAGCCGTGCCTGCCGGGGTGCAAAGAAGGCAATTACTCCCCAATTATTAAAAAATTGGGTAAAATCGGAATTTTTCGGGCAGCGACAAGGAAATATTTGGGCAAAACCAGAATTTTTCGAGTACCGATAAGAAAAATTTGGCATAATTAGGAATTTTAGAGCAGTGACAAGAAATTGTTTGGAAAAAAAATTGTTTTGTGCTTCGAAAATGAACACAAATTGCAGAAAAAGATTTACAAATTTAAGTGAAGACCTTTTTTTTGGTCTTTACCCTAAATTTTAGACAATTCTTTTTATATTCAAAAACTTTCTAGAGAATCAAAATTCGGGAAACGGCACAAAATTTGGGCAAAACTCCATCGTTCCCTCAAATTTTTTCGGCTGGTATGCCTATTGTTGCGTCACAAACAAGTTATGTCGGAAAAATTTTTATTTTAGTTTTGAAGTTACACAAAAATGTACTTTACAATAGCAGATTTTATATTCTTTAATTGCAACTAAAAAAATTTTTTTAAATGACTAATATAACTTGTGTTTTTTTTAGTTTTACTCTGATTAAAAGCAATGTATTCTTTAATTGCATCTAAAAAAGATTTTAAAAAAATAACCCATGTAATTTCTGTTTTCTATTTTTACTTTTACTGTAAGCTAAAGTAAACAATTGTAAAAAAGATATTTGTTGAAGATCATGGAGTTACTCTGTAAAAAAAATTTGCAGCAAAATCAAAAAACTTCGTAAAATTTCGCAAGCGTCAAAAGCGCCAACTAAAATAATCGAAAAGCCGCTGCAGTTTTTTACAGTGTATTACAGTAGATTCCGTTTAACTGGATCACTTCGGGCAAAGAGCTTTTGATCCAGTTAGCCGAATGATCCAGTTAGCCGAAAAGTTGCCTATTTAAAAAAAGATCAAGCTTGTTATGTCATCAAAGAAAATCAAGTTGTTTTATTGTAAAAAACAGTTAATGCTGCGGAAAAAAACGACACAGAGTAGACTGTTTCAAGTCTGCTGTGAGAACATGACTGGATGCTCGTTCAAGCTTCGTCAGCAGATTTTCATTGTCAACGAAACCTCGTCCCAGCAGACCCCTTGTGAGAGTACTCAAAGCTTTGCGGGTCTCTGTAACACTTGGAATAGGTTCTTTATCTGCATCGTCATCACCTTCTTCTTCTTCTTCGTCTTCTTCTTCATGGCGAGCTCGCACAATATCCACGATTTCATCCTCATCAAGAACATGTGCAACCTCCAGGTCATCATCAGCTTTGACGAAATCTTCCCATTGTTTTTGGTTCATTGGTAGCTCAGAAGGAACTGCAGTTATTTGCGAAGGGTGAGCAGGTCTTTCATGCGGGCCCATTTTTAATCCAGACTTAACCCAGCAGTTTCTAATTGTAACTGAATCAATTTCTTCCCAGGATGCCTTCATAAGCAGAATCCCATCCAAAAGAGTGATTTTTTTTGGCCAGTTCGCATGCAGTGGCAGTGACTGATTCATCCATTTGCTGCAGCACTTGTCGACACATGGCCTTGCGAAAAATTGCCTTGACAGCTCGAATGATTCCCATGTCACAAGGCTGCAGCACAGAGGTTGTATTAGGTGGAAGAAATTCCACTCTAATGCTGGACAGTCCCGTGACTTGTGTGTGAGCTGAGCAGTTATCTGCTAACAGTAGGATTTTTCTATTCTTCTTCTTCAAATCTTTGTCCCAAGCACGAAGAAAACTCTCCCATATTCCTCCGGTCATCCAGGAATTGGAATTAGCTTCATATTCAACTGGAAGTGGATTCACATTTTTAAAACAACGTGGGTTTTTTGACTTCCCAACAACAAGAATCTTCTTCTTTTCACCAGCCATACTGCATGTCAACAGACACGTGATGCGCTCTTTAGATTTCTTCGTGCCACGTCTTGTATCATTTCGAAAAGTTAGCGTTGAGTCAGGCATGGCGCGAAAGTAGATGCCTGTTTCATCAGCATTAAAAATGTTTTCCTCGTCATATTGTTGGCAAAGGCTTGGCCACACTGTTTTAATCCAATTTTCTCTTTGTTGAACATCTGAATCTTTGGCCTCGCCGTGCAATTTTTTATGCACCAGACCCTCTCGCTTCTTGAACCTCGAGAACCAGCCTTCACTTGCTTTCCAATCGCCTTGAACATCGAGTTTCTTGGCAAAACTCTTCTGCCTTTTCACGCACAATTGGACCACTAAGGAAGTCGGCTCCTCGATGTAAACTTTGTTTGATCCATTCTTTCACAGCCTCATCCACAAGTGGGACCTTACTGTTGCGCCTCCGTTTTCGGTTGGACTCTTCACTTTCTTCAAGAGAATTCCGGTTTTTGAGGTGCCGGTTTAAAGTGCCTTGAGGAATGCCCAACAGCTCAGCTGCCTTTCTTTGTGATGTCCCCTGCAAAAATAAAATAAATAAGTTTCTGCATGTTTTATGCATCAAAAACAGCATTATGGATGCGAAACCTCAACTTACATTTGGTAGTTTGTCATAAGCTTGCAGCAATTCTTGAATTTCTTTTAGAGATCTTGAGGCACAGCGTTTTGACATGATGTCTGGTTAACTGCTAAAATTTAACTGTCACACGCTACTGAAGCAAGGCGGCATGTGACGATTGTTACGTATACTAATTGTAATTGTTACGATTGTAACTGCTACGGCCGCTTACCCGCATGATCACTGCATGGCACAAGCATGTTTTAGCGTGTTATCATTCAATGATTGAGATACGTGCCATTCGAAAATCGAAATACGGAATTTTACGGTAAGTTTCAGTGTAAAAGTGATCCAGTTATCCGAAATAGTGATCCAGATAAGCGGCGTACTTTTGCATAGAAAAAGCGCATGTGATTCGGGACTTAGAAAAAATGATCCAGTTAGCCGAGTGATCCAGTTATCCGTGAGTCAGTTAAGCGGAGTCTACTGTATTTGCTAAGTACTTTAATGTTTTAAACAAACTTAGTTGAACTATGCTCTTTTTATGGTTTGATAAACATATTTTTATATCGTTTAACCGAAACTATAAAACAATTCCTTTATTCAACTGATTATAGTCTATATGTCAAAACGTATCACGAGTTTTTAAAATACATTTTCCAAAATACACTTTGGGAACTAACCACACACTCACTACCGTGTCAAGACATTGACAATGCTCTGTCATATTTGACCAGCTTAAAAAATAAAACTCTCAACCTTTTTTACGTCGCTTCGTTTATTGCTAAAAATGTATCCACTTACTCACCGCACAATCGTAGCTTTTCTCTCTAGAAAACTTTCTTTCCGAATAAATTTGGCAAACTGTTTGGGACTTGACATCCCTACCAAAACCATCGGTTGAACTGCATGTCTCTTTCCCTGAAGCACAGTGATAAGCTTCATTGTTAATCGCATTATTTGTAAATGAATATTCTCCACTTTCAAAATCACTTGATGATGTTTTTAAAGAACACTTTTAATAAAAAAACGTTAATATTGTAATTTTTAATAATGTTGAATGGGTTATATTACTTACAAAAAACATTGATAAGGAATCGAAACTGCTTTTAAAAACTGAAAAATGATATGCTGTATAGGGGCAATATCTTTGTAGATGTTGTTCTATAGCTATATCTTCTAGATGAAAATAAATTTATTGTTTATGTACTTTACATGAGCTTTTTAATATTTAGATTTGAACCATTATATTCAAATAAGAAAAGATTACTTCTGTTTTTTTCAAGAAAATATTGCCTACACAAGAAACAGTTTTGAATGAAAAGCATGTTAAAAAGTTTATCATGTGGTGAAAAAATTTATGAAATCGGCCTACAGGATTATAATCACTGTCAAAGCAATGACATCAACATAAAATTTTATTTAGTATTTTAGTAGCCTATATGCCTACAATGTTCTAATCAGGGCGTCAAACCATATAAAATAATGTTTCGTTTCAGATTCAGGTTTGGCAAATTTTATTTTTAAAGGTTTAGTTCCGGTTCAGGTTCAGCAAACTTTATTTTTTCAAGTTTATTTCCGGTTCAAGTTCGTTCGGGTTCAAAGAAACAAACTAGAGGTTAAAAGGTTACTGATTTTTGATTCATCTTTGATTCAATCCTTCATTTCATGAAATATTTTTTAGGTCCATTTTTTCAAGCGTATAAGCCAAAGACGCTGATCGTAGCTCGTTCAGTTCAGTTCAGTTCAGTTTTCTTTTATTTCTGCTCCGCCACATGAACAAAATAACAAAATGTTGAGAAGTTTGTGTGTTGTTAAAGACGGGGTTAGAAAAAGGAAGAAACAACAAAACGAGTTGACGTTGTGACTTGCTAATTAGCGATGAAAAGTGTGACTTATTGTATAATATAGAAGCAAGGTTGCTTCACCTCATTATAAAATTGTTTAAAAAAATAGAAAGAGAAAAAGAAAGAAAATAAAGTAAAGGACCGAGGTTATTTGCTTAATAAAACACTGCTATGGGGGCGGTGCAATGGTGGGACCATAGCAGAGTGGCCATAGACATAGCAAACCAAAGGATTTGGGAAAAGAGGGCAAAACTATTTTAGTCGAATCATATTTTGCGCGATTTTACGAAGAAGCTCAAACGTAACAAATATAACTAAGCAGAATATATTTGCTTTCTTGCCCGAAATCTTTTTGCGTCGAAAAAATTAATGTAAAAGTGTTATGCATTGAATTAATCAATTTTACCCCAAAAGACAACTTTATGATTGACTCTGCTGTTTAACACATTGAAATAAACAATTTGGACGTAAAATAACTTTTTTCTTTCAAGAAATATTTTTACAGGTGCATTTTATGAAAAACCTTCTCAATGCTAAATAAGCATATTCAGTGCCCAAAAATTAAATTGCCCATGAAGTTTTTTGCTGATGAAAAGGTTAAGATGGCGACGATGCCCTCATTACCCTCCCCCCAATTTGTAAAGCTATGTTTGTATCCAAATGTTATCTCATAGGCGTCAACTGGCATGTTTCTTAAAAGACCATAGCAAATATCTTAAAGTGCTTAGCAAAAATTTGTGGCAGATCTGGATCAAAAATTTGGGAAGATATTTCTGGTTGATCTATAAGTTTTAGAAAGTTAAGCACTAAATCTATTCACCGGCAAGCAATTTCGTTGTGAATCGTAAAACCAGCTTTGTGCATTTTAACAAAGTTGAATAAATGTATAATAATCATTTTACAAACGCAAAAAGTAAAAGCGGAAATTTTTGGTAATTTTAGCTTGATATAAAGTTTTTTTGGCTTTTACGCTATTGACAAGGTCTTAAAACTTTTTTATACTAGTGCAGGGGTTCTCAAAGGGGCCCTGCAGCCCCTCAAGGGGACTACAGGGTCTTTATGGAAGGGCCACGAGAAAAACCCTTATTTTGGACTACAATTTACTTTGGGGACAAAATTGACAAAATCAGAGACGGTTTCAAAGTGATGACCTATTTTTTGGTTTTCACTTGAAATCCGTGAGAAACTTAAAAAATCAGAGTCAATTTCACAGTAATGACGTTTTTTTGGTCTTCAGTTGACCTTTGGCAAAATATTATAGCCAGGGGTTACGGATATTTGAGAGTCTTTGAAACGGGGCCACGGACCACCAAAGTTTGAGAACCACTGTTCTAGTGTGTGTATGCATCTATTAGATTTCTTCCAGACTGGCAACTTACACGCCAATATAGCCTATGACAAATAAAGTGTAGCACTGGCGGCTATGCAATGTCTTTTTATTAAGTATTTCTCTTCTACTTTGTCAGCTTGCTATAACTTTGCAACATCGTCCGGCTGCATTCAATACAGTTCAAATTTTTTCATGGTTTCAATGGTTTGAAAAAAATAACTACAAAAAATGATTTCCTGTTTTCCAAGTCTTTACCACATAAATCTCCAAATTAAAAACCTAAGATATTTTCAAACTATCGAAACGTGTTTCATAATGATGATATATAGCTTGCTCGTCGTTTTTAGAGGAGTGTAGTCGAAACTTTTTTATTTTACGTTGCTATTTGCTTTGAAGCTAATTTTTCCGCTTCCTCGTAAATAATTCGTTCTTTCAGAAAAAGTTTCTTATAAATGAATGTTTAAATGCCTTTGATACAAAATTAAAGATTGTCTTTTGAAATGTGAAAAGTTAATAACCGAGCAAGCATAAATTCTGACATATGATAATTTCTGACGAATCTTAAATTCTCTTTTAAAATGTGTTTTTAATATAATTCTTTATTTTTCTTCGATTCTATTTGAATAAGATTAATTAGAATTTTCAATTGGTTAAACTGTTATTAAATCATATTACTTACACAACCTTATACTAGTTTTGTTTGTTCAGGAGTCTTTTTACTGAGTTTTGTAGGTCAAAATAAATTCAAATTTTGTCAAATTTATCGAATTTACATACAAAAATTCATTTTTTGCTTATTTTGCAATTTTTCGAGCAGCTATGAGCAGTTTTAATATTTTGTTTCTGCATGTTATAGCAATAATTCTAAAATTTTTAGGCTGCCAGCCCCTTTAGCGTCAATCTTTTCACCTTTTTTTGTAATTTCCAAATCCGCAATAGAAGTTTTACATATTTTATGATATTCAACCAAGTTTGAACCTTTCCTGAAAATATTCAGCACCCCTACCGTGTGGTGCGCACTTTTAGTTTAAAATCTTAATTTGATTTATATTGTAAAAATGTCTACCAATTTAAAATTCGATAAAAATGGGTTATCATTCTTATGTAAGTAAAAAGAATGTCTCTGCAGCTTTGTTTGTATAAAAAGCTAAATTGTGAAAGAGCGTACGTGATTGACAGGGTCATGGTTCAAAATCCACTCGCATCATTCCATTTCAAATTTAACTTAAACTTCTCCCTTTTTTCGAAGCAATAATAACAATGCTGCTTTGGTTCACAGTACGAATTATTAACTATACCATTTTGTTAGCAGCTTTAGTGTGACAATAGCAACTAGGATTGATTGATTATGTAATTTTATTTGCTAGCATGCAAGATTAAAGAAATTATCAGTAGGCCTGCGGGGTTTTACAAATTGTGCATGAATAAATTCTATCGTTAAAAAATAATGACATTTTGTTCCATTGTACCCAATAGGAGTAAAAAGCATATTATAATTGAAACTTATTATTTTTTACACTTAATGCATAATTTTATCTAATTATCACAATTCACAAGCGGCCATTAGCTAAAACTAACTCTTTAATGCGGTCGTGGCAACAAAAACGTTATAATCCTGGTGCATCCTCGTGCATCCCAGTTGGCCAACTAAGTTATTTAAAAAGTTGAAATAATTACCATAGTCTTTGTTTTGTCTTGTTTCGTTATTTTTGGTTCGTCTCTATTTCAATAAATCCTTCCCTTTATTACTTTAGCGTAGGCTACTATTTACTTGAAACTACGCTTTTTTCAGTTCAGTCAACATTAAATTTTTTTTGTTTTAATTTATCACCGAAAAAGTTGTTGATAACGTTTGTGTTTTGCCACACAGCAAGTAGGTGACCAAACAAATCGTGGCAACTTTAATTACAAAACTGTCATAAATAAATAAAAATCAAATATTAAAATCAAAGCGTCGAACCGAAACTGTTTAAAATAAAGTTTCGGTTCAGGTTCGGATTCGGCAAATTTGATTTTTAAGGGTTCAGTTCTGGTTCAGGTTCAAAGAAAAATAACGGTTAATACGGGTTTACGGATCTGGTTCGGGTTTAGTTCGACGTCCTGGTTTTAATTTTGTCCGAACAATGCTTTTTATGCGTGATAATCATTAAAGATAAAAAATTCTCTTTTTTGAATTTTGTGTTTTAATCCTGTTCATTGCAAATAGTTAGTCCGGCGGGTTAGCTCAGTGGTAACATCCGCGACTCACGTGCAGAACGACCTGGTTCGATTCTCCGTAACATCGACTGAGTGATACTCGTTGTGCCCTTCGGAAAGGCACTTCACGAACATTCCGAGGAATGTGGTCAAGCTGCTTACCTTCAATGGTGACCGCGGTTAATTTACAGAAAGCAGCAAATTAGTGTGTGTGGAACACAACGCCATACGAATGTTTGTTGTTTGCAAATAGTTAGCTTCAAAGTATTTTAATACTGTCCGAACAATGCTTTTCTATGCGTGATAGTTAAAGATAAAGAATTTTTAAACGTGATACTAAGACTTTAGTTTGCAAGAGAAAAGGACGTCAAAATAAAAACACTTCTATTTTATCACTATCATATTTGTCGGCAGCCCAAACAAGTAAGTAAGAGTGTCGTTTTTATAGCGATTAACATGTTTGTTCGTTTAACAAAGTTTAACCAATTGAAATTTATTTTAAATTTAAAAAGCCTAATTATTCTTTTGTAGTTTCGGTAGAGAGGTTATTTTTTTAAGCATAAAATTGCTATGGAAAGCAGCCATATTGGATTAAACATTTTTTTAATTGATTTATTTGCATTATTAAAGCACGACAGAAACAAAAAAACAAAGATTAAACCAACGTTTTTGGCTAACTTCAGCCCTCATCAAGTTTTGTATTGAATAGTCTTTCCCGACTTTACTTCGATTTAAACAGCGGATCAATTACGAGAATTTCACACTAAAATACATGAACCTCTATTAATAAAAAAGTCCAGTCCTAATTTAAATCGCCAATTATATGCTAGCGAAACATCATTCTTACTAATCATTTTTAAAAATCTGCTTGTTTTTTATTTTTTGTTACAGGTAATTTAGTTTACCGCCAATGTCTTTACAGTGTTTCAAATCTGCTTGTTTTTTCTGCTTCATTTAGCTACCACTAATGTGTATACAGTTTTGAAAAATCTGTCTTCGACTTGTATAAAGTTACTTTCTCAGCATTAACAAATTTGTTAAAATCGAGAACTCCTAAGTCTCTGTGTTGGAACGTCATCTATAAATGCACAGATTCGTGTGACACAAACATGACATACATTGTTATGTCATCAAGACATTTGATCACAAGAGTCCGGGAGCATTTGAATTTCGAAAGTATTCAAGAAAGTAACGTAAAAAATTATAATTTATCATGTGATTCCTGTCTAAGCGTTAAATTTGGTTTAAACAATTTTTCGATATTGCGCAAAAATGTAAATCAGAATTTCACACTAGAATACATAAAGCTCTATTAAAAAGAAAGTTCATTCCTAATTTAAATCGCCAATTATATGCTAACAGAACATCATTTTTACTAAAAATGTTTTAAAAATCGGCTCGTTTTTTTATTTTTTTGTTTCAAGTAATTTAATTTACCGCCATTGTGTTCACAGTGTTTGCTTTTTTCTGCACCATTTAACTACCGCTAATGTGTTTAAAAGTTTTAAAAAATATGTCGTCGTCTTGTATAAAATTACTTTGTCAGCATTTACAAATAATTGATCCTTTCTTTAAATTGAAGTAAAGTCAGGAAAAACTATGCAATACGAAACTTGAGGAGGGAAGTCAGCCGAAAACGTTTGTTTAATTCTTTGTTTTTTGTTTCTGTCGTGCTTTAATAATGTAAATAAATCAATTAAAAAAATGTTTAATGCAATATGGCTGCTTTCCCTAGCAATCTTATTCAAATAGAATCGAAGAAAAATAACAAATTAAAATAAAAACATTTCAAAAAAAATTTTTTTGAAATTCAACAAATCGTACGTCCGGACTTCTACTTTCTCGATTAATAACTTCACTTCAAAGCTTCTACATTTGGTACAAAAGCATTCAAAAACTTTCATTTATAAGAAGTTTTTTCTAAAAGAACGGGTCACTATTTAGAAGTCCATGTACAGATTGTTTACAAGCAATTAACGAACGGGCAAGCAGAAAAAGCTAATAAGCTTTAAAGCAAATAGCCACGTAAAATAATAAGGTTTTCGACTTCCCTACAAACGACTCGCAAGCAATTCATCATCATTACGAAGCTCATTACGATAGTTCGGAATTATCTCTGCTTGAAAGATTTTAAGAACAGGAAATCATTACACATGGCTATTTCTTCAAAACAATGTTCTTGGTTTCAATTTTTTTTCCTTATTCTGTAGAGCAGAGGTCGGCAACCCGCGGCTCCGAAGCCACATTTGACTCTGCCCATCTTCTGCGGCTTTCTGTGGCTTTGGAAAATAAATGAACATTCAATTACCAAATTGGAATAGTTGTTTAAATTTAAACAATGAAATTAAAGCAATACACTTAAAGCAGCGAAGATTTTTTTTTAGCTGTTCATAGTGATACACTGCCAAATTTTGAAATAAAGTAAACCTGGATTCTTTTAGAATCTACTAATAATTAAAATAAATTTAATATTTTAAATTGAAATCGAAGTGAAAACCAAAAAAAAATGTCTTCAGTTTGTTTGCTAACCGTTGGTAGTTCCCGATGTTTTCTTTTCTTTAGGACACGGGTCCAAATGACTCTTTGAGTGCTAAGGGTTGCCAACCCTTGCTATAGAGCTTTGAGACGACGTTTTTACGGCACTTTTTTTATTGCTTTAGCATATAACTAAAAAAATTTTTAAAAATTAATCGGACAGTTACATCGTGGAATGTCCAAAAACAGATGTGGCGAGTAATTGCTCGATTTTTGCCCAAACTTTAACCTCATTAACGTTGTCTTGCGTTTCATTCATTTTCATTTTATTTTATCTCTATATTTATTTTCTTGTCCCGTAGGAAAGAGTCGTAGGCGCTATATACATATATACCCCGACCTGCTTTGGGAGCTTTGAATCTGGGGCCAAAAGTGGTGCGGTGCGTTGCGCTTGCGTCAAATATGCTGGGCAAGTGTTGGCCCCAATTATTTTTATCATTTTCAAGCGCAACGGGCAAACTTAATCTGGCAAATATTTATAGGAACTGCAAAAAAAATATGGTTTGTAATAAAATCGATACGTTTTTCATTATTTTTGTTTGAAAATGCTGCTCTTTTTTTATTACGCGGATAGCATAAAAGCTCAAACCTAAATCTTGTTATACAGTACACTGTTAAAAAAACAGGCAGCAAAACCAAAAAAATTTTGCAAAGGCTGACTGAAATGATTGAAGTAGCCGCTGCAGCTTTTTTTACAGTGCATAGACTTTAAGCTAGGGTTTCTCAAACTGCGGCCCGCCAAAGCATTAATCTTAATTATTACGTCATTTGATAGCACTGCTTTTAACTGAATTTTAAAAGTTCATCAAAATTAAACGCGTTGTTTGTGCCATTCTGGCCCGTCTGACAAAATTTAGAAAAAAATTGGCCCGCAGCATAAAAAGTTTTTCCCAACCATGGACTTCGAAATAAAAGCCCAACCCTCCTTTAAACTGATTCGCGCATTTTCCGAGATTAAAAAAGTTTGTCAGACACGAGTACAGGGCGAACGCTTCTCGGTAAAAACGATTGGACACAGGAAGAAGTAGCGGCATACAGCTGCAGATTGATTTGGATACCGTATCAGATCAAAGTATAAGTCAAACGATTGAAACATCAAACACCAGGAAAGAATTGCAATGTCTGAAGACGCATAAAGAAAATGTAACTTTCTTTTTAATTTCACATTTACCGCAGTTCTTTGCAAGCGAACGAGAGAAAAGCGGTATCTTAAATACAAAATATCAGTGTCAGGTCAGAGCACCTAGTTCGTATTATCTTTTAATATAAAAGAGTCAACCGCATAATACTTATATTCGTCGTCGTTGTCGTCGTTTGAAGGGTATACACTCCAGGTCAGACACAAACAAAACTGGGGCCGAGTGTTTATCCTTTTACTACCCTAAGCTGCTGTACTACCTGAATCAGATGCTGGCAGTGATGTTATTAAGCCAGCATCGAGTTTCGTCATCCAAAACCGTCAGACCCCGTGCTCCATGTGGTGCCCGATGTATAGGGCACGCTGTTAGTACATGGTCTGCGGTTTGCTCAGAGGCGCCACACTCGCAATTCGGTGAGGGAGCGAGACCCCATTTGTGCATGGACGAATGGAATCGCCCAACACCAGTTCGCAGGCGGTTAAGCCAAGCTGCTCGGGGTAAGTTCATATCAACAGGCCTGGCACCGGTCCCGGGCACAAAAGCACGGAGCCCGGAAGCATTTTTACAGTACACCGTTTTCCATTTGTGATTTGTCCATTCAGAAGCGCGGATGCCAAGTCTGGCAATGTTGTCCAAACGATTCCGCGCAGCTGACACAGACGGGCGTCTGGATCTTAGTTTCACTTGGCGAGTATCTGAGGACCCATTTAAAAGAGCATACAAGATATGATCCGGGTCCATAGATTCACGATGGGCCAAGGAAAGTGTTGCTCCTATTCGGCGAAGCTCAGCTGGCTGGATGCCTGAAAATATAGGTAGGTGGTCCGTTGGAGTGGGACGCAGGCATCCAGTGACTATGCGCAGGGCGTCGTTCAAGACACTGTCGATGAGGCGAGTGTGAGCACTGCGAGGCCAGACTGGCGCGCAATACTCAGCTGTTGAGTAGACTAGAGATAAGGTGGCTTTGCGTAGTGTTTTAGTACCAGCACCCCATCCCGAGCTCACGAGTCGCCTCAGCAGTGTGACGCGCGATGATAGTTTTTTGCCACTAAATGGTGACGAAAAATGAGCAATCTGTCCAGTTTTACCCTTAGGTAAGTAGGGGTTGGACAAGAACGGTAAAAGTCTACCATTGTTGTAGATCTTTAGCTCACGTTTGGCCTCTCGGTTATTTAAATTAAAGGCTGCTGTCACCGTCTTAGTGTGACTGAGCTTCAACCTCCAAGTATGGAGATACGCTGAAAGTGTAGACATGTCTTGGCTTAAAGTCCCCTCCAAGTCCTTCCAGTTTCCAGAAGAGTGCAACAATGCTAAATCATCAGCATAAGCAAACGTTCTGGAAATCATGGAAGGAAGATCGTATGTATAGATGTTAAATAGGAGGGGAGCCAAGACCGATTCCTGAGGAACGCCGTTTTTAAGACGGCGTAGCCTGCTTTGCTTGCTGTCACCGGTGGTGAGGGTGAAACTTCAATTTCGGACAGCTCCATAATTATTCTGACCATGTGCTTATCCGGAAAAAGTCTCAGGAGCTTGCAGGTAAGGCCACAGTGCCAGACAGTGTCATAAGCATCTGTCAGATCAATAAATACGGCACCGGCCTTCTTTTTAACCTCAAAAGAATCCTCGGTGTTCTGGGTTAGCAGAACAACTTAATCTACGGTTGGCTTCCCGCGTCGGAACCCAGCCTGCTCTTTAGGGAGCAGTGGATCGATTGATGGCTCAACGCGGGCGTAGATAAACCTTTTGAGGCTGTTGTAGGGGACACAGAGCAGAGATATCGGTCGATAATTCTTCGGGTCTCCCATAGTGCATGTAGAAATAAAGATTATCATAGTGCATGTAGAAATAAAGACTGTGAATAAGGAAGCAGCGACTAAACGAAGTACGTTATTACAACTGACGTTGTGCATGGTCGCCGTACTTTGAACAAAGCGATGTGATGTAACATCGCAAAATATGAATCTGTTGTAAATTAACAAAATAAGTTTTGGCTTTATAAAATATTTTCTTGCGCTAACCAAACGCAGCAAATTAAACCAAATTCGATTTTGCGATTAACTGCAAATCACTTTACGTCACGGAAACCTTTTTTCTCTGAATTTAACTTAATGTTTATTTTTAAATCTTTATTCCCGAAAGCAGAATATAAAAATTACGCAATAAGTAAAAAGATTTTTATAATTTATTAAAAAAATAAGTTTTTTTATTTTTGAAATTATATAGCTATTATTTATCATTGGTATGTAAGGATTCGGAAGTCTACGGACCTCCAAGGTTCCATAAGGGTTAGTTTAAGGACCTTATTTTACTGTATAAGCTCAATTTACGGTAGCATTGCTGTAAAAGTAAAGAGTGATAGATTTGCAGTGCTGACCCTGACTTGGTTAAATGACATTAAAATGCACTGTGCAATATTTATAAAAGATTTTTAAGCTTTTTTTAAGCAAACTTATAAATAACCGGCTGTTAGATCCACATTTCTCTGTTTTTTAAAACTAAATTTTTACGCTCTATTAGCGCCTAATCTCTTTTTTCCATTATGCACTGTTCGCCTTCTTTGCCTTTCTTCTTTCTCGCCATGTGGCAGGCGTGATCGTCACATAGTCATTTTCAGCTTAGACGTTGTAAAGTTAGCTTAGCGTACTTTATTATCTGCGCCGCCTTGGACTATTCGATTTATATCGAATTACTTTTCACGGTAAGAAAATAGTTGTTTGGTTGTTTGAATTATTATTTTTATTAACTTATTTTCAGTACTGTGCAAAAGCGTTTGAAATCGCCTATATCTGTCGCCATTTTAAGCATAATTCTCCTTATTTGCTTTATTCTACTATTTAAGTCCTCTAAATTTTATGTAAATTGCCTAAATCATTGTTAAATTTTTGTTTAATTAATTTCTTTTTTTTGTTTTCTCTGGGTTTTGTTGGTTTGTCAGGCATAATTATTCGTCTCAAGAATATAAATATTTATGATAATTTGGTTTTGGGGGCATTTAATGCTTCAATGTCAGTACTTCAAGTTCAGCCGGCACCCAGGTATGTTTTCACTATATGTAGATTAGGTCTGGTTAGGTTAGATTCTATACCTGCAACTTAAGATCAATATGTTTTGGTAAGCCAGTGCTTCTCAACCCTTTCGCGCCTGCGGCACACTTTACAATCTTTTTAAAATTCGCGTCACACTTGGAACAGAGTGCAGATCTTGATTTTCGCCCTAAAAAATAGTGTTTCCTAAAAAAAAAGTCTTCACTTTAAATCTGTCTGGGATTTCTTATTTGGTCCCTAAAAAGTAGTGACTACTGAAAAAAAGGTTGCGGAACAATGGACTAGTGTTTTTTAAAAGTTTCTCTGCATTCAGGTTGAGAACTACCGTGGTAAGCAAAGCATTGCCATTCGAAGCGGGTGGCAAGAGCCATCCATAATCATTCCGTGAGCTAATTTGTCAACAAAAAAAAATTCAAATACAATCAAATTTATTTGGCACTGAGTATCTTTTCCGAGTCATAAAGTATATCAATAAAAGCAAGACCATCTAAAGAAAAAGGTGGTCTAGAAAAAAGTGTTTCTTGAGCAAAGAAAGTTATTTTACGTCCAAATACTTTTTTGTGCTGCACGCTAGATTCAACTATAGAATTATTTCTCTTCGTTCACAGATGACTATTTCAAGGCACATGAGTGTTGTCAGCAGCGTGATCAAGTGGTTTAGAACGTCGTGATTGTGATCGACCTGTCACGGTTCAAAACGTACTGAACCCATTCCGCTGCGTCCTTGGGAAAAACATTTTATGGCACTCTCCCCTGTTCGGCAGTTTTGGCAAAAAGTTCTAAATTTAAGTTATATCTCTACAAAAACTAAAAATACAATATAAAAAATTTAACCGGTCAGCAATATCTTGGCATCTCCGGAAGCAAGTCAGGATAAAAGCTTGACAGCTGCCTATTTTTAGGGCCAACAACGCTTTTCTGCTAGTTAGGAAGACAATATAAAGATGAAAAAATAAAAATTATAAAACTTAACCCAAAGGTGGGGAACCTGCGGGCTCCATGACAATAGAATCATGTGAGAATGACTACTGCTGATAAAAAAATTTCTTTTCTAGAGAACACTATAATTTAGAGACAAAATTCAAAAAAAATCTAGACAAATTTAAAGTGAAAACCTTTTTGAAAATACCTAACAAAAAACTCATCTCTAAGTTTTTCGTCCGATAATGGACAGGAAATAAACGTCGGAATAAAGGAAGAAAAATCTACTGATTTTCTAATAAAGCTGAACCAAGTTTGGATGTTTGAGAAAGGCGTCAAAACACGTGATCAGGGCAAGATTTTCGAGTTGTAAACAAACCTTTTTGGGCGGAATAAATTTGGCTTGCATGATTTAATGTAAACCGCTTTTAAACCGGAATGAAAACATGAACGGCCGTTTTAAAAAGTCGTATTTTCAAATTCTGAACCACAAACACTTGAAGACCTTTTTTTTAGAGATTATTTGTTTTGGCAACGAAAATCAAGAAAACCGAGACGGATTTAAGACGATTACGTAATTTTTTAGGTACAGTATTTGAACTTATGCGGCCTCCTTAAAATTTTAAAATATGGCCTCCAATAATAAACTTAGCCGATAAATATAATCATTCAGTAAAAAATAGTTTTGTCCTTAAAAATATTTTGCCTGTGAAGCTAAACGTGGTAAATCTAGATATGAAGTTATCAGGCGTTAAATGTTGTAGGTGAAATTGGAAACATAGGTTTTATATGCGAATGTGTTATTATAAATAATCTCGCCAACCCTAATTTATTCATTTCTTTAAAAATTTTTACTTTAAATATTTTATTCCTTTGTAGCCTACAGAATTCAACAATTATTAAAGAAAAATTTTTTGTTATTGGATCAAAATGTGACATTGTAATGTCGAAAGATCTTTTTATTAAATAATTTGATGTAGAAAGTTTTTTTCTTGGATAAAAAACATTTTACGCGTGCGTCGAAAGCGCTCAGAATAGCAGTAACTGATAAACAATTAAGAATGGTTAAAATTTATTTGTTAATTTTCATAGCATCACTTTAAGAATTCGTTAGTAAAATTTACTTATTATTTTTTTTCATGAAATATTATTTGTACATTTAGAAGAAAAAACTATATTATCTGATTATTTTTTAATTAAAACTTGAATCTTTTTAAGAACCTAAATGTCAAAAAACAACTTAATTTTTTGGGTAGATCGTCTGTATTATAAAAAAAATATTCATGGGTCATATATGACCCAGTGTCCCTCAAATGGTTAATTTTTTTAGAGTAAAATTAATTTTGCAAAACGTGCGGTTGCATTTCCGACGCAAGATTTTTGAGGGATTGCACTTGCGTCGCCGACCTCTGTACTTAAGTGACGTAAATTTACACTCAAAGCAATAATCAAACGAAAAAATCATTTGTATGTTTATGTGAGCCCTAAACAGTTTTTGTAGATTTAAGGATTATAAAATTTAATTTGACTAAAACTATGTAATTTGTCTATGACTAGCAGTCCTACACCTAACTTTTTTATTGTATATAAAAATTTGTTTAAAAACAAACCACTATAGGCTACTGGGTCTAATCAAGTGCGTACAAACTTTCATCTTTGATTAGTTTTTGTTTTTTTTAATGACTTTAATCATAGGAAAAATTAGAATAACTATCGAAATTTTTACATAGGCTACTTTCGTTCGAGACCTTCATAAGCGTTTAAAAATAAGAGATGAGATTAACGTATCTATGCTGCAGTTTAGGCTAATAAAAAATTGAAAAATTGTTTCAAACTGTATTAATAGCTATTAACTTTAGCAAACTTACCTGAACTCATAATCGAACTTCTGCCGCAACCGTACTGCTATGTCAAATAAAAGAGCCAATCAGTTTCAACAATAACAAAGTATAACTGTCTGCTTGTTATGTTGAAATTTAAAAAATCACTTTATTTTTTATTTTGTCGATTGCTTTAATCTAATTTGAAAATGAATTTTTGATAAATGCTAAATAATTTTAAGAAATTACAAAATTAAAATGAAAACTTGTTATTGTGACGAAATAAGCGAGAATGTATAAATTGATGCATTAGAGCTAAGTTGTAGCCTATAAAGTTTTATAAAAAAAGGAAAATATTCAAAATAGCAAAAAAATTAAGGAATTTACAACTAAAATACCCAATCACACGCAAAAGCTAATCATAAAGAAAAGCCTTTAATCAAGCTAATCAATCAATAAAGTATATTATTTAAGTGACTGCAATAGTACAAGTGTAAAAAATTGGCTTAAAATGCAAGCCGCAATTATTTACATCCAAATCTTTACTTAGTGAGGAAGCATTGATGGAAGAAGTCAGTGTAACACTCTGACTAGTTAACATAAAGAAAACGAAAACTTAACGTTCAGTTTGTCTTGGCTAAGTGATTTCCGTCGTTATTCGAAGTCCAACTCTTGGGCTGAGAGCACAGAGCAAACCGCTGGCTACATTATTATTATAAGCGTGCCACAACACATTACACAGGGTTGAATTCCAGTTACTTTAGATAAAGCAGTTAAGGCTGTTTTTTAATTGAACAAACTTTAATTTCACAATCTTTGCAAGCTTCAAAAAGTAGTAGAAATTCTACTTCGGCTTACCATACGTCACAAATTTTTTTCTTTTAACGGGCGTCCCGGTTTGCTTCTTTGCAAAATATGACATATTTTGGCTTACATTAATATGAAAATGAAATTATTTAAGCTACTACACCTAGGCATACCATATTTTTGAAGGGGCAAACTGGGATGCTCGTTAACAGAAAAAATTTGTCTCTAAAAGGTAGCGTTCTCAAAAAAAAAAGTCTTTCACTTCGAATCATTTTCGCATTTTTTAATTTTCGTCCCAAAAAAGAGGTATTCTTTAGAAATAATAAATTAAAAAAAAGGTTTTCACTTTGAATCAGTCTCAGATTTATGATTTTTGTCTCTGAAAACTAATGGCCTCTGAAAAAACAAGAAAAAAGGGGTTCTGCACTTGGAATTTGCCTTCGATTTCTGGCGGGATTTTTGCCAAAATGGGCTGGACAGAGCCCTAAAAATTGGAACGTATGGTAAGCCCAATTATACCTGTATAAAGCGCCATAAAATTAAAAAAGACTTTTTTTACAAAGAGAGAGATTAACTTGTCATGGATTGCGTAATAGATTTTACTAGTAGGATGATGTAGTTAGATTAAAATTTAGATTAAAAAAGCAATTGCTCAGTAAGTATGTGCAACATTTTAAACCGAAGCTTTGGATTCAACTTCCGAGCACAACGAAATCTGTTATAGGTAACCAACCGATGCAAAGCTTTCATTAACATGATTCTTTTGCTTTTTTATAATGTTTAAATAATTTTCTTCTTTCAACCTTTCCCTTCAATCAGGGGTAGCCATAGCGTATGATGTTCCTCCAAAGCGTCATGTTTTCAATGTCCTTTTCCCTCGCAATAACTTCCCCCATATCATCCTTTACTACATCCAGAAACCTTCTCTTCGGCCTCCCTCTTTTCCTCTTTTCCGGTAACTCCATTTCCATCACCCTTTTTCCTAAATACTCCTGGTCTCTCCTCATGACATGTCCATACCACTTCAGCCTGCCCTCCCTCAGCTTCATTCCTAACTGTTCTACTTTAACTCTACCCCTGATGTATTCATTTCTAATCTTAGCTTTTCTAATCACTCCCATAGCAATCTCTGCAAATTCCGTCTCTTCTGTTTGTTTCTTTATGACCGCCACCGTCTCAAACCATTAGCCTACACCATTGCCGGTCTTACCACTGAACTGTACACTTTTCCTTTTACTCTAGCTGGTAATCTTCTGTCACAGATTACTCCAGATACTTTTCTCCATCCGTTCCATCCCGCCTGCACACTTCTCTTTACCTCCCTCTCATAACTACCACTTTTTTGCACCGTTGATCCTAAATACTTTAATTCCTTTACTCTTGGCACTTTTGTGTCCTATATCTTCACTGTTTCTTTGCCATTTTTTCCATTTACGCACAGTTATTCGGTCTTTGACCTATTTACTTTTATCTCTTTTTCCAATGCAAATCTTCAGCATTCAAGTCTTCGCTCCACTTTTTCCTTTGTCTCTTCACAAATCACAATGTCATCAGCAAACAGCATCGTGCTGGGTGATTCTCTCCTTCTTTGTCCGTTAGTTCATCCATAATCACTGCAAACAGAAACGGATTTAACCCTCATGCAGTCCTACCTTGACCTTAAAACTTTCTGTAGTTCCTACTGCACACCTCACCATTGTTTTGCTTCCCTTGTACATATCCTGAACAAGTCGCACATACTTTTCCGCCATTCCTAATTTTCTCATGCAATACCACACTCTTGTCTCGGAACCCTGTTCAAAGCTTTCTCTAGGTCCACAAATACACAATGAAGCTCTCTTTGACCTTCCCTGTACTTTTCCATCAACATTCTTAAGGGAAACATGACATCGGTAGTTCCCTTTACTGGTATAAATCTATATTGCTGTTTACTGATCTCTACTTTATCCCATAGCCTGGCTTCAATTATTCTTTCGCATACCTTCATTGTGTGGGTTATTGACTTTATTCCTCTGTAGCTTCCACAGCACTTTGCGTCCCCGTTGTTCTTATATATTGGGATAAGCACATTCCTCCATTCTTCTGGCATCCGCTCACCCACTAATAGTCGGTTGAACAGTCTGATCAAAAACTCTATTTCCATCTCTCCAATTCATTTCCAAACTTCTACTAACAACTCATCTGGCCCAAAAGCTTTACCTTTTTTCATCTTAGTGCATTCTTTACTTCTTCTCTACTGACACAATCTACCTCTTAATTCGTTAACCATTTCTGCTTCCTCTGTCCTAGGCTCTCTGTCATTTTCCTTGTTGATCAGTTTCTCAAAGTACTCCTTCCATCTCTTTAACACTGCCTCCGAACTTACCATCACATTACCGTTTTTATCCTTCATAACCCTCACGTGCTGTACATCTTTCCCTGCTCTGTCTCTTTCCCAGCAAATCTGCACAACTTCTTACCTTCTTTTGTTTCCAATCTAGCATACAAATCTTCATATGCAGTTCCCTTCGCCATCGCAACTGCCTTCTTTGCCTTACTCTTTGTACATCTTTTTACTATTTTCATCTATTATTTTATCCCATGCTTCTCTTTCTTTTCTTTTATGCTCTCCTGAACTTCCTCATTCCACCACCATGTCTCCCTGTCTCCTTTTCGTTTCCCAAATGTCACTCCCAGCATAGTTTCAACTGTTTTTCTTAGCATTTCCACTTCTTTGTTCCACTCATCAGGTAATCCATCTTTGCCTCCCAAAATCCTGGTGACCTCTTGTCTAAACGCTTCTTGACAGCTTGTTTCCTTCACTATCTTATCTTTGGCTTTACTTTCTCTGCTTTTTTTTCACCATGAGAGCCATTTTGCCTACCACCATACACTGCTGTTTTGCGACGCATTTATTTACCATTACTTGAGGTCTCTCCTTCTGCACATCACATAATCTACTTGGGTACTTTTTCCGCCACTTTTATACGTCACCCTGTGTGCGTTTTTCTTGAAATAAGTGTTGACAAACGCCAAATCCATCCTTTTCGCAAAATCACAACCACTGATCCTTCCTTATTTCTCGTTCCAGCACCGTACCTCCCCATTACTTCCGCATCCCCTATGTTTCCTCCCACATGTCCATTTAGGTCCGCACCTAGAAATATCCTCTCCTATTTTGATACACTTTCTGTCAACCCATCCAGGTCTTGCCAAAAATCATTTTTCTCCTCCATGCTGTTGTTAACCTGTAAAGCATACGCGCTTTCTATGTTTAGTATCGATCGACTCTTTTACCTCCAGTTTCATGGCATTAGTCTGTCTGACACTCTCTTCATTGCCAAGACATTTTCAACCAGCTCCTCCCTCACCACTATCCCTATCCCATTTTTTCTTTCATCAGCTCTATTGCAGAATAGTTTGCATGCACCCACCTCCAATGTTCCTCACTTTACTCCCTTTCCACTTTGTTTCCTGTAGGCACAGTTTTTATGTTTAAAGAATGACCGACCTAAATTGTGTCATACTCAGGTTCAATTAAGAAATTAATTGTGCCATTGATATTGCTATGATATGTATAGGCAGTGATGTCCTTACAAAAGGGGAGCTCGGTGCAAGAAAAGTAAGGGGGTACCACTATTTAGTGTACTAAAAAAGGTAGCCGAAGCCATTTTTAGTGTATGAAAACAAAGTGATCTCTAAAAAAAGGTCTTCAATTTAAGGGGGCCACTCTTGAGTGACCCAAAGCATTGTGGTCTCTTAAAAAAGTTGCTGTTTGATTTGGAGAGCCACATTTTAGTGTCTCAAAACAAAGTGGTCTAAAAAAAAAAAGATTTTCTCTTTTAGGGTGCCACTGAGTGGTACATCCACGTATCTATATGTAGTGATATGTATAAATCACCAAGAAACGTTATTACACAAACTTTCACATGGCAAACACTATGGAAAGCAGAGCACGACTGATAACATAACGAGCAGAAGCCGAGCATGCTACAATTAACCACCGATTTAGCATTTTCTATTTTCTTATTGACATCCCATCGACGTCCTGGTGCTACTATGAAGAAATATAGCAATATCTTGTGTAGGGGGAACCACTTTTTTATGTATTTTAGGGGCAAACGATGCGGCCTGCTGCTAAAACCATCTGCACTGTATGTAAGCTAGACTATATATAGATAACTTGTTGGCATGCCTTGACTTTTTTTTATTGCTTTTTTTATCATCCTGTAATGTATTTTGTGCTTTGATTTGTATTGAACATACACACTTGTAAACAAAATGTAGACCTACAGCAAACAATTTTTTTACGGTTTAGATCCTAGATAAGTGAACTTACAATGGATCACAATGGCTCAAAATAAATTTTATGTTCTCAAAATAAACTTTTTTAAAGTTTTAGAAAACCATTTTTAGAGTTTCTAATTTTAACAGTAGCTTATTAAATATTTTTAATCATTTTTAATCAGTCCTTTCCAAACGGGAGCACATGGCTCCCTAAGAAGAAATTTGAAATCTCAAGGAAGAAAAAAATTACTAGGAGAGGAATTAGAAAGAATTTGAGAATCTTGGTACAATGTAATTTGATCCAAAAATTGGTACGTCCTTAGTAAATATGACTGTACTAGCCCGGGGACAGTGGAAAGTAAGATTTTTTTTTAGTGATTCCCGCTTTTTAGGGAGAAAATCTAGAAATCCTAGACATTTTTTTTTTCACTTTAATCATTGATGTATCTTTTTGAGGGGAGTACTTATTTTTTTTGAGTCCTTAAAAGAAGAAATATGGCAAAAACTTTTAAAAACCATTGTTTTTAAAATTGAACTTAAATCATTTTTTTTAAAAAGCTAATCAAATACAAATTCTCTACTGCTATCTACCGATATCTCCAAAGCAACTGCTTAAGATTTATTTAATCATTATTTTTCATATCGTAGGAAGTAGTTGTGTGAATCCGCAGACAAGTCAGATCGGCTATGGTAAAATTGTAATTAAAAATAAACTGTAATTTATCCAAAAATACGAAAAAGTGTTTGCTTTTTTCTCAATTAAAAATTTTTAAGATTTGTTAAATTAAATTATTACGATAAGCAGGTAAGTATTATAAAGTAGCGGTAATACTTGCGCATTTCTTAAAAAGTTATTCTGTCCTATAGAAAACAAATCGTTTATTAGCCTTGTTTTAGTCTGGTGTATAGCCAGTGGTGGGATTCGAAAAAGGTAGAAACAGGTTCTTTCTATTTAGTTTCATGTTTGCATCTAATAATTTAGATTTGAGCAGATAATTTACCGGTTCGCTGAGATGACGATATGTTAAGAACAAGGTTCTTTCGAACCAGTGCCAACTGACTGTATGTTACCTCTGAGTATAGGTCAGCATAGTGGCTTTTCACTTACAAGCAAAATAACGCGAGTTTTATGCCCGTCTACCTGAATGATTTTAGTTGTGTTCATGACAGCTTGGAAAAGACATTTCCCAGGAAACTTGTAATTGGCGTTAGACTGCTTACCAACAATGGCAACTCCGTTTAATACAGAAAGCAGCAACCAAGTCAATACAGCTATCTGAAAAAAAAGCCGAATGATTTGAAATAAATAAAATTTATTGTTAAAGATTGTATTTCATTCATCGTTTGCCGTTACTAACATCATAGGCTTACGGAGATTTCCCGAAATTTAAAAAGTAATCAACTAAATTCAGCGAATAATAAACTAAAACAGAAGGTTTCTTAAAAACTTAGAAAATAATGCAAAGAATGTAGAATTGGCAAATGAAATTCTTTATTAAATGTCAGTAATTAAAGATAATAAAAAAAATAATTATGTTTTTAATGTTCAAACCCAATAGCGTAAAATTATTTTTTGAGTACAATATTACTTAAAATTTTGAATTTTGAGATAATAAAACCTACAATAAAAAATTGTTGTTATATTTTTTATATTGAATAAAATAAATTGGGAAAGATACAACTTTATTTTGTAGTTTATTTTAAAAAAATATATTTTTCATTACAGTATATTTTATATATTGATTAACTTAAATTACTATTAATTATTGCTTTGTTGGTTAAATGTTTTTTATTGCTAATCATAAAATTGTTTCATCAATTATTCTCTGATTATTTCAATGTACATAGAATGTAGATAAAACCTTATGTAAAAAATTTTTCTGAAAAGGCTTGGTCATTTTACCTGAAGATAGAGTAGGCAAGACATTGACTAATCTGTGTGCAACTAGATAGACAAATTAATAAAAATTAGGATAAGATTGAAGACTACAGTAATAAGTCAGCTGTTTACTTGTTAAAAATATTGATATAGTGTATTAAAAGTACCAAAGTTTATTGTTTGTGTATGACTGCATAATATATGTTTACACTGACACACTGACATGGAATATCCAATTCATTTAGTGGCTTTAAAATTTATTAATATTTGTTTAAACTTGTTTAATTTTAGAGTATCACAGACTAATATAACTTTCTGATAACTAGAACCAAATAATAATTTAATTTAGGAAGAGAGGTAATTTTTAAAATCCACTTAAAAATTATAGCAAGCAAAATTAATACTAAATGAAATGTTTAATTTTGCTTGCTATAATTTTTAAATAATAATTTGTTAACAAAATTTAAAATGATCTCTATTTATTGTCTTATCAAACTTTCTGCAGTTGTAAGCAAAAAAATCCCAATTATGATTGTAAAAAAATGTTTTTAAAATAAACAGAAATGAAAATTATAAAAGTAAAAAATCCATCTTTATCTAGATTTTGTAATGCTTGATTAAATAGTGCAGATTATTCACAGACTTCTATTGAAAAAACGTTAAGAATTATTTACACTTTTACTTTTAAATTATAGAAAGATTGGGATTTAACATAGGTTCATATATTTTTTAAGATTTTTATTCAATTCTTATTTATTAAATTTCTTAAATTTTTTTACAAATTTTTTTTAATCATTTTTGTCTAGCTGTTATAAATCAAAGTTAAAAGATACTTAATAACTATAAATGTAAAAAGTGGTTCATATAACATTCTTAGCAGATTTGATGTTTTTTTTATAAATAAAATTTTTTTTTTTATTTATTACTAACCACTCATGGTTTGGAGATTTTCCAAAGTTTTAAAGTTCATATAATACTCTTGGCAAATTATCAATAACTTAAAATTCCATTCACTTCTATGCATTGTCACCATAAAAGTTTTTTTTAATGCATAAGATGTTGTTAACAGTTTTATATTAAATTGCAAATGTAATTATGCTATTGTAAGAGATTTTGTTTATTTATTTATTATATTGTATATAAAAAAAATTGAATCAAAATATCAGGTTGGAGCAAAAGTTCTGTCCCTTTTTAGATTTAATATTTTCATGAAAAATTATACCAATATAACTTATGAATTGCATATGTGTGATAATCTCAATTACTAAGTAATTCATTATTGACCCATATGTATACCCCAAGTAAAGAGCATTTAAGACATGTTTTGGTGTATGAATTCCAAAAGGGCAGTACAGTAAGTTCAGCAGCAAAATCCCTTCAAAACACTTATGAAAATAATGTGATAAGTGTAAAGACCTGTAGAAGGTGGTTTTAACACTTCAAAAAAAAAAAAAAAAGACTGTACTCTAAAGGACAAGCAGAGCTGTGGGCCCTCTAAAGGACTCAATTCTGAGAAGTTGCTGGCTGTCATTAATGAAGATTTTTCCAAAACAAGTAGAGAGCTAGGCATAGAGTTTAATGTTAGCCATACAAGTATATTTCGTGAAATGGCAAGACTTGGTAAAGTCTCTAAGGCTGGAAAATGGGTTCCACACAAACTCATTGAGAACAATTGCCAACAACCTGCTTATCTTTATCTGCATTTAAAAACAGCCAAAAGGGACAGAATTTTCGTTCTGACCTGGTACAAGTCCTGGATTTCATGAAAGTTGCTACAGCAAAAAAAATTTAAATCAAAAGTTTATTAACAACTTTTTAAACATTATATATAATAAAAATCAATTTTAATTTAAAACCATCATCAGTTTGTAAAAACATTAAGGGAAAAATTTAAATATTATACTGTTTTAAACAAAAAATTTTTAATCCCAAAAGCTAGTAAAAACCTCTGAGTTAAAAACAAAAAAACTCATGCATTTATTCAAAGCCACAGTAGTTTAAAAAAAACATGGTCACCAAAATGAAGCAATTCAAAAGACAAAAAAATCAACATGATATCAGTCAACCTTTTTTTAAACAACTATTGAGCAATACAAAAAACTAAATCATTTAATTTGCGATAAAATTGTATTACCATAGAATGCCAATTATCTGAATACTATTAAGATGGTGGTACAATGTCATAGCATAGTGTTAATGACAGGGTTAGTGTTGTTCAACACAGCTCTGCTTCAGAAAGAATGAGAGACTTGGCAGCAACAAAAAAAGCAATGAACTTAAAACAAAAAAATATGTCATCACTCTACTGGTCATAAAGTACCATAAATGACCATATGTGTATATGATGCTTTTTAGTACAAGATTGTATTTTGTTTGATTATCCAAAAAAATCAGTCATCCAAACCACTCCTGGTCTTAATTAGTTCAGATGACCGGCATTCTACTGTATTAATGTTGATGGTGGCTTTGAGTCAGGAAATCAATTTGTTTTGTAAAAAGCTAGATTATGAGTATTGTAGGGTTCTTGGATGAAGATGACATGAATAAAAATGTCATGAAATGTTTTATCTGAGAATCCTACAATATTCAAAATTTAGCTTTTTATTGAAAACAAATGGATTTCCTGACTCAAGCCACCATCAACATTGATAACAAAATCTCATCGCAAATTGAACGAATTAATTTTTTTGTATTGTGCAATAGTTGTTTACCAAAAAAGGTTGGTGGCTCTCATGGTGTTGATTTTTTTTTCTTGATTGGTTTAATTTGGTGGTGGTGTTCTTTAACTATGGTGACTTTGAATGCACAGACTTTTTATAATTTTAAACTCAGATTTTGCCACTTAATTGCATAGCCAATTTTCCAAGCTTTGTTATACCATTAACCAGATTATATGTTTGTTGAAAAATAGTAAAAACACCCCCTTTTAATTGTAATTGTTGCTGAATCATGTCAGCATGTGTACCAGTTCATGACTGGCATTTCACACAGAACTCATAGCATTACTAGGAAAATATTGAAATTTGTATATCCCATAATTCCCATTTTCTATAAATTCCATTGGCATTATGCTTGGTTTCTTCATTACTTTGATAAGCAAAGCACGCTAGTGTCCTGTTGTTTATGTAAAGTTTGTGTTTCTTTACACAAAGTTGTTATGCTTTGTTTCTTGTATTCTTAACATGCAAATAAGTTATGAGTAACATAAAACAAAGAAAAAAAGGGAGTCCACACACTGTATATTGCAAACTATGTAATGCTGAAATGAAATCACCCTGTATGTTTAGAATCTGTCATTGTGCTATGAGGGTCATGTGTACGTGTTGTTTTCATTGACAGTGTTGTCTCTCTCATTGTTTTAATTAGATGTTGACAAATGTCTTATGAATGTGCAGTACCACTGGAGCAACTTTGATCTCATCTTGTTTTGTATGACTGCTGTCTACTCATAAATATGCAGCAAGAGCATTGTTCATGTGTGCTCAGAATGCATTTTCAATTGGCAGTTTCTTTCATTGATGTGCAAGACTATTCAGTTAATCAAATAAATAGCTTTAAATTTCTATTTGATTAACTGAAGTCTTTTAGAAAATGATTGACTTTGGTTTGGGATTTCTGATCCTTATGTAATAAAGCGATTTTATGATTGTCCAATATGCAGATATCCAGGTTTGTCTGTATCAAATTAAAAAAAAAAGTAGCATACTATTCAAATTTTTGTCTTTGTTTTATAAACTGACAGTGGTTTTACACTAAAATTGATTTTTATAGTGTTAAAAAATTTTTTAATAAATTTTTATTTAAAACACTTGTTTTGTTGTGATAACTTTTGTGAGATTCAGTATATAACAATTTTCTGAGATTTAGATCAATAGTTAACAAGTTTTTTGTAGAACTATTCGGTAACTTTTTAAAAATGAGTGATTATTATCGCTAATGAAAGCTAGGTGTTATACTGTTTCCTTATTGCTTACAAAACTTTTAGTATAAATTTTTAAATCAATTTAAAACAGGGCTGCCTAACCTGCAGGCTACATTTGCCCACAAAGTCTGTTTATGTAGCCACCAAAGTAATTTATGATCAGATGGTCTATCAACTTGAATTATTGCAGCAGCTCTAAAACATTTGAATGGTGTAAAGAAAACTTAAGACAATTGTTTTTAGCTCACAAAGAGGTTTTTTGCTTTTATTTATAAAAAAATATTTAGGATTAAACTGATAATATTTTTCTTTTTCTTCAACTAAATTTGTGGGTTAAACTCTAGTTATCCAGGAGGTTAATTCAAAAAATATTGCATTAAAGTTAAAGTGAAGACAAAAATTTGGTCTGACAATAAGATATAGAATTAAAACATTTGATTTCATACAAATAATTTCTTATAAACTGCTTTTTCTGCAATAGGCTACTTGTTTTTTACTATTACATTGTTCTTGTGAATTGATATTAATACAGAAAAACAATCAAATTTAAACTGAAGAAAAATTTTAGGCCTAATTTATAATTCAATATTATAATGCTATTTTAATGTGCAAGATAGATTCATTTTTGTACAACATCATGTATTTTACAACACATTAATTATAATTGCAACAAAATTTGTTAGAATTTGAATTAATATGTCACAAAATATATGATGTCATAACAAAATGAATCCATCTTGCAAATTAAAATAACATTAATATTATTAAATTATAGAATTTAGTGGTTTTGTTACTACAATTAAACTAAAATTGCATCTTCTAATTTTTACAGCAAAACATCTATAAATACAGATGTCTCATCTTTTTCATTTGGGGGAGATAAAGGAAGCTAAATGGTCCACTGAATGGTCAGCCAGGCTACCAGGCTTTTGTTTACATCTGAGAGATCGTTGGCTTTATTTGGATGGCGATAGATTGGGCAAATGTTATTTCAGGCTTAGCTGTCTGTTCCTTTGCACTACATTCACAGCTTGACCCACACAGGATTTTAAAAGCTAAATCCTGGTGGTGTTGGGCTAACACCCTTAGTAAATGTATGAAGTTGAGGGGTTTTCTTGCCACTCCATGCTCAATCTAAATTTGACCATCATGCAATATTGGTGCCTGACTGCATAGGGTCATTCAGCAGTTCCATTCCAGCAAGCACAAATGGGTGTCTTGATTTAAGTTGCTGCAATTGTCCACAAAGTGGAAACAGGAGTTTTTTATATAGAATTCTATCTTTTGAGTGCAGTGAGCTAAAGACAATGTGGCTTTTTAGGAGCAAAGCTCAGTTGGTTGGATGCCTGCTAAGATAAAAAGGTTGTTTGTTGGTGTGGGATGCAGGCATCCGGTCACTATATGCAAGATGTTGTTAATATGCTTGCCAATAAGTCGAGTATGACCATTGACACTAAACAGGTGCACAGTACTCAGCTGTGGAAGGATCAAAGCAAGGGTGGCTGTGCAGAGTATTGTGGCCTCTGCACCCCAGCTTGATCTAGCTAATCTCCTTAAAGCCCCAATGCAAAATGTTAACTTTTTTTGCAATAACTCTAAGTGTCAGCATTGTTGTTGTAATAATTACTGAATTGTTATTGCTTTTGAATTAAATTAGAAACCTGTGTGAGCATAAACTTGAGAAAACTGTTGTTTATATTTTAGTTTAATTGTATATAATACTTGCTCTATGATTTATTGTTAAATTATGCTAATTTTTAGATGTTTTAATAAGGACTTATAGAAGTCAAAAACATTCAACTTTTTCATTTTTAAATAATACTTTGCAAACTAAATGATAAAATGTTGCCTTCTGATTGTTATTATTTATAAATGGGTTTTAAAAATTATGTCTCTAATTCTAATTTCATTTTTAATTGTTTGTGGAATTTCCTGCTGATATTTTTTAAAAGTTTAAAACAGCATTCATTTTTGCTAAAAATGCCCAATCTGTCATTTGCAGGCCTCATTTTGATGCCTGCTTTTTGTATAAAAATTTTTGTTTAGTTTTAGCTAGGTTTGTTTTTTGTCTTTTATTTAAAGAGTAAACCCTTTTCTAAGTTTTTATGTAATTTTTAAAAACCTTAAATATGCATTTTGATATTTGATTTGAAGCAAAAGTGGTGTCAGTGTTTTTATTAATAATTACTATGCTTATCACATACAATCTTGGACCCCACAACATTACACTTTTGATTGGTTTCTGGTAAATCAAAATCTCTGCTAATTTTATATAACTTTTTTTCCATTCTTATAGTCAATTATTTATTTTTTCTAATATCCTTTGTTAACAAATGAAGTCGCTAACATTAAATATAGCAAGTTAATTCTTCCAACCTAATCACATCATAGATATAACAATTTTTTAACATCAACCTAGTTTCATCTTAAAAGTTAGTAACACAACATTTTCTACTGGCAGAAGTTAGCTGTTGCCTGTATCTGCACCTGCCCACTTGTCTTTTTTTTGGTTGCTCTCATCACAACTCCCTTTTCCTAATTTCTTCAATAACCTCCTTCCATTGTTTCTTAGGTCTTCCTCTCTTGCCTTCCACTGTAATTGCCATAGCCATTGCTGGAGCCTTTTCTTTCTCATCTGTTCAATGTGTTCCAATCTTTCAGTCTTTGACTTAAGAATTTCTTCTATGGTCCAACACCAGTCATCTCATGTATTTAAATCATACTCCATTATTCACTGTCATTTATATCATTTAAAGCATTCTCATTTGGGCAAACTCTATTTTCCTTATATCACTTACCTTTATTAGTTTGCACTCTGCTCATAACTCATGGTACTTCAATTTTATCAACAAACCCTTCTTGCATAGCACACCAGCAACACCCTTAAATCTTTTCTATTTAGCTCTCAGTCTTGCTATCTTTTGGAAGTAATAATGTATTCTTATGCTGTTAGATCTCGATTTTTCTAGACTTTTTCAGAAAATCCATGATATAACCTTCATATATATATATATATCCTAAAAGCCTGCCAAGTTGTGGATTGTAAAGTAACTGGGGGTCACTGTAATTAAGCATCTAGCACCTACCAGTAGTCAAATAAACACTTCTGCACATGCATAATACAATTTTTGCACTTAATATCAGACAACAACATTGCCTAAAAGTGTTTTTCTTTTTACCTTGTATATAATACACACTAGGGATTCTGTCCTTAAAAGCCCCAGTGCAAGATGTTAACTTCTTTCGCAGTGACTCAAAGTGCCAGTGACACGTGACTGCGCTATCCAGCTTTATGCCGAGATAAGTAGGTTCAGCACAAAATGGTAGGCCCTGTCCATGGACAAAAATGTTTTTCTCACATTTGCCTCCTTGTAAAGATGGAAGGATGCTGACACAGTTTTTATTGTACTAAGCTTGAGCTTTCATTTGTAAAGGTAGGAGGATACGGTTACCATGTCTTCAGCAAGAGTCTCCTGTAACTCCTCCTAGTTGCTTGAATAGTGCAAGATAACCTGGTTAACACCACTAGTCTGTGGAAAAAGCTTTTAGAAGCAGCAGAAGTAATCCAAAAATGGGAATCTAGATTGGCTTCTTTGAGGGTGTAAGAGATGGCTCTTCCAAGACATCCTTAGAGAAGGGGCAACAGCAACAACAACAGTGCATGTATATATTACTTTTTGAGCAATATAAAACTTACCAAAAGGTTAATTAGATAAAATTTGTATGGCTATTTTGTTCAGCTTCTCAAAATTGAGACCATCGGCAGTTATAGATTGATATCAATATTTTCCATGATGAACTTTTTTGGCTGAAATATTAGTTCATTAGAATAAATTGACAAAAACATAAATTATTTTTTGTAAAAAAAATCTTGTATTCAAGTGACTCTGGTAGCTTTGTAAATATAGTTATAGGAATTACAGTATTATTGACTTCTAATTTGCTATCTGTTTTTTTAAGTCAGAAAAAAACTGTATATTTTAAATAGCAATCATAATCATTTTTATGCTTTAAATTTTATAAATAAAAGTGCATAATTTATCTAATTGGTTGCTTTTCAAGTCAATACTTCATTTTTTTTGTGGTAAATGTTATGGCATTGATGAAAATAGTCTTCCTCCCCCTTTCTAAATTAAAATAATCATGAAAATAGTTTATATATGTAGTTGTACACCCTTATTGAATTTCTGCTTCCAGAATGCTATGCTTCAGACATCAAGTCGAAAGCAACTATTTTTGACCAATGCTTTCTAATTGCCTTGTACCATAATTTTTTTAATGTTGTGTCAGCAACACCTTTTAAGATAATATAAATATTTATAAAAGTACACCTTTTAAGAAACAATAATATTGGTAAAAAGTACTTATGTTGCTCAGAATGCCTTTGCTACATGACTTTTCACTCACTATAAAAGTTGTTTAAGGATTCTAACTAAATTCATTAGTAATATTAATTACATTAATAAATAATTACACTGGTCAACTGCAAATTTTAATCAAAAATGGCTTTAGGTGTTTCTAAACGTATTTTTGACGCTGATTTCAAAAATGTGTTGACTATTTCTCTAGCACATCAGGTTTTTGAGTTATTTTTATTTTTTGTTTTTATATTTTGACCTACATAAACTTGCATGATGCAGATTTCACCATGCTTTGTAATTGAGGTTTTACATTTTAAAAAGAATTTTATAAATGGCTGAACTGATACTGCTAAGATATACGTAACTGATGAAAAACAGCGTTTTGCTGAATATGTCATATATTTGGTAGCTTAGAACTGATGTGTTGGGCTTCAGATCTTCAACGTTAGGTAGTTTTGGTGGTCTGTAATAATGCTTTACTAGAAATATATCAAAGTAACAATCGATTGGGTTTTTAAGAGCTTATATAGATTAATTTGCTGTTTGTCTTTACCGTAAATTTGATATAATCATGCCAAAAAGTGTAAAAATAGTCCAAACTTGTTTTGCTATGTACGTGGCAGCTTCACTGTTGAAACTCAACGACAAGCCATCACATCAGATCTAAAAAGAATATACCAACTTTATTTCGGTTGTCCGTTGGAAGACCAAGATAAGCAGTGGGCACCACATCAAATATGCACTTCATGTTCAAGCGGCTTGCAAAACTGGTTGAACAAACGAATATCAGCAATGCCTTTTGCTATTTTCATGATATGGAGGGACCAAAAGACCACATTCAAAACTGTTATTTTTGCCTTGTAAATGTGAAAGAGTTTAGTAGGAAACACAGAATGAAAATTTTATATCCAAATCTGGACTCAGTGCAAAGACCTGTTCTACATGATGTTTCCATGCCTGGACCACTCCTACCTAAAAATGGACTTGACACTCTTGCTGATGAAGTCGAAGAAGATTCTGATGAAAGAAGTACTTCTGCTCCTAAGGATTCAACGGATTCTGATTATGACCCAGAAAAAAGCTCAAAACTTATTCTGTTTTCCCAAGAACACTTAAAAAATCTTCTAAGAGACCTAACACTTTCAAAACGAAAGGCAGAGCTGCTTGCGTCAAGATTACCAGAAAACAACTTGCTTCATGCAGATGTCGTGGTTAGCCATTACAGAAAGCGTAACATGGACTTGTCGACAGTATTCAGAGTGGATGGACCGCTGTGTTGCTGTCATAATTTTAAAAATTTGTTTGAAAAATTGGGAGAGGATCACATAGCAATTGAGTGGCGTCTTTTTCTGGACTCCTCTAAAAGAAGTCTCAAAGCTGTTCTTCTCCACAATGGCAATACAAAACCGTCTGTTCCAGCAGCACATTCGATGCATTTAAAGGAATCTTAGGGAAGTATTGAAATCCTTCTCAATGCTATTAAGTATAGCGATTATAAATGGAAGATTTGTGGAGACCTTAAGATCATTGGCATTCTAATGGGAATGCAAGGAGGGTTTACCAAACATTGCTGCTTTCTCTGTCTATGGGATAGTCGTGCTACTGCAGACCACTATGTTAGAAGAGACTGGCCAGCTCGAGGTTCATGTATTCCAGGAATTGCAAATATCCAAAGTGTCCCTTTAGTCGAGCCCAAGGATGTATTAATGCCACCACTTCATATAAAACTGGGAATGCACTGGGGAAGAGCAATTCCAGTGGGTTTGCATTTCTTCACAAGAAGTTTCCCAAAATAAGTGAAGCAAAATTGAAAAAAGGAACCTTTGTTGGCCCACAGATTCGGGAAGTTTTAAAAGATCCAAATTTTGAGAAAACGATGACTGCACTCGAACAACGTGCTTGGAAAGCATTTGAGTGGCTCTGTGTGAATTTTTTGAGCTGTATAATGTCACCTTTATTTCAGGGGGGAGTTGATGCCTACTTTAAGCTTACAAAAAGATACGTTTTCTCCGCAAACCTTGGTCTGGTCAGTGACGAGCAAGGTGAACGATTTTACCAGGATATACAAGCAATGGAGGCATGCTACCAAGGTTTCTGGAATGAAGGAATGATGGGCGATTACTGCTGGATGCTGTACCGTGATGATCAAAGCCGTTCTTACAAACGAAATTCGTATTCAAAGCATTTTTAAGTGTTCGCAATTATCTTCCTACCAATAAAGTAACTCTGTATGTCATATTGTATCTAGTGGAATCAAAAGAGATCAATAGATTTGCATAGAACAACTGGTTCATGAGTTGCGTCAAAAGAGTTTTAATACCACATTTAAAATCATAACAATGTAAGCAATTGGGTAATGTTTATTGGTAACATATTTTCTCTTTTTGGTTAGAATTGTAGTTTGGTTAGAATAGTGTTCAAAATATTGCTGCAGTACAAAAAAAATATTATTACACTACATAATGAGGATTTATAGGACAGTTTGAACAAACTAGTTCGAAAACAAATTCGGTTTAATTAAAAGAACATATTCTCAAACACGTAAAATATTAAATTGCAAATATCTTAAAAATTTGATGTGCTAGAAAAAAAACAAGAGCAGATTCGGAATCAGCGCAAAAAATTCATCGGGAAAAGTTTACTTGCGTTTCTGATTAAAAAATTAGGTCAAAATTTGTTGACCAGTGTTATTAATGTTGTATATAATCATCATTAGTAATACAATATATTGTAGATAAAACTTACCTCATTAGTAATCCATGATATCATCAGTAATCATTAATTTTTCAGGCAATTTATTAATGCAGAAATAGAGGTAAAATAATATAGACATCAAAGAACTTTTTGATATTTTTTAATTTTGCGCACCAACACTGAATATTTTGATATTTTTTGCAGATTTTTTCAAATTTGGAATTTTTAAAATTTTAGTTTAAACTTTGATAGAAAAATGGATGATTTTCAAGTAGGTGAAGAAACAACGTTTGTTGTGGATGATATCAGTAATGTAATAAAAGAGTCGATCGAAAACACGATTGGAGGTAATGCTTACCAACACAACAAAGTCAACCAATGGACTTCAAACGTCGTCGAACAGTGCCTCAATCAGCTGACCAAGCTCGGCCGCCCCTTCAAGTACATCGTCACCGCAGTCATAATGCAGAAGAACGGCGCCGGCCTTCATACAGCGAGTTCTTGCTACTGGGATAATGCCACAGACGGGAGCTGCACCCTGCGATGGGAGAATAAAAGCATGTATTGTATTGTCAGTGTTTTTGGTCTTGCTATTTAGACTAATTGTTTTTTCCGTTTTCAACCTTCTTTTTTAGCACGTGTTAAGTTTTTTGTATTTTGGTTTGTTTTTACATATATATGAGCGTCTTTGTAAACATAGTGTAGATAGAGTAGAAATTTTCTTGCGCCATTCCTTTGTTTTTCCTAGCTATACTGTTGCTGACTCTATCGAAACTATTCGCTCGAATTTAGAATGCATTTTACCCCAAGTTTGTTGCATGTCGCCGATTACAAGTTTCTGCTAGCCTGACTCTGACTCGTAAATTTTGATAAAACCTCAAGTAACATAGGTTAGAATAAAGACGCACCCACACTGACTGGAAACGCTCAGTTTTCCTCTTGAAGATTGATGGTATGGAGAAAGCAAATTAAAAACTTTTGATCTGCTGCAATTCCAGTCGCTGTAAATTGGATTTTATGTTAAATATTTAGTGCGATAATTCTTTTGATCAATTAGATGTTGAGCAATAAATTTTAATTAGTGTTTTTTAAACTTGGTATTTGACCAAGAATTGCCCCCTTTATTGTAGACTTCACACGCTTGCGATATTCAGGCATATAAGGACTCGTTTCCATTACGAGCGTGGTATAGAGTATTCTATGTTTTATTGATTTCTTTTTGCTTCGCTTAGCGCATCTTGGACTAAGTCCGGAAAGATCAATAAAAGAAACAAAGAATGCTCCATTCCACACTCGTAGTGGAAACAAGCCTTTATGTATTTATTTCAACGTAAATTTTTGTTTTAGAAGCTTATCTATCGTTCATGCGTAGAAAACACAAGTTTGACTGAACTAGAACTTCAAACCCCATGGTTCTGTTTAAGTTTTTTTGGTAGATCTTGTTTCTTTTGGCCTTAAATCACTGTAGACGTGATATACTGTGTAGCAGTGTATACATATCTGATTAATTGCTTAAAACAGTCGTTTTTAATTTCTTTAACATGATTTATAGTTATAAGCCTACTAACGCGAAATTTACTTCTGGCAAAGCGTTTAGAAAACTTAGAGTTCATAAAATTAAAAGGCCCTGTTTTGAATTAAGTTTCGTAAATTTAGTGACCAATTTTTACGCTGATATATTTGATTTTTTGTTGAAGGTTTAAAATGTTTATTCAAATTAGTGAGTCTTTAAAACGGACTAAATGTTTTTCTCATATGCTAATAAACAACTTGTCCAAAAACTTACTGTAAAAGTACGTACTTAAAAAATATGATTTTTAGCCTTATATGTTTTTCCCTGTATTCTAATAAATTTAATGAGATTTGGATAGCGAAATATAACATGAACACCTTTGTATGGTCGGTAGCTATAAGTTCGAATCCAACTTTTGCTATTCCTGATTTGGCCACTCCTAAATTATTAAAAAATGAAATAACACTTGATAAAATCGCAAGAACTTGCAAAAAAAATTAAAAATTTTTTTTTCTTCAGTTTGTCGTATTTTTTAGCTTTGCGACTCCCTTTTAACACGTCTTAACCCAGCTCAGTGATGACCCTCCTTTCGACCTTGACCAATTGTATAACTTTTATCAGATTCTGTCTTAAAGTTTCCGTCCCAAAAAGTTTATTTTAATAATTTGCTCTATTTGTATTAGTTTTCGATCTTGTGTTTTTTATGTGTTCGTTGTTGACAATAAATTCGTTACCACGGTCAGGAACCTTAATTTTGCTTTGAAAAAATACAGCTTGAATCGAAAAACCAGAACCAAACGTGTGACAAACACAAGTTACAAAATTTTTGACGTTATAAATATATGTTTTTATTGTTTGTGGCAAAAAAAAAAAAAACTAATGCAGTCTGTATTATTCCAGCATGCCCAACACCAGAGGCGAATTTCTCGAGACCAAGACACGTTTTTCGAAATCTTGGTCTCGGACCTCTGCGTCTTGAGTCCAACTGGAGACAGTGCAGTGAGTGGGCAAAATTCACTATATGTCAGGATTTTTTAGTAAAAATAGATTATTTGTACGTTGTTTTAGCCATTCGGTTGTCATGGACGTCTTCAAACTCGCCCTCAGTCACAGTAGAGTCGAACCAATGTAATCTTTACAAGCCAGGACACCGTATAAGTTGCGAGATAAATTATATGCCTATTTTTGTCATTCGTAGTTTTACGTTTGATGAAATCGAGAGTAGGAGTCGATTTTTTAGATTCGATGGAGTTGAGAGTCGGAGTCCTAATTGCTTTTGGAGACTCCAATTTAAGCTAAATTATAAACCTTCAAGATTGTGAAATCGGAGTTGCACTATTTAAAATCGGTGTCGTTTTTTTCAGATGTTCTAAATGTTAAAGTCGGAATGGGAAAAAAATTCTACGACTCTACAACCCTGGTTATAAGTCCCACTTGGCAATCAGAAAAAATCCAGCAGATAAGGAGCGACACCACCTTAAAATTTTCAAAAATACATCGTTAAAAATAGCTTTTTAGCAATCGTAATTTTGCCAAGCTACTATTTCGTAAAGCTTTTTCTTGTCTATAATTAATACGGGTAGTAAATTAAAATCGAAATGTTTTTCTTATTCTGGTTACACTCTACCGCTGACCAAAGCACTTTTTCCTGTTAAGTTAAAGGGCATTATAAGTATTAGAAAAAGATATAACTAACGGTAATTTTAGACAAGTGGCCCCAATTCTTAACCCATTAACTGCCAATTTTTTTTAATGTACCTTTTTGCCCCAGACAGGTGCCTTGGTAGTTAAAGAACATACAATATTAAAATTTTCTTCGAATAGTTGATACTTTAAAATTTATAAATAATTTTTGAAAAAGCCCCCAATAAGAATTATGAACGTAAAAAAATAAGAAATACGAAGAGAAAATTTATTCAGTAAACAAATGTCTAAAATTTATTCTAGTTGATAAACTGTATTGCAAAACTAAAATAAAAAACCAGTTATCACAATATCGTTAAAAATATTTCATTTAAGTAGAGAATTGTAACATAAACATAGGAAAAAACCCATTATTTTTGTGATTAATCATTACTGATGCCAGCCGGTCACACAACAAACGTGCAATCTCACATTGCATTTTTCTTGCAGACAACACCTTTTCCTTGTTCACCAAGAGTAGTTCTTTCCAAAAGTAGGCTTACCACACGTCCCGGTTTAGCCGGGAGAGTCCCAATTTCTAAGCCTTGTTCCGGCATTCCGCCCAGTTAACCATTACGTCCTAGTATTTCCAACTTTGATGACGACCTTTTTTTTAAAGAACACAGCTTTTAGGGACGAATTTCTTTCTTTTAACGAACGTTTCAATTTATTCATTTGGAATATGGTAGTCAATTTAGAACGTGTCCATTCAGACCTTTCTGATTTCATCTGGCATTTGCTTCGGAGACGCCGTACTCAAAAATGAACAACCCAGATAAAGATAAATTATTCATATTGGCTGTAGTAATTTTTCTCAAAATTCAAAAATAAGAATGTTATCATTCGTCATGCAGTAAAGAACATGAGTGTTCATGACAGTCATATTAATAAGATTGGTGAACACGGGAAAATACCATTTCTTCGCAAAAATTTTGATTATATTCTTATTTATCATCCAATCCACTTTGTACTTCACCTATATGAGTGTTGTAATCAGCTATGCATTCGGGTCAGGGTCGTGGTCGTCCTTGACAAAGACAAACCCCACAGTTTCCGATTGAACTTTGGAATGCACGTGACCGGGGTGAAATTTACCTAGGACCGCGGCACATTTAGTTTCTTGTTCACCTCTCTATTCTACCGTTTCACACTTGCATGTGGTAGTGCATATTGAAAGTTTGACAGCGTTCTTACACTATTGTCACTTTCCAAACAGTGGCAAATATTTTGTTCTTTGAATCGAGTCTGCAATCATAAAAGTCTCAATTTGCTTTCAATTTATGATGAGGAATCAGAAGGTATTTGTTTGAGCAATTGCTCCTTACAGTTTCTAAAGCTAAAACATTTTTCTTAGTTTGTACTTATAGTAACACGAAACTTATAAAAAGATTTATCAAAGTACTCTAGGTGGTCCCAAAGAGCATGAAGCTGCAAAACTGCACTTAAAACCGTTGCAGTACCTAAGCCAGTAATTCAACAGACAAGATAAATAATTTAATTAACACATTGATCTTATAGCACACAAACAGTAATATTCCAAACCTTATAGAAAATTAAACTACATAAACTATGTCTTATTGTGGACTGCATGGTACAGAGCTTTTCGCAATGCTTTCACTCATGGACCCCAAATGGGAATCAGTATATAAAACACATTTATTCCTTATGTTCAATTTCAGTAGTTACCACTGTTGTTTTTATTAAAACTAGAACATTAAATAAATATGTAAATAAAACATTAAAAAATAATATTGATCAAAAATAATAATAAAAATACTTTTTAAAATAGTCTTTATTTTTCTACCTGTGAGATGTAAAATTGCAACAGAGAGTGTCTTCTAAAATCAGTTATGGCTAATAATAAAAAGCTTTAAAGGTTAAATGTTGTAAAACATACCTCTGCGAATGCAATGCATGTAAGCAATTTAAAGCACAAGGAATAAAGCAATAACAAGTAGTTAATATAATTTTAGTAAATTCCCGAATGCGACTCATGGCAGGTAATGGGTTAAAGAATCCCGATTGAATGAATGAATGAATGCAAAGAAAGCATTCTATTTATTCGTTACTTGATCTTTAAAAGCAATAGGCAATTAATAACGTTTCATCCGATTTTTTCTAATAAAAATCTTTTTCTAATCTTCAGTAGAATTTTTGAAAACAACTCCCAAGCCGAAACTTAAGTTTAATTTTGTAAATGAAAAGCCAAAAGCCACATTTGCCCGTCAATATTACGCCAAATTTGTTTTTAGTTTTTACATTAAATTAAAGTCCAAAACGGTAACCTGTTCGAGTACACGCCGTATTTTCATTTGCGTATTTTTAAATTATTCAGATAATAAATATGATTAAAGCTTCCAGCAATTTACCGAAAATCGGAGTCGGAGTGGCTAAAAAAATACGAATCCGGTATCAACTTCAACACATCTAAAAAGGCGACTCCGGCTTGAGCATATTTAAAAAAACTACTTCGATTACGACTCCATCCAAAAACATGCGACTCCGACTTCCGACTCTGACTCCACAACCCTGGCTTAAACCGAACCAAATTATGTAGAGTCTCTTGTCTCTTCTCGGTTCTCCAAAGTCTCGTTTCATCTCGGTCTCAAATCTTCGTGCCTCGAGTTCACCTCAGCTCAAAACCTTAACGATGCGCTGTTACAGCTTAGGCTTACAAAATTGTATGGTTCAACACAGTCACTCCCAGAAATGGATAAAGAACGCTGCTGCTAAAAAGAAAAGATAAATGTGATCCGCAGTCAATCCCTGATTACCATGACAAATAAAACCACGTGTAGGTTATGTTTTCGTTGCTATCAAAGTTAATAGAAATGAAAAGTTAAGAAATTGATTTATCCAATAAAAACGGTCGCATGGACGCAATTTCGGTTTAGACGTGGATATGCCTAATACGGTTTAGCCTAAATAGTTAATACTCGCTTGCGCACATTTATTAAAACTTCGCGTTTTTTGAACCAAAGGACGGACACGGCTTGGCCGTTTCCTAACTTTCTATTTTTATAAACTTTAGTTAGTATTGCGTCTGATTAGCAGTCTGAATTTGAGTTAAGATTAAAAGTTTTGCTTTTTGTATCGTGCCACGTTAAGGCAAAATAACCTGCATTTGCTTGACTTGAAATTAAAAGATAAATTAAAGAACAATAAAAAGAATTCTAATCTTTTGTGCAAAATCCTAAATGTTTTAAATTACTATATGTAAAAAAAAATACAATCTGATAAAGTAAGAGATGAAAGAGAATTTGTTTACTTGAACTAAATGAAATAAGCAAACTGCAGCGTTCAATTAAACTTCATCATAAATTTCTTAATTTTAGCTATTTAACTACAGCAGATTTTTCTGTGTTAATTTATATTAATGTCGCTTGCTAAAAGTCTTCGATCTGTTTTTTTTGCGTTCTATATATATGTCTGCTTAAATAACTGCCAAAGTGGTTTAAGAAACACGAGAACGTTAGTAAAATTTTAATTTTTAATAAAATCGCAGTAGATCATTTCCTGTAGATATTTATCGCAACAGCACTTGAACAACAAGCTTTCTTGTTTTTGTTTTCTTGTTTTCCTTAAGTCAGGAGTGTCCGTAGATTAATTTTGAATGAACCGATACCGGACTGACTGGGATACATGGTCTCTGTAGTGATTTCCTAATGAGTCTGGACTTGAATCTTCTGAAACAGATTTCCTTGGCGGTTTTAAAGAACCTATGCCATAATCAATTTGTGTATTTCTTTTTATTACATTTGAAAAGCCTAAATTTCGCAAAATCCTTTTATCGGGGGTAGTTGATAAGTTAGGGTTGTTAATGTTTGGAGTTTCAAAGCTATTATCAGTAAAAAGCTGTACAATGTGGTTTCCTGAGTCTCTGGTTTTAGTCACAGTTAAATTATTTTTTTGTCTCTTATTGTTTTTTTTTGTGCTTTGGCTTGCACAAACTGTTTTACGTTCTTCTGCTGCAGTAACAGCAGTAGAACAAAGTCTTGGTTTCAAACTTTGGGTATACATTTCTGTTTCAACTGGCTGTTTTTCGTATCCATCCGTTCTTCTGTTATTGTTTTCCACATCGTTTAACGGCGCATCGCACCGCGTCGTCGTCGCTGTATCGTCAAATTCTAAAAAATAACTCGCGTCAGATAAACATGTATTTTCAGAATTCGTATTAAAGAATTGATCTGGCAAAGAAAAAAGAGTTTTAATGTAATAATTAGAACCGGACGATTTTGACTCGGAACTGTCAGCATGAGAAAGTTTATTTGCGGGGTTTTTAGTGCGACTGTCGCTTTTGCTTCTCATTGAACTTTGATTTGGTCCCAATGACGATGTAATAAACTTTTTTTCGCCTTTTTCGTCACTATCTTTTCCGTAATGTGACCTTTTTTTGTTGTTGCAACGCTCTTGTGGAGAATTTTCTTCTGATGCGACTTTGCTTTGTGCTTTACTGTTCGAGCAAGATTGGTAGCTTTCAATTAACTTCAAATAATAATTGGCATGTTCTTTTAGCTCGTGGTGTTTATAACTTTCTTTGATTAAAGCTTGCTGTAAGTGATCATGTTTCAACTTGAGAAACTGAACGTTTTCATTTTCATTTTCCTCCAGAAAAAAATCTTCAAATATTTTAGCTTCGTAACTCGATATTGTATTATGTAATTCATTGTTTGATTGACTTAGTTTTTCAACTTCTTCTTCAAGACTAGATATGCTTGCAAGTTGATATTTTATTTTATTTTGTGAAGACGTAGGCGGAAGACAACAAGAACGGTCCGCTTGCTTAAAAATATTTTTAGAAGTATTTTCAAACCTTTTTTGATCTTTGTTAAATATATCGTCCGATGACATTGAGTTAGAATATGTCTCAACTTGCCTGGAAGGATTTTGGAATTCAAAAGACCCTTGTAATTGAAAAAGAAGCAATTGTCTTCTTTCTGCTTCTAATTTTTGTAGAAGATTTACTAAAATGGAAATCTTTTGGTCTTTTTCACATAAATTATTTTTGAAATCGTCCGCTATCTTGTCGTATCTTGCATTTAATTGATCCAAAGTCTTATTGTGCTCTTTAATTCGTTTTTCTTTTACCAAATCGCAGTTCAGTAACTGATTTAGCTGTTTCACCTGGGGGTATAGAGAATCTTTGTGCCCAGTTTGTAAATTTTCGCATTTCTCCTTGGCTAGAAAGTTGTAAGCCTCTTTGTAAACTTTTTTTATGGCCTTGCCATACAGATTACGTAACACACTTTTTTCTCGCTTTAAATCTCGCTCTGAATTTGTTCGCAATTTCAAATTTGTGCCTGCCCCATTGAAATGACCCACCAAGCTTTTGTAATGCTGCTTTAGCTCTTTCAACTTGGTTTGATAATAGATGAGAATTTTGTTTAAATTTGCTGATTGGCTGAGGCCAGGAAACAGTAAATTTAATTTTTGCATCTTTTCTTTAGACATTCTTCCTTTTTCAACTTTTTGCACATTGTTTATTTCTTTTAGTAAACCTACAACGCTTTTAAACTCCTTGTATACCTTGACGAAATTTCTCTTAGCCATATTTACCGCCATTTTTTCCTTCAAAACTGCATTAAACAAAGAAATGATTTCTCTTCGTTTTTTTCCTACTTGAGGGCAGTGATAACGAAACTTATGCTTATAGACTTTGTGATATTTCTTTTGTCTTTCCGTCTTACCTCCATCAATCATCTAAACACAAAATTGATTTATAGCGTATAAACCAGTGGTTTCCAACCGGGGGTGCATGGACCTCCAGGGGTCCACAGAATGATTTTTGGGGGTCCATGAACTTTTCATGCAAAAAATGAAAGCAATATGTTATAGTGAAAGGAAAGAAATTGCCAGTTGGCTTAGCTTGCAAAAAATATTAGCCTGCGCAACACTAGAAACCAAGCTTCACTCCACAACTTAATATGAAATTCTAGTTTACAAAAATAGGAAAATATGAGAGCGATTCGAAGTGAAGACCTTTTTTTTAGAGAACACTATGATGTTGAGATGAGAATTCAGTTTTGTTGACCGAAGTGGGTTGTTAAGTTACCTTGAGTTAAAAAACGGGCCACGGTATGGAAAAGGTCGAAAACCGTTGTTCTAGTAAATTTCTCATGTAATAATATTGGCTGCTTTTATTTAAGGGGTCCACAAGTGTTTGGCATATTATCGAAAGAGTTCATGACACTGAAAAGGTTGGGAACCACTGGTCTAAACTAAGATAGATTGGATTAGAAATAAAAACAAACTGCTTTAAAGTTTACTTTATTTTAAAAAGCGTGAGTATTAAAATTTTTTTTGAAAAAATCAAACATCTTAGTTCGGCAACGTCACCAACTGTTCGCCGCGATTTTGGTAGGATTAGCAAAAACGACCCTTTTCTTCATTTTTATCACTTCAAAAATTTAAGTTCTGTTTTTTTTAAAAAGAGATGAAATAAAATTATCGCTTTTACTTTTTAGGATTTTTTCTGCTCCGCTTTTAATACCTTTGGTACTCAGTTCAAACTCACCCAGTGACACCCTCTGCCCCCAAAAAAATCGTTTCATCTTAATACCGCGTGTTGGAATCAAATAACTCTATTTAATCCGGTTTCGATTTCAGCTCAAATCAAACCGACGTTTTGATTAAAAACATAATTTGGTAACCAAAGTTACCCCAGTCCGCGCTCAGCATTCAATTTATTTTGTTATTATTTATGTCTGTTTGTTTTTCTTTCTAGTGCATTCATGTCAGCTTACAGCCATTGCTTCTCTGATTACAAAGTCTACTCCAGCTTCGCATATAAAAGAAATGCTGGAAACAAAAAATGTTATCGACTTGATATTTGGATTTTAAATAATTAATAGATGATATGGAAAGAGCTAATTAAGTAAAATGGTTTGGCAAATCGTGTGGAGAAATTAATGCTTTGAAAAAAGCAATGTTATTTAAAGCGGTTGGAAGAAGGAAAAAGAGTCACTTAAAAAAAGGAAAAATGCAGGTGGATAAGAATTCCAGGCTCGGTTTCCTCGTGGAAGATGCTAAAATACCGAACTTGAGGAACAATTTGGAGTAAAAGTGAAAAAGCAACGGCAGGTTTGATTATTATGTCATACACTAAATTATTACAAAATCGTTATTGAAGTTACGTTAATGCTGTTAACCGACCGGTTCTTTGTAGATAACATGTTCGCTCTTTAAGTCAGGAGTTAAGTAATCTCCTTGGTGTAGCAAGGCGGTTTGAAATCCTAGAGGTAGACGCGCCTTGACCACCTGATTTTGGAACAATACTTTTCCTTCGCTTATTTTGTCTCCACATTCCTAGAAAAAAATTTTTTTTCATAAAAATCTTCTCAAATATTGAAAGATGTATTTTTGTTAAGTAAAATTTCAGTGGTAATAAAAAATTAAAACTTGCTAGAAATAGTATGAAAATTTTTTACTGAAAATTGTTTAATTTTGAAACAGCTATTTTTAATTGAATTTAATTCACTTTAAGGAAACCGAGCAATACTGATTGAGGAAGGTATTTCTCTGCTCTGGCTACTTCAACCTGTCTCTATTTTTTTTATTGGAGTCTGTTTGGTATGCCTAAGTTTGTAGCGTGTAAAAGAAAAAAAAAGTAAAACTTGCGGTCCTGTCTATCTATCGTTGTGTCAATAGAAAAACTAAAATCTGATTGACCGCACCACAATCCGCGTGGTCCAGTCATCCCAAGCAAACAAAATAAAAACTTAAAAAAAGCGATTAAACTCTTTACCAGGCAAAAATTGTAATAATTATTCTGAATGCTCTTGTGGGGACGATGCAAAATCAAAAAATGAAAAATGTTTTTATTTTAAGAATTTAACGGACACTTTCAACGGAAACTAAATTGTTTGCAGTACAGTTGCTACAATGATTGTCTTCACCACTCGTAGGGGAGCAAGCTTTTGTGGAGTTGTTGCCGTAAACGACTAAATATTTTTCAAAATGTCAGTTCTATTCTGACCGAAGAAAGGTCAGTTCAAATATTAAAAATCTATCTATCTTTGTTATGGTTCTCCTTCTTTTTTGTTTGAGTAAGATGTTGTTTCCTCATTCCAGGGTTAGATGTCAAGGCAGATGATAAGCAGCCAGGATGTCATCTTCTCATCCAGGATTACGGTAATATATATTTGATACGGTAACATCAGCGTAAAAGGATTTAGAATAATTAACAAAACAAAATTCTGTTTCATATTCTTGTATCAACAATTAAAAATTAACATTTATATAGTATTAGCTAAATTCAAATTTAAAACAAATTATGATATTTACTTTAAGATCTTCGTGTCTTCCGTTTAGTTTAACTGACAAGAGCCCAATTGTGGTTGCCGAATCATTTTTTTTAAAGTTTTGTTCACCTTCTCCCACAAAAGTAAAAAAGCTCGTTAAGCTGTCAATCGCTTTTAATGTCAATGAACTTGCTTTGGAAATTGTTTCTTTTAGAAAGCTTCCAATGAAACTGTTATCTGTAAAATAAACACCGGCTTAAGTAATATTAAGAAAATCAATTTAAGACTTTGAAAAAAGTTTTGGTGGTGCTTATCTAATTCTATAATTGCACGATACGCTAAATTGGTCTCGTCTATCCCCTGCCCGTTTCTGCAATATTGTACTTGAGCAAACAAAATCATATATTCAGGCTTGTTTCCACTACGAGCGTGTAATAGAGCATTTTTGTTTGTTTCATTAACTTTTTTTACTTTTTTCCGCGCTTAAAACGGCAAAAAGCGCTAACCAAAGCAAAAAAATTAATAAAAGAAACAAAAAGTACTCCATTCCACGTTTGTTGTGGAAACGAGCCTAACGTCACAATTGGCAACATTGTGACAATGCTCGACTTATAATTTTGCAGTTTCTTTTTTTTCTGTTTGGCTTTGTTTTAAAAATGTCGCGATAATGCGTATTCATAGAGAAACTCACCAAGCTGAAGAAAAAAGAATATTTTGGACAGTTTGTCACTACCCATTAAGCGGCTTTGTGACTAGAAAGATTTTAACGTAACAATTTACCACGTTTATTCGGCAAATTTGAATAAAACTTTTCAAAAATGAATTAAAAAAGCAAACACCTTGATTTGCATCAAAGTTTGCATAGCTTCTGAAACTTTCATAATCGAAATGTTCGCTACTGCTTTCATAGCAATCGCTTTCGCGATCTTGTACGATTTCGTAGCAGCTTTCGTAACAATCATTTTCTTCGTCTTCAATTATTTTGTCTTCTGTTTTTTCTTCATATACCAGGATGATATCACTGTACATAGCAATCGTAACAACTTTTACTGTTTCGGTCAAAAGATTTGAAACTCACGACCAGCAAAAAAACCCGCTTGAAATTCTGAAATAAAAAAGAAAAGGAAATATTAAATTTTTGTTTATGTTTTAGTTAAGGTTGTGATTTACAATTTTTTATCATAAGAATATAACATGTAACAACTACAACAAAAATGCTTGTACTTGAATTTATTTTCCGGAACTGCACCTTACGATAATCAAGTAAATCAAGGATGAAGAGTATATATATAATTATTAGGTGAGTAGGAAACGAAAGTAAAACTAGAATTGTCAAATCAGGCGCCTATAGATGAGGTATAATTTAACTTTGGTTTCCACAGGGAAAAGTTGGTGGTTTTAACCAGAATGTTGCAGTTAATCTAAACTTTTACCTGTTCCAACTCCAGTTCCGAAACTTTTCTCTATCAAGTCATACCTAAGCTCCGGCTCTACTCCGTAACTCCTCGTTAAAAATTGCTTTTGATCCATTTGGCATACTAAATTTTGATATTGTATGCAGAAAGAGATACGTCCTATATATGCTTGACGCCAGTTTTAGCCCCAAATATTTCAAAATTTTTAATGTAAGGCTTTAATATTCTGGTTTATCTTTATTTTTAATTTTTAGCTTTGTAAAATTTCTAATCTCTTTTTTTTCTAAATTAATTGCAATTATTTGTAGTATGGCTGAAAACCTTTAAAAAGTTGATTGTTTTTTGTTTTTTTTTACGGCTAGTAAATAAAGAAAACTAAAGTTTTTAAACATGGAATAATATCCAAATGTTTATTTTTTTGTCAACCAATTAGTTTCCTTAAGTTATTTTTGTTATTAAAGAATGTTTGCAATGCTTTTCTGTACAACAAAAATTTAGTTTACTTTTTTAATATACTGTATCTGAATGCACCAATAATAATTACCTTTTTAGTATATGGAAATTATTTTTGTTATGAACAATTCAGTTGTTTAGAAAGCTACATACTCATAAAGATTAGTAATTTTCGAACAAATATTAGTAGTTTTCTCATGATTTTTACTTTTTTATCTATCTTGACATTTATTACATTTCATGAAATTTTATTTTGTTTTTATCCTGCTTTTTCAGTTGCAGTTATCTTTATTATGACATCATAGCTTGTGAACACTAACATATCCATATAATAACTAAAACTAAACAGAGCATTTTTATGCTTAATAAAAAAAAATCGTTTAAAACAATATCTGAAGCCTCTTAATCGCTTCTTACAGTATAAATCTTTTTTTTTTGGAAAAAAATCTTTTTCTTTAATTCTGAATGCTATAACAATTTAAGCGCAAAAATGAGAAGAAAATTTTGATTTGTTTTTGGTGTCTTACAAAATATATGTGTATATATACAGAAATTTTTCAAAATTTTTTGGTCGGTGCTCATCAGGAAAGTGCTCAATGACGTCGAGTCAGAGCGGTTAGATAATTAACTTATAGACCACAAAATTGTTTAATTTAACATTAATTTTATTTGCCCCAACAGACTGTTTCGCCTGCCTGGGCTCGTCAGGGGGCGGTTAAAAATCTTATTTCAAATAGAATCTGTTTGCTTTACTTCGCCGGTACAGAGCTCAATAACCAAATAGTTAGAGCAGTATTTATTAATAAAAGCACTAAAATAGATTAAAAATTAACAGTTAAAATCCACGACAGCCTGTTTCATCCTAAGAATAAGGAGAGAAAGAACATCGTAGTAGATAGTGAGAGAAAGTCTTTCTCTCCCACTATCTACCGCGCATTTGTAATTTGATCGCCAGTCAGTTTTTTGCAGCGTCAGATACGTAAATGTTTAGTTTGATTACAAAATTCTAAATTCTAAATTTTGAGCCTTACAACTAGCTTGCTTACTCAAATACTTTTAAATTCTTAAACTTTAAATTTTCAATTTTATTTTATTTTATTTTAATTAACTTATATTTACTTTATCCGTAATGTTACCTCTTTTGGTTCTTAACTATAATAATTAGCTTTTTCGTGCGTTTTTTCTTAACTTTTTGTCTGCGTTTAGAATCACCTCTTGATGAGCCGAAAAGGCGAAACAGACTGTTGAGGTTTTAATAAAATCTCTTTTGTGGCTTTTGTAATTTAATATATATATATATATATATATATATATATATATCTGGTTCGACCAAATCTAGTACCTATCAACCCGGTGCCGCCAGGTGTAATCTCTGCCTCGATGAAAAGCTAGCCATTCTACTGGCAGACCCACCTAGCACACTTAACAAAAGAACGGAACTCACCGGCAAGTGTCGCCATAAAAACAAATTTAAATTAAAAAACTTCACGTAATCTTCATCAAGCATCTAACTCGGTTTTTTATCATTTGCAACTTTTTTTCATTTTTGATTAGTCACGATTTCTGTAAATTTATACCGCGTCACTTGTCAATGACTAAAAATCCTCTTACGTTTGCACAGTTGCGCTTATTATTATTTTATTTGGATACGGTATAGCTGTTTATAGTTTTTTAAGTTGTACGAAATTTGTATAATTTCCCGTTTTTATTCTATTTTTATTTTTATTCTATTAGTATTTATTCCGGGTTATTTATTTTGGTTATTGTATTTATTTTTATTTCAGATAATCGCCTGATGAGCCGTTTTTACGGTGAAACAGACTGTCGCGAATTTTAATAAATAAATTTTATCTGCAGTGTTTATACTTAATTTGATATTGGTGGAACCTTATTTAAATATTCTATTTGAATAAGTTTCCACCTGACGATTCTTAGGATGAAACAGGCTGTCGTGGATTTTAATTGTTAATTTTTAATCTATTTTAGTGCTTTTATTAATAAATACTGCTCTAACTATTTGGTTATTGAGCTCTGTACCGGCGAAGTAAAGCAAACAGATATATATATATACTTATTTATTTATTTATTATGGGACTTTAAAGCAATTTTATATATAATCTTTTTATAGGCAAAATATATATATTTTTGGTGAAACACCAAAATCAAACTAAACATTTTTTCTCATTTTTACGCTGAAGCAAATTTTGATTTTGCAGTGTCTTTCTTTGCAGCATTGCGAAGGGTAACAGCCAATCATGTGGTTCTATCTCAATGATAGCGAGTTGTTCGGAACATTGGAAATGAAAAAAGTAGTGTAAATGTTTGATGGGAACTAAGGTTTTGGATATACAGCTCACTATTTTATAAAAACCGGGTCTGTTTTCAAAATTCTTGTCTGATGATAAATACTCGCAGAATTTTAAACATTCTTTATAGAAGCATTGAATTTTACGCCAACATAGTTTTTTAATTCAATAAAGAACAGACCAAAAATTCTGAAAAGCTATAATTTAAATACTTTTGCGGTTTTTGTATGATAGTATATCTATGAAATAAATTTTTATATCAAGTCGAATAAGCAAAAAAGAAAGGTACAAAAGTGGCACTAGTGACGTACAAAGCTGCCAGATCAATAAACAACCTTTTTTAAATGTGACGGTTTGTTTAAAAACAGACACTTGGCTTTAATTCTATTTGCAATAAACTGTTAAAGAATATTTCTTCAACAGTGACAACAGCCGGTGAAAAAATCCTGAGATGTTTACCACTGTAACTGTGGCGCCTTTTCAATTTACGTTTCTTATATAAATCATTGAAATTGCGATTTTCAAATAAAATCAAGTACTCAAAGGTTTTATGAAGTGTGAAGTTTACGTTGATTGTTATATTGTATAAGAAAATATATAGGTGATTTATATTAACAAGGTTTCTGTTTGGTTATAATAACTTTTATTTTAAATTGAAGTCGTGCAAACTTGGCAACATTAAAATCAATAAAGATATTGCAAAATAAGTTTGTTAAAACTTGCTTATTTTTACTTAAACGTCTAATAGTAAAGAGCGTTACCTTAAATTTGATGTCCTAAAAGGTAAAAAGTTGTTTCATCTGAAGTATGCTAAATTTATGTATAAAAATATGAACAATATGCTACCTCAAGCATTTAACTATTATTTTGAACCCCTTCAACAAATCCACGAGTGTTTCACACGCAATGTTAAACGCAATTTATTTCTGCCTCGTATGAGAACTAACTATGGAAAAAAATGACTTGTTTTAGTGGAGTAAAGATATAGAATGAAATTCCATTAAAATTTAACCCGAATTATCCCAATGACTACATTTGTAGTCATTTGTAGTCATTATTTCAAATGCATTTTCTAACTAAAAATAACTGTTTTTTTTATTATTTTAGATTATGAATAGCTTTGAGATATATAAAAGTTGTAAAATATCTTTACAAACACTGTTTTAAGTTGTGCCATAGAATTGTACAGCCTATCAAAGTTTTTAGTTTTTAGTTTTTTAGTTCTACCCTTGGGTTAATATGGGTTAAAAAGATGTTCAATAAATTGTTTAAATTTAAATACAAAAATTTTCTCAAAAACAAAATTTGATAATGGAGACTTGCAGTAAATTAAGAGTCTTTGTTTTTGAATTTAGTTCTTTTTTTTGAGATATTTTTTTCTTTATTCATATAATATAAAATAAGATAAAAAATCATCTTAACAGTGCTAGGTATTTTTTATCGGATTGTTTTTTGTTAATTGTTTTTTTGTTCTTTGTTTTTGTGTTAATACTATGCTACTTGATTGCAATTAACAGTTGCAGTTGTTAATTACAAAGAGAAAAAGATAGTATCCGACTCTGGTGACCTTTTGGCCTTTCACTACATCCCAGCAGTGTTGATAAACTGTGATCTAAAACCTTATTACTTTTTCCATATATTGCATTTTGTGTATTGATGGTTTGTTACCTGTGAAATAAATGAACTAAACTGAACTGAACTGAATTGAACTGACTGATTAAAAATGAAAACGAAAAAGTTTAAAGTACGTTTAAAGGTTTAGCGTTTTTTTATGTTTTTTGGATTCAATGTATTACCAAGAAAGAGTTTATAATATTAGTACTGGAGCAATAATAAAGATCGCTTTTTTTCTAAGCTATTTTTTTAATATAATTATGAAACTTAAAAAAATAGATCTAATACAACAAAAATACCATTAATTTTAAGTTATTTTGTTTATTTATTTCATAAAAGAATTGATAACAACGCCAAGGCTTGATATTGCCGCTGGCTTCACAATTACGTTGGTATTGCTGAGTAAGCAATCTGAAACCAATAAATCTTAACAGAATAGAATTGAAAATAGCTGTTTTCGTGGCTACAATTCGTGACCATAATATAGTATCCGTTTTGGCTTTTTATTCCATTGTACAAAATTCAGAAAGTAACAGACGGTTATGTTTTGAGTAGACTGTTTTGAACCAACTTTAAAGGAAGTATGTTTTAGGCTCTTTGCAATGAAATCTGAGTAATTTCTTGTCTTCTGCCCGACGTTTTTTGTAAAAGCAAGCAAAAAATTTAAAAGCATCTAGGTTAAATTTTTTTTAGGTTTTAAGTTTTTATAGCAATTAGTCTAATCTTGTTCTTTTAAAAAAGTCTGAGAAAGAATTTGTATACATTATTGGTTTGAAGAAATAACCATGTTTTGTTTATTTGTTTTGTTTAAATCTTTCAAGCAGAGATGCCCAACTTCGTAACGTGCTTCGTAATACTGATGAATTGCTTGCGAGTTGTTTTTGTAAGGCAGTCAAAAGACCTTATTATTTTACTCCTTAATCGCTTTAAAGTTTATCAGTTTTTTCCGCTTGCTTGCTATTATTCGCTTCGTAAACAATCCGTTCCCTTTTTTAGAAAAAGCTTGTTATAGGTGAATGTCTTTGAATGGTTTTGCGCAGATGTAGAAGCTTGAAGTAAAACTTAATGATTGATAGTATAATTCCGGACGTACTAATTGTCGAACTTAAAAAATTGCAGTTTTAAATATGTTTTATTTTAATTCGTTATTTTTTCTTTCCGATTCTATTTGAATAAGATTCTATTTGAATAAGGATTTTTAATTGTAATAAATTTAAATTGGTTAAACTTTGTTAAACGAACAATTATAAGCGTTATTTTGGTAGCAAATGCCAATATTTATACATACAAGTTGGTATTTTAAATCATTATAAAATATTTTCTTAGATTCAAAAACATCATTTTAATCTTCTTATTTCTATATATTTTTTGTAATAGACAAATCAACTCATGTTGTTGAACAAAAACCTTGCATTGTAGTTTACAACAAAAGTTCTCTTGTAGATAATTTTTTTAATGCTCTTATCAAAATTCTAAAATCGCTTTTACAATTAGACTGGATTTAGTTCAAGCTCTAAGTCATCATCCTTCCAGGAATATTGAATATTGTATGAAGATTTAAATCAGTTTGTTTTAACCCAGCATTTCAAATAAAACCTTCTGTTTAAAATCAATTATTTCGCAATGAAAGTTATTGTTGCCGGTTCGCCGAAAACCGGAACTAAATCAATGAATGCCGCTCTGACGGAATTGGGATATCGTGTCTACGATTATATGGATCATTTGTTTTATCATTCTGATGATTGGATGAAAATTTTTGAAGGCAAAGGAGGCGCAGAAGATTTCAAAAGAATGTATGAGAATATTGACGCTGTGGTAGACATGCCAGCTTGCTTCTATTGGCAAGAAATTCACAAAGTTTTTCCCGATGCGAAAGTAAGTTTAATAGAGATAACAGAAAGAACACCCAAACAAAAAGTTTTTTTCTTTTGCTGTTGTCAGAATTGTTACAGCAGGCCATTGATACGACAGTCCAGTAAAAGTGGTTAGGTTGCCCACTTGTTGAGCCATAGATAGCGCGCATTACTTGGTTGACGCTTCCGCGTGAAGACGCGATTACAATGAACAGTTTTGTTTTCAATTTTTGTTTTTCTATTACTTTCCCACACAAAAGAAAAGTTGAATAATAATAATTACGACAAAAAAAGTTTATTTTTTCACTGCTTTGTTTTATCATACTATATCACTTTACTAACCAAAGCTTTCACAGAAACTATCGCCACCAATGTCCGTTGAAACAAAGTTACAGAGTTTAAATATAAGATTCATTAGTACCCCATTCATGGCATTTCTGTTTTTCTTGTGTTGTTTTTTAAAATATTGAATTTATAGCTCAGTTAAGTTTTTTTTAAATCATGCCCAAATTTTAAGAGTTTGTATGAGCTAAAACAATGATTCTTAACGTGGTGGAATGGAACATTCGAGGTCGTTAAATAGAAAGGGGTCAAATTGGGGTCGATAAATAATTGTTGAGGTTTACTAAAGAGATAAATAACGGTACCCTTTTAAACTAAAAAATGTGTAGTTATTAAGCTGAAGACTTTTTCTCTTTAGTTATTTGATGAAAAAAATCATAATTGCATGAAAGGGGAGACAAAAAAGTATTCGCTTTAATTAAACTTTACATTAGCGAAGAGAGTGTTCCGGATTAGGGGATCAACAAAACATTTTTCACCCGAAACGCGGTCGACGTGCAGGAAAGTTCTAGAACTTCTGAGCTAAAAGTTCACCATCGTTTCATACGTTTACACGCCCATATGTTTGATTAAGTATTTAAAAAAAATTTTTATAGCTCTATTCAAAGATGTTTTATTCAAATTGTTTGAAGTATTTTATTACAAAGCTCAAAGTGTCGATACGTAAAATATTTGTTAAAAACTGTCTAAAATTAAAATAAGTGATTAATATCAATAATATTATCTATTTTGTTGCATCTATGCAAATAACTTGACTTAAATATTGTTTTGACAAGTCACAATAAATTAATTACATAATGCAACTTTATTTTTACATGCAATTACATAATTCAAATATTATCTAAAATTTTAAATTAAGATTTTACCATCTTTTAAACATTTTGCCCAAAGTATTTTTCCATCAAATTATTGGAAATCCAACTTCATCTTCCACTTTGAAATTTTAGAATCGGTGCTTTGTTTGTTGACCTTTCAAATGCATCAAAAAATATTGTGAAGAGTTTTGTGTTAAAATCGTGAACCAGGAAACAATTATTGAATAGGTGCAAATCAGGAAAAGGAAACTTGCTTTTTTATAGAAGTTTAAATTTTAACTTTTATTTGATTATGAGATTTCTAGCGTCATCATAATAAATTTATTTATTTTATTTCTTCATTTTTTACAGATAATTCTAACTATGAGAGATGAAGAACCCTGGTTTAAAAGTTTGCTAAACCAATTTCAAATAGTCAATGAGAAATTTTCTTCTTATGTTGTCATATACGGATTGAAATTTGTTCCTGTGTTACGTAAAACTGTGCAACACATGAAAGGATACAGTAAGTTAACTCAACGTTCAATTTTTATTTTAAGAATCGATTTCGTATCACTGTATGTTTTATTCACTTTTGTTACTCTCTCAAAAAAATACGAAATCAACAAAAAAACTGATAAAAAAAATGATGAAAGCCTGAAAGCATTTACAATATATACAGTATATAAATTTTAGATATTCGATTATTCAATTCTGAACTTATAGCTAGAGTTAGGTTTGTTATGGCCTTTGCCAATTTTCAATTTGCAGGCCTGCCTTATGGATTTTTTTATAGTGAAATAAGGTTGTTTTTTATTTAAGTGGCTTGAGCAAAATGTTGAAAAATATAGAGTATAGAGGAAAATTTGTTTTTACAGAATTAATTGTCACTAATAACCATGTGTTTTTGGTTGCTTTATGATAAGGAAAGCCTTAACAGGCTGGCTATTTAGAAGTTAATTATTTTGTTTAATAACTAATTGGAAAAAGCAACATGACAAGCCTTATTTAAATTTACGTTTTTTCTCATTTCATAATTTTCAGCCAACTGCGATTACAATAGCTTTGAAACAACGTACGCATAAATATAATGTAGACCTACCTAAAACAACGGTTTTCTAAACATGAGAGTACTGTAATATAGATGCTTAGAGATATTTTGTTTATCGCTTAAAACCTTTTAGAATGTTAATTTTATTTTAATTGATGACGCCAAGCCGAATCGCGACAAATAGTTTAAAATCTAAAGAGAAACAGCCGGCGGCAAATTAGTAATGGGAAACATGAAAGCAGTCTGGTTTTCTTTTTTCAAAATTTGTTGATAGATTTTGTCCGTCCGATGAAAAAGGCTTTTAGTTTTTAAATCTTTAAATTTTATAATTTAGCTTTACTCAAAAAATTATTTTTAATCTATGCTGCTATTTCAGTTCCAGAAGTTTCCGGAATGCCAATGCAAATTGGTTATTTCACCCTGGTTGTTCCTATCAATGAAATGATTGCTAAAAAGAAGTTTCGAGAAAGAAATGCATTCGTTTTGCATGTTTGTAGACTTAATAAACAATTTTTTCGTATTTATTTATAGTTAAAGATGAAACGTCGTGAATTTTATTTTTTAATTAGTAAACGAAACAGTTGCTTGACATATTTTACTAAAACTATTAATTAACCCAAGTTTTTTTTAAGTTCTAAAATTATTAAATTGAATTGTGGTATGGTGAAGTACAAGCTAAAATATCAGATTTAAATTTTGATTGAATTTTTTATTTTAAGGTTAAATTAGATAATGCTATTAAAAGAAAGTCGAATATTCTATATCATTTCAGGCGGCACCAAAAGACAAATTGTTGGTCTATGACGTAAAACAAGGATGGGAACCACTTTGCAAGTTCCTGGATTGCGACGTTCCGTCAAAACCGTTTCCTCACAAAAACGTTGGGGGAAACCACGCGATCGATTCTGCCGTCGACCATGAGTACGGGCGCCAGGCCACAAAAGAATTTCTCCTTTCTCTTGCTATCTTAATTGCAATAATTTCGTTTCTTTTTTATTGTCTTTCTGATTATTCCTCACTCACTCAAGTAGCAACCATCATCTGCGGCTTTGTCGTACTTTTATTTATTGCGTAACAAACGTAAAGAAACTTTTTATTAATCGTACTCGAATTATCCTTAAAAAAACTTTTAAGGTACCATAATTTTAAGTTTTAAGTACTTTTACATAAAAAAACTTTTAAGTACTGCATTAGTACTGAGCAAACGCACCGCCCCGTCCTAAAATACGTCAAAAAGTGGCTCCCTCTGAGCAAAATATTGCTCTATTTCTTCATAGTAGCCTCCCGTCTGCACCTTCACTTTAGGACGAAAGTAGGGATTATGTACTTGAATGAAAATGATGACCTTTTTTTTAGAGAACACTACGGTTTTGCGACGAAAATGGAGATTTTGGACGTAAATTGAAAGTGGTCACTTGATTTTTTTTTAGAGTTCACTTTATTTTGGGATGAAAAATAACGTAGCACACTAAAAACTGGCCGCCATTTTTGTAAGGCCATCACTAACTATAAACCCCTTGTTTAAAAGCACTATAAGATACCAAACCAAATAATGGAATTTTTGATAGTTCTATTAACCTTTATTATGCTTTCATCACAACAGCTTTAAAGAATAATTCTGGTAAATATTACTATTGGAAACTGATGTTGTCATCATGGTTAATATTAGCAGTGCTGTTTATAGCAAACTGATTATAAACTGAGAAAAAAAGGCATTGAACTCTAGAATCTAGATTGGAATGCCAAGAAACTTGCATCTGTGATAGCTGGCTGGCTACTTTGCCAAAAAACTTATGGAATAATTACAATGCGCCGGCTGTCGTCAATCATTAACTGTAGCGAGTTCACAAACTTTACTGCAAGAATATGACTGTCTTTTAAAGTTTTCTTCGTGGTGGTTTAATCATTTCTTTTGTTGATTTAACACAATATGTAATTAAGTATTTTTCATTGTTAGATTTTAGCTTAACTGTGGGTTTTATCTGAAAGACAAGCTGGTGAACTTATTTTTACTTTAAAGACTTTACCGTGTCTTATGCGACAAGCTTAAATTTGTGATCCGTATTATTTGCAATATCTTTTGATATAACGCTCAAAAATAATCTTTTAACATGGCACGTCGAAATACTTTGCAACTGTTTAAAGGAAAACGTAATAAGCGACTAGAAGAATGATGTTTTTGATTTGAATATTTATATTATCGTAAGATTGTTTTTGCAATCAAATTCATAGCCACTTAAAATATCGATTTCAAATTTAGTTCATTTCACTTTTTATTTTCGATTTATGTTTTGCTACAAAGTAAAAGTTTAAACTATAAGTATATCACAACAAACACATTAAAGGATGGGGAAAGGAACAAAACGAGTTTACGTGGTGACTTCTAAGGATAGTAATAACATACAGAAATCACAAGAAACAAGTTTGCTTCAATGCAATATGTTTCAAAAAAGTGTGCTTTTAATTAAAAAAATATTGTTTTTACTCAAACTATACTTTTACTACAAGTCTAATTGATGAGATATGCATAGACGTACCAGCCGAAAAAATTTGAGGGCCAATAAAGTTTTGTCCAAATTTTTTACATTTTCCCGAATCTTGATTTTCTGGAACTTTACAAATACAAGAAAAAAATTTTTCAAAAATTAGGATGAAGGTAAAAAAAGAAGTCTTCTTCACTTTAAATCGATTTTATTTTTGTCAATTTTTTGTCTTAAAACATAGTGATCTCTAAAAAAAGGTCTTCACCTAAATTCGCAAACTTTTTTCTGCAATTAGCACAAAAATCTTTTGATCTTTGTCACTGCCCTAAAATTTTTTATGTTACACTAATTTTTTTATCGCTACCCAAAAAATTCTTGTTTTGCCCAAATTGTTGAAACTTGGAAGGCAGTTGCCTCCCTTCTCCCCCGGCAGGTACGGCTATAAGGATATATTTTTAGAATATTATTGCGACGAATATCACAATTTTTTTATAGCTATGTTTATTATTGCGTCTAAAGGTGGTTTTTCCAGTTGTATGAATATTCTATTGCATAATGTTTGTTAATTGGTGTTTTTTTCTGTCGAGTTTGTGTTTTTGTGCGTATTTTTTTGTCGTTCTATCTTTTTTCAATTTGAAATAAATTAATAACAATAATATCAAGCGAATTTAAGCCGATTAATTTTAACCAAGGCGCCGAATCTTTTAAAATAATGTTTTGGTTCAGGTTCGCGTTCGGCAAATTTAATTTTAAGTGGTTCAGTTCCGGTTCGGGTTCAAAAAAATTATTAGCAGTTTATACGGATTTTACTATCGAGTTTGGTTCGATCCCTAATTTTATTTTAAAAAATTTTCTGTCCGTATTTTGCAAGCGCATAAACTAAAAACGTGGTTTCTGGATCGGGGCAATAGACATGTCAGACCAAAGGATTTAGGCAAGGGGTAAAACCGTTTCACCCTTTAAAACCGTTTTTGCACGATTTTACCAAGAAGTCCTAAACGTAATATATGCAACTGTATGAGCAAGATAAATTAGCTTGTTATGTATCTAAAATCTTATTAGCGCCCAAAAAATTAATTTAGGAGTGCTGTGCGTTAAAGAAATTAATTTTACTCCAAAAGAGAAAATTTTATGATTGTATCTGCTGTCGAACACATTGAAATAAGCTATTTGGATGTAAAATAACTTCCTCTCTTCTAAGAAACATTTTTACAGGTACATTTTATACCTCGGAAAACATACTCAGCGCCTGAAAATTCAGAATGTTCTCCGATTTTTAATGATATTTCATGGGTGTCAACTGTGCTATTTTTTGGATAATTATTGTTACGTGAACTGGCAATTTAATTGGTTTTTAGAATTTTTAGAATTTGCCACGGCGACTTACGATTTGACCTATAAATCTGGACTACGTCACTGTCATGGGATCGCGCGATGGTCACAAGACCGTACGAGGCACACATGACCAAAAATCATGGGACCTCATGTGACTCATCGCTATAAAGACCATAATTTGAAACCGGTGTCTAACTTTGGTCGTGGCTAGGAGCGACGAAGTAATGCGTGATAAGCAATCCAGAATATGTAAAATAAGTAAAATAACTATTAGTTAGTAAATTAACGTGCGCGGCATAATGTGGAAATTATAAATTGTAGTAATTTTTATTGTGTTTATGTAGACAGTGGAATAATTGAATTTAACCCTCCTTTAAATCTTTAATTGGCTTTCTGACGTAATAAAATTAAATACATTATTTGATTGAAGTACTCTGATTGCTTGAAGATTCGGTGTTAAAATTCTCCCTAAGTCTTTTCGAGTAGAATCACTCGAAACTTCAGAAGCGTTTGAAGGGACGAGCTTACAATTATGGTAAACAGTTTCACACTGAAAAATTTTTAAAGAGAAAATATTTCTGGTGGGTTAATAGATTTTAAAAAGTTAAACACTAAATCTTTTCATTGGCAAGCTATTTGAAAAAAGTCTTTATTTTAGGTTTAATTTTTTGAACTTCAATTTTTCTTTGTGCTTATTTTTGAATCCAAATGAATTGTAACCCAGTATAGGAAAGCTAATATATGTAATATATAGGAAAGCTAATATATAGGAAAGCTAATATATGGCTAAACGAAAAAGAATATAACCGAAAATTGAAAAATACTTAAAAAGGTTTTTTTCGTAAAAAATTATATAGCTGTTTACATATCTTTAAAAAAACATTTTGTTGAATACAGTTGGTTTTGAAAAAAGGCTGTTTTAAAAATGCATTGTTTTGGTATATGAGCATTTTTCAGGAAAATACATAGGAATGCCTGTAGAACTGAAATGCAATTTGATAACAAGTTTTGATTGGTTGAAAATAAATTTAAGCGATTGAATGTATTTACCTGTCACAAAATTTGTTCGGAAATCTTAAAGGACCAGTTGAGCTAGGTAACCCGAATACCTGCGCTGAAACAAAGCTGTGTCTAAATTTTATTTTATTTCGGCTCAAGAAGTAGTCTTGCTATGAGCCTGAAGCTTTTGTACAGTTGGTTTAACGGAAGCTCGGAGTGATTTTGTTGAAGACTCTTCTCCACAACAAACAGAGACCACTGTCTCTAATAAAAACGAATGTATTACAAAAATCACGACCGACGAAATTCTATTCCACGCTTTGCCACACTGCAAAGCGAAATTAACGCTATAACTTGATTCAATCAACATAAATAGTTCTACCTCTGAAGAACACAACTCCCAACCACTAGCGCAAAATAAATTCAACAACAATCGTCAACCGATATAAAATCTAACAGGGCACCTCCTGTGCCCAAACAAAATCACTTTTACTCGGCCGTCCCTCGAGTCGTCTCAAATCACCTAATAAAAATGTCTCGCTACGCATCGGCTTTATATAGAAAAAATCACGTGACGCAAATTTACTCAGAAACGCTAGATCATTCTACAAATCTCTAGAAAATAAGCTTATGCTAGAACCACCTAGTATATACGCGAATATTCTACTACATTGACGCGGATCAAAAACATATTACGTCATTAAGAAGAGAAAAAGGATATATGCCTTGCGCAATAGAAAGCGTATCGGGCATAATACAAGAGCAGCGCTCCAAGGCGATGCGATTATCCTCTTATAATAAAACTACGAATTACTTTTAGCGGGAATAAATTACATCATTATGATTAAAATTATTAGTAATGAAGTGTGACATTACCTTTATGTGACGTAATGGACGCTCTCAATGACAAAGTTTTTTTCTACCACTTACCAAATACAAGTACAAAACACAAGCTATAAGTAAGCATCGTAGTCGCAATCTTGTAATTGCTATTCCAATGACATATCGCTGCAGCATGCGGACGTGAGACAAAGTCTATCGATCTATCAATTTATTTTATCTAATCTTTATATTTATCCTCCTGACTCACAAGAAAGCGTCGGAGAAGTTATACATAGGGCAACCGATAGGCGACCCCAGCCTGTTTTCTGAAATGCCAAGGTATTATTGTCCAGTTAAAGTCTTTATTTTGGTTTTTAGATTTTATTTAGATATATGATTAATTTTTAGAACCGCTTGATAAGATCATCAAAAAGAAGAAAGTGCCGAAAAGTGTCTTCCTCATGGACACAACGGAATAACTAATTTAAGAAGTTTGTCGTTGTTTACTTAAATGAATACAAGTTGCAAACGTACAAAGTGTCGTAAATTGCATCATGAAGTCGTAATGCAAAAAACCTGGTCTTCAAGAGCGCCATCAGTATATTTAGAATACTAAATTGTCGGTAAATAAAACTAAATACATGTAATTTCCCAAACATGTTTCAAACTAAAGACGTCACGTTAAAAACAATGAACTTAAGCACAGCATTGGTTTGCAGCTTTATAGTGCCAGAAAATTTTAAAGAATTTCGTTGGGCGTTGTTTCTAGTCATCCCAAGCTTTTTGAATTGCTTTTCGTGCAGGCTTTTTAAATTGCTTTTCGAGGTTTTTGAATTCACTTTTCGTGCTTTTCGAGGGTAACCACTTCCAAAAGTAATTACAAACAAGAACTTTAGCAATTTCTTTTCCTTCATCCAAAAGATTAAATTCTTTTCCTTTAGCAAATCGAAGAGCTTGTCTTGATGCTAAGTTTGCTGAAACAATAAAAAATAAACCAAAGATAAGTTTAAAAAAAGTAAACTCGTTGAAAAATTAAAAAATTTGAGCTTTCTCATTTATGGCGTCAATCAAACAATAAGAATGATATTTTAATTACGAGGGTTAAAAAACCAAAAATTGAAAATTCCACATCGGCACACAATAGAGCTTAAGCTAATGTTTTTCTGATTACCAAAATTCTGTTTGCCAAAATCAGTTTTAATTTGAAATTATTTGACTATAAAATAACTTAGTTTTATAAGAAAGAAGGCTTTGATTTGTTCGTCCTTTTAAGAGACATAAGCAGCGTAGCATATTTTTCTGATCAAAAATTTTGGCGTTAATTAGACTATTTCTTATTATATTTTGTTTTTATAATATGTAATGCATACTGTTCCTCAAGATTTAAGTAACAAAATTCAAGTATTTTCTAAAAACTGCTATAAAACATAATTAAGACAAGTTTTTGTTGCAATAAAATCGTGGAAGATATTTTTTGGAACAAAAGTCGCAGCAAAATGTTGCATTTATGCACAAGCAATGGCGGCTCGCCCATAGGAGCTGCAGAGCTGTTCCTTTGTGTGTAGCATATGTGTGTAGCAGTTTTGAATATATAATATGTGTGTAGCAGTTTTGAATATTATCTGCAATACTTAAAAAATTAATAAATTTAATAATTTTAAATTTTTCCCAATTTTCTTTCATTAAATTTAAGTTTTGTTGGGTTGTTTAAAAAAAATTTTAATTTTGATATAACAGCTTTTTGTGTTGTTTTAAATTCGACTCAAAAATTTCACGCACAGTGACACAAAAAGACGCATTCCATTGACGCTTTATATATGGAAGATTGAATCTACGTTCGAGCTACAATAAACGCAACTTACTTGATCTAATCATGGTCGTAACAAGTACAACGCTTCGCTTTCTTTGGCATAAAACTTTTTAGTTAAAATGTGTAGTTAACAATAAACTTCAATTTTCTTCAAATTAACACAAATTTTGTTTTACAAATGGCAGACTCAGGAGCGGCAAAAGGAAGAGGCAGGGCAAAATTTTTTTAAATTCGCAAGGTAGAAGCGTTGTATTAGAATTGTCTTTACAATTATATAATCTCGATCTAAACCTAATCCAACAAAGTTTGAAAATATCGATTTAGACAAGGGTCACGTGAATTTTTTTGAGGTATTTATTATAACATTAATATAGAGAAAGGGATTAAATTTAGAAAAAGGTACTTTTTTGTTAAAAAAAACACTCTCAACAAGTATATTATTTAGCAAAATGGAGAAACATTTTCTATACAAAATTTGTGAAGATCAAAAAAAAGTTTTCTCTTGAGTTTGAACTAAAGGTATAAATCTTTGTAATGCAAAATGAAGGCAAATTAAGAGCTCAGCCATGAACGGTATAGAGATAAGTTGTTCAATGTAATAAATTATATTTTAGCTCAGGGTGGTCCAACTTCTGCACTCTTGTGGGCCACTTTTCAAAATTATTCGAGTTTGCGGGCCTCAGTCGGCTAAAAATTCCTATTTTCGTTCCAAAATCAGGGTGTTCCCTAAAAAAAAAAAAAAAAAAAAGGTCTTCACTTGGAATCGGTCTCCAAAATTCCTATTTTGGCGCAAAATCATAGCGTTCTCCAAAAAAAAATTACGGCTGCTGCTTCTGATCGACAAGACTTGTGCAAAATTGATTTGCGGCATGCGGCCCGCGAGTCCGTAGTTGGATCACGCTGTTATAGAAGATTGCCGCTACTTATGATCGACAAGACTTGAATTGTGCAAAATTGTTCCGCGGGCCTGTAGTTGGACCACGCTGTTTTAGCTAATCAGGTCAGAATTATCAAAAAATTTTTCTGTATTTTTTAACAACGGTGGGCAAACCGTTGCTCGCGAGCCGTATGCAGCTCGCCTACTTCTTGTATGCGGCTCGTGGCATATGTTAACTATGAAGATGGTCGTTTGCATCGGCTTATAATTCCCGAAGGAAAAACCAATTTTTACAGATCACTACGTCTTTGGGAGAAAAATCGAGAAATTGAAGACAAATTTTAAGTGAAAACTTTATTTTATAGATGATTAAGTTTTCGGGACGAAAATTTGGACAAAAGTTGTAAAATTTGGGCAAACTTTTGGATTAAAAGCTAATTTATTTTAATTTTTACCTAATTACATTTTTATTAATTTTTGCGGCTCGCGAACTGTATTAGTTTATTGAGTACGGCTCGTGTTTCAAAAATATTTTGACCACTCCTGGTGTATAATTTTGTATTTGTTATAAAAAGTTAACAGCGTGGCCGATTGGGTAAAAGCGCTTTGATTGACGGCGAATGCGATGGACTCGGTAGCGGTTCGAAAACTACTCACATTATTTTGTCCTTGAAAAAGACACTTTACGGCACTTTCCTTTGGTTGGCAGTCTTGGCAAGCAGCTCTAGATTTTGTTAATATCTTTAAATAACGATTAAGAAAGCAAAATATAAAATTTGAACCCGACAGCAATATCTTGGCATCTCCGGAAGCAGGTCGCAATAATTACTTGACAGTTGCTCTATTTATAGCGTTTCCGAAGCTTTTTACCGAGTGAGGAGAATAATATGAAAATAAATAATAAAAATATTAAAGGATTGGTGTGCCATATGTACGGTGACCTTGTGTTAGTAAAAATGCTTTATAGATTATCACACAAAATAATTCAATAATTGCATAAAAAACTTGATTTTTAAATTTCTGTTAGCTAAAGTTAATTTAACCAATTGAAAATTCTGTGCTAAAACATAATACTGGTGTTTCGCAAAATATCAAAAAAAACTTATTTTACCAAAGGATGATTCTAGCGGCACGTAGCGACTTAAAAATTGGAACTATCTTGCCGCTAGTTGTAATTATATGGCAAAAAGAGATTTTTTGCAAGGAAAAGTGGGTTCTTTTATATTTTTAATTGCAAACTTGTTTTTTAAGAAATTTAAAAAATTTTTTATATCATTTTACTCACAAAAAAATTATCTTTCAATGATATAAAATTTAAAGAGCTTCTTTTTATAGTTAATGGGGAAATACTAATTAAATATTGCTTAATTGTTAAAAAATCCATTTTATAGCGTTTTTTTTGTATCTATATTAGGGTTGCCATATCTGAATGGGCGGAATTCCGGACGGACGTAGGCGCACCAATAAAAAATTTTTGAAGAGGCGAACACGATAAAATTGTTTCCAAATCTAGGACGAAGACCAAAAAAAAGGTCTTTAATTCCAATCGATCTCGGATTTCCCTATTTTCGTCCCAAAATCAACATATTTCTTTAAAAAATTGCACATTGTTTTCAGTTGACGTTAAAATCCCGGACATTTAAGCTCTTTTTAACAATTTTAACTGACGGAGATTTTACCACTAAAATCCCGGACATGTCCGGGAAAAACCGGACGTATGGCAACCCTAATCTATATGGACTGGCAAAAAAAGGCACTGCGGATGCGTAAGGGTTAAGTTTGTCGTTTGAAACGGTCTCTAAACACAGGAAACACCAGAAAAAAGTTTGACTTTCAGGTTTTTTTCACGTTTTCCATGATAAAAATGTTGAGTAGAAAACTAGGTTACTTGACTAAATTTTGCTTTTTTTTATAACTGTAAGAAGCCCGCTTTCAGAGTTCTAAAATTGGTTGCAAGAAAGTTTTAATTTTTCGCAGAATAGTTAAAAAAATTTAGCATTAAAACTACACTGCATGTATGCAAAATTTTGTTATATATAACTTCCCGTCCGATCGAAATTACTAGGAGCACCAAATAAGTTCGAATAACAAGTGGCAAATTATATCGTATACGTATATTGAGGTAATGAGCCTTTATAAATTGGCGACTCTCGTAAGTCAAAAGCTATTTAGAAGTCCATTTATCTGAAAACTTGCAGGCCCTGGATATGTCCAAAATTTTTTTGGCACATGAACAATTTTATTAATGATTATTCTGGCGTAAAATCAAGAAAAAACAAAGATTGTTTAAATTTTTACATTCGTGATATAAAGAACTTTTATGTCCAGCTATTTTGCGATAACTTATCCAAAAAATGGTATGTATTCGAATGTGTCAAAAGTTTTTCAACACATGAACGATTCAAAAAATTGTTTTGGTTTAACACTTTGAGCGCTAAGGACGAGTTATCTCGTCCTTCATTTTACACTTCATATGCTAAAGACGAGATATACCTTCTGTTCACTAAAGTCATTTTTAACCCTTATTTACCTAGGCTGTTTTTTTCTGTTGACTACCTAAGGGGGGTCCTCGGAGGACCCTAAGTTTACATGTCCAATACTCTTAACACACAATAGCTGCGCAGTTGATTTTTTGATATGTTGGAGAAAATTTATTCTAGTTTAGTCAAATGTTTTTACTTTTAATATATTGGATTTTAATATCGCTTTAAACAAAGTCGATTTTTTTGGAGCCATAAGCTTTTCGTGACGCTCTCATCAGTGGCAATCGCGTCAAAATGGGACGAACCAGAGAAAATCAAAGTATTTATAGTCTCAACAGTTGGGAGAAAGGTGCTGCAGTCTCGGAAAGGAGAAAGGCACATATCCGAGACTGCAGCACCTTTCTCCCAACTGTTGAGACTATAAATACTTTGATTTTCTCTGGTTCGTCCCATTTTGACGCGATTGCCACTGATGAGAGCGTCACGAAAAGCTTATGGCTCCAAAAAAATCGACTTTGTTTAAAGCGATATTAAAATTCTGTACCACAAAGAAGCTCTTTACATATTGGATTTTAGTCTTTTCTTATTTTGCATAAAGTTGAAGGTCCCCAAATTTTTATTGATTGCTTTGTTTTGCGACATAGTCGGACTAGTCACAGTCTGCTGCAAAAATAAATAACTACTACGTGAGACAGTAATCTTGACAAATACAGCAAGACGTTCAAAAAGTTTTTTAACTTATCTCATGATTTTTGCACACAAAAAGTATACGAAAATCAAGAGGTAAGTCAAAAAAATAGCCTGCTACACTAAAACTATCCATCAGATTTGCTCAAGTAAAATACCAAAATATTCAGAAATAAATTTTATGAAAAGTCATAAAATTTTAAGTTTTTATCATCTAAACTTTACGAGTTATATTGTTTTTTTTATAAGGGGGGTCCCCCCTTAGGTAAATTAGGGTTAACATGATATATGCTATAAATTGTTTTGACTACGCTTACTTTTGCCGCATAATAAATCAATCGCATTTCTGATACTATCTCGGTCTAGTAGAGCGAGACAAAAACAAGCGCTTTAGCGCACAGCGAGAAAAAACGGCCGCAGTCAATGTGTTAAGCTTGCAACAGCTTGATTTAAGCAAACAATAACAGATAGTGTGGCTGTTCCATCTAGTCAACAACGTACAATTAGCCCTTAATGTAAATGCGCTTCGCAGACACACAATCTCAAATAAAACGTAAGTAAGACTTAATCAATACCTTCACATAGCATGTTAAATCCATTGAATTTAGCAACAAAATAAGCAAAAAGTGTTTATAACACAAAATTCTGACATGAATAATAACTTCAACTAATAAATTAAAAAAACCAATTGCATTTGTTAAGAGTGAAAAAAGAACATTGAAAATTACGATCACATGTTATGTTTATTGCTTTTTTTGTGAGTCTTTGTTTTAATACGTGCATGCTGCACATGCTGCTGGGCCCCTGTACTTTGTGTGTTTATTAAATTATCAATTAATCTCATCCCAGAGCATAGCTCTGATCTGCTTCGTGGTTGTTTGGTGCTTTCTTGTGAATATTCGTATCAGTATTTGATTTGTGAAGCAAAAAATAGCAGCAATATTTTTTGGAGCTGTTGCTGACGTTTGATGGACTAAGTTTAGCAAAAAACCCATATTTTGACATTTTATTTTTGGTGGCAATCAGTTAGTTTTTGTACCTATTTTTGATAAAGTTGTTTTTCAAGAATATTAAAAACTTTTTACTATTTATCAAGGACTCAAACATCAGTTTTTTAGATTTGCAGTTTTTTACAATTTGTATGATTAAACATCAAAGATTTAGATAAAAATGAATTTTGAATGGTTGTTTTTTGCATGTTTTTTAATGTGTTTTCTTTTTATTGATAGAGGATGGTTATTCAAAGGAAGTTGATATACTGCATTTAAAAGTTTAGCGAATTTTTAAAAATTCTAATTTTGAAGACATTTTTCTTTGCTGATTTTGGTGTGATCCGGGACTTGCTTCTAATTAATGTATATTTTCTATCAGGGTTGTGGAGTCGAAAGATTATGATCCGACTCCGACTCCTGAAATTTCTAAAATGCCGACTCCGACTCCCGACTCCGACTCCGACTCCCTAGTATGGGCAAAATATTTATCTTAAATTAGATTTAACTAAGCAAAAATCATCTTTTTGGGTTTACAGTTGCACAAAATAAGTCAGGTTTTTTAAATACATAATAAGATATTTACTACAAAAATTTATGTATATGAGTATATATACATATATAACTGCAAATTACTGGTGCTCTTCAGAAAAGTGCTTAATGGCTTCAATAATCAGAACGATTATTCCTGATTATCAAAACACAAATATTAAAAAAAATTTTTATTAAAGTAGTCCCAATAGACTGTTTTACCTGTAAGGCTCATCAGAGGACACAGTTAAAATAAATTTTTACGCTTCAGATGAAAACTTGCATCTTAGAAAAATAACGCTACCAAAAGTTTGGGTTTAAACAATTATTTTACTAAAGTAAGTGATTGATTAGCAAATAATTACTTTTGTCACGAAATATTAAAAGAAAACATGCTGTAATGTTGCGCATAGATGTATTCTTAAACTTGGTCGAGCTGCCGAAAAGATTACCGGTAAAGCGGAAAAAAGTTTATGGATCATTAGCTAAAAGAAAGTGTAATAAAAGAATCTTTTTATAAAAAAAGTTTTTATAACACTCTCTCTTAACGAATGATCCATACTAATATTTTATGCAGTAAAAAAAAATTTTTTTATAACACTTGCTCTTAACTAATGATCCATGAACTTTTCTATACTTTAAACTTTTCGGCAGCTTGGCCAAGTTTAATACATCTACGAGTATGCGCAACATTACAGCACGTTTTCTTTTAATATTTCGTGACAAAAGTAATTATTTAATAATTAATCAATCACTAACTTGAGTAAAATAATTGTTTAAACCCAAAATTTTGGTAGCGCTATTTTTTTAAGATGCGAGTTTTCATCTGAAGCCTAAAAATTTATTTTAACTTTTAATTTTTGCTTATTTTATTTCTTTCAACGTAAATAATATTACTTTTTTTAATTGTTGTGTTCCCTGATGAGCCTCACAAGCAAAACAGTCTGTTGGGACTATATTGGGACTAATACAACATGTTTTTTTTGTTATATTTATGTTTTGATAAATACGTATATACAGTACATATAATTATATTATATACACAACTCATTAACTATAATTCTTACTGTGTTTGAATGAAACATTAATACAAATCACATTTAGAAAACTAACTCGAAATGGCAGACATAACTCGAAACTAAATATGTGTTCTATACTTAATGCTTATCACATTTTCTGAACATCAAAGTATTTTATGGATAATCATAATGTTATCTTTAGTCTATTTTACAGTTATTATTTTTTCCATGGTAAATCGAATCCACGACAAACCTTAATGTTAATACAATTAATGACTTGTGTAGGCCCTGGGTGTAGGACTAGACCCTGAGTGTTGTTTCCTGCGTGTAGGACTACATCTAGTCGGTTCGAAACTTAATGAGGTATGCATCACTGACGAACTTTAACAAGAGCAAAACTCGAGTCTGGTGCTTCTTGTGTTTAGGCGGCTTAGTTTTGTTTTTATCAGTAGGTAATGAGGTTAAAACGTAAATATGAATATTTTATAATTGTAAAAATTTTTACAAATGTAATTAATAACTATGGAATTTATTAACAATAAAAATTTGAAAATAAAAGTTTATAAAACCAAAAGAAATAAAAACACGATATGTAAAAGAATTAAAAATTTAAATCCACAATTATAGACTACAAGAAAAACAATAAAATGAGACTAAGTTTAGAATTTTCCTGAATCACCCACTACATATAAAGAAACTCCAGAGAAAAATGTTGATATTTCCAAAACAATAATAAGCTCATAATTATTTCTCTCAAATAAACTTCAACCATTAGTTTGATGGCATGGAGTCCATCTTCACAGTAATTTATGGTTATACAGTATATTGATAGTAAGAATACATATGTGAATTTTGTCAGATTTTGTAAATAAAATAAAAGGGGGTCTGTAGTTTCTATCTCATGAATATTTCAATTATTTTAATTTTGTACGAGACTGAACATGCAGGTCCCCTGCCGTTTATTGACATTTATATTAGGAGATTATTAAAAAATTCACCTTGGTTCTAAACTTTGGTTGATATTTTTTTGAAAGAATAGTGCAAGAAGAGTAAGTTTTAATTTTAAAAAAATTTAATTTAATAATTTGGTCGTAAAAACAAAATTGCTACTATGAGTTTCTCTTTCATTGCAGCCCTTTTGTCTGTTCTGATGAGCCTTAGTGATGAAAACAGACATTCAACATTCGCTTCTGTTGGAGGAAGTACTTATTTAAAGACACGTCAAAAATATTTCTGTTAAAAGCTCAAGTAAACTTATTATTATTAAATCTCACACTTTATTAATAATTTTATTTGATATTTAACCATCTAATTTATTTGAAGTATTTCTTAATATATTTAAAGTTTCGATTGTGACGTAATGATTTTATTTGTGACGCAGTCATGACGTAATTGGTACGCTATCCCCACTCAAGTTTGTTTAGTAAAATAAGTTTAAGTTATATGGTCATATAGCATCATATTTATCCCCTTTATTTTATCTTGCATATGTTAATAAGTTTTGCTTTTTGAGATAAGTCATACGTAATGTCACGTGATGGTTTCGAGATAATTTTACAATTTTCCACCAAAGTCCAATAACTTAATAGAATTACATGTTACATAACTTGTTTACCAGCTTTTTAATTTGGGCTTTGTGACGTAACACTAACTGTCTGGCTGGCTTGTATCGTCGTAAAATGATTAATTAAAAAAATGCAGTATCTTCTTGAAGTTGCTAATTTTTTCTGGTAAATTTTGCCCGCTTCCTATAAATAGGTAAATTTGTAATTTGTGCTGTGAAAGTCAGCGTTTTGTGGTGTTACTGTTTTGCCTGTGTGACAGGAGTTAGATTTTTAAGGGTTAGTGAGATCTAACGCCTTAGTTTGTGAGAATAGTGACTATTCTATTTAAATAAGATACGTAGATTTAGTTCAGCCATCTGGGTGCTAGACATAATTCTATTAGTCCTCACGCTTGCAGCAGTACTATTTCGCGAGCCGGAAAACAATAACAAAGATAGTTTTTTACATTAAACTTTACTAATCGTTGTCTAAATTTTATTAAACTTTTTTGGATTTAAATAACAAAATTGTAAAACTCTAGTTAAATGCAATTTAATATGAAAAGAAATTATCAAAGCGGAGCACAAAAGAGACAAGTTAAGAGGAGAAAAATAGCTGAGGCAGCCAGAAACTCTTAGCGACTGAGTTTGTGGCTAACTAAACCAGAAGCATCTAAAGACATCAGCATTTGTGAGACAGAATCTACTCCCCAACTTGTTGACGTTAACCGTTTCAACCATAGCACCAATGAAGAAAATTCCAATACTACAAAAGGTAGATCAGATGCAAGCAAGAATGACGACTTTCCCGCCATCATTGTAAACTTAGAGATCAAGAAAGCAATTATTGCAGCAGGTCCCAAGCAACCTGAAGGACCTTTCCCTAAAGATCCGCTCCAAAGCGGTTGTTTATTTTCAACAAATTATTACCATTATGTAACACGATCATGTCTAAAACTACGAAGATATTGGTTATGTTATTTATTAAGCATGGATCGTGTTTACTGCCAGCCCTGCTGGTTATTTTTTCATGAAAATGTTTATCCAGGGACTTCGTACGCACTTTAAAACCCTTGGGATAATACAGGTTTAAATGACTAACAACATTTATCGCAGCGAATTCAAAGCCATGAAAGTTTCGGATTCGTCGCATCATGCGTGGCATCATGTGGAGGCGTGTGTCATATAGCCCAGTCGTAGAATCTCGAGGATAATCAAAGATATATCATTGACATTTAACTTCGTTTTAAGTTTGTATCATAGTTGAAAGACAGAGATATTTCCTTGAAATAGTGAACAATTTTAAGCTTGATTTAAACATGATTGTTATCGTTGATTCAAACATGATTGTCGAAGATAAATCTTTGATTTCGAAGCTATTCCGAAGAAAAATCATGCATGTTTCTTGCCAGAAATTAACGAGTTTATTGACTTGATTTATATATGATTGTCTCTATTGATTTAAACATGATTATCGAAGACAAATCTTTGATTTCAAAGCTGTTCCGGAGAAAAATCATGTATGTTTTTTACTAGAAATTAACCAGTTTACTGACTTAATTTATATATGATTGTCACTATTAATTTAAGCATAGTTATCAAAAATAAATTTTTAATTTCAAAGGTATTTCGGAGAAAAATTTTTTTACATTTTTTATAAGGAATCAAATGAGTTTTGTTTTGTTTAATTATAATTGTCTGTTTTGGTTTATTTATGGCTAATGTCAATTAATATCAGATTTTAAAAACGTTTTTGAGAAAAAAAACCTTTTTATGACATTGTTAAACAAAACTCAAAAATTACCATCAATTTACTATTTTAATTTGATAAAAATTGCAAAAAAAAACTTAAGAATATTTAATATTTTAAACTTTGCTATAAAATGTAGTTATGATGTTTCTAAGTTTGACAATCAAACTGGGTATTTTTTATAAAATATCCTTAGCCAAAAAAATTTGACTTCGGAGCAGGTAAAAATGACGTAAACTTTTTCTTCTTAATCAACTCCTCATAGATTAATCAATTAAAATATAAAGTGTTCTTACTTAATTTTTTTATCGCTTTTATTACTAAAAATTTTAATTTTTGTCAATTCTAATTTCTAAATTTAATTATCAATGTTTTTACACTTTTTTGTTCAACTGTAATATAAAGCAATGAAATCGAAGTAACAGAGAAAAAATTTAATAAAAACAAAAAACAAACCGACAAAGCAATACAAAAAATCCAAACGGTAAACTAGGGCTTGTAAATTCAATTATGTAATTTAATTAATTCAATTAACAGCTCTCTTCTTCATTTTTTCTTTTCTTATTGCGTCCACCTTCCCAGTCTTCGGTCTGGAAAAACACAATTGCGACGCTCTGCGCCAAATCTTGCGCTGGTGCACTTTGATACTTTGTAAGTGCCAGGACTTCTAAACAAAAAAATAATGGGTTGCCTTAATAACATTATATTAAGTATTCTAAAAATTAATTTAAAATTATTCAAAAAACATTAAGATAAAAATTAATATTTTTGAATTATAGAATTATTATACGTAACAACTAAAACCGATTAGTTTCATTCTGAAATTTTTTACTAATGACTACAATTGGTGTTTTTGACATTATGAAAACTTTTAAAGTTTTTTTAAATGCTATAGATTGAAGAGTAAATCAAGATTTATGCTTTTGCAAAAAAATTTTTTAGGTTTTTGATAAATTTATTTGTTGGAGTGATTTTATTTATGTCTTATTTTTTAGATCGGAAGCTTTGAGGCAATGTAAAATATTCACAGTTGAGACAATCAACAATTGCACAAAAATTGTAAAAAATTACGAAATCATAAACATGTGTTTATAACAAAAGCTGGTCAGAAACCCCAATGACTTTATTAAGTAAATTAAAATCCCTAAAGTAAATTGAATATTTAGCAGAGTGACACACTGAGCTATATCCAGCTGAGTAGCGGAGCCTGATTACAGGATTGGAATTCCAAACACAGTTTCAAATTTGCTTTCTATGTTTTACGTAAAACAACAGCAAAATAAAAGCAATCTTGTTTAAAATTCAGGCGCTTTAACATTAACATGTCGGCAGCGTGGTCGAGTGGTTAAAGCACCGGACTGATGATCAACATGGCCTTGGTTCAAAACCCACTTGCTCCATTCTGTTGTGTTCTTGGGAAAGACACTTTACGGCACTTTCCCCTGCTTGGTGGTCTTGGAAAGCAGTTTTAAATTACAGTAATATCTCTATTAAATTACTAGCGGACAGCAATATTTTGGCATCTCCGGAAGCAGGTCGGGGTAATTGCTTACCCTATGTATAGCGCCTCCGTCGCTTTCCTGCGAGTCAGGAGGATAAATATAGAGATAAAAATAAAAAAATAAATAAATAAACACAGAACTGAGACACTCCATTTTGAATAATTGCTGAAAACAGAAAAGTCGATTCTAAAATTACAAAGTAGGATATGCAAATAAAAATAATATGCAGTAAAGGTCAGTGATAGCCTTACAAAAAGGGGGGCCTGGTGCAATAAACGTAAGGGGGGGCCACTATTTAGTTTATTGAAAAAAATGTAGCTGCAGTCATTTTTAGTTTATGAAAACCAAGTGTAAACCATTTTTAGTATATGAAAACTAAAAAAAATCTTTATTTCCACAAGCACAAGTGACAACAACCTAAAAAACAAAAGCCGGATATGCACCTGATCTTTAAAAAATTTTTTATCTTTTTGACATGCCATTGATGTCCTGGTGCTACTATGAAAAAGTAAAGCAATTTCTTGTGTAGGGGGGGCCACTTTTTGATGTATTTTAGAGGGCCTGGTGCGGCCGCTCCGTTGGCACCCTATCAAAGCCATCACTGTTAAAAATCGACGTTCATAAAGGAAACGGAAAATTTTTGTCAATCAATTGGTTAGTAATTTAGCATAACAACTCAAAAGTACAACTTACTTGCTAAAGCATGGTGCAACTGGCTGTCACGGAAAGACTTTTTTATTCTTTTTCGCTTTACTCCCATGCCGCTCCAGGAGTACTCAGAGGCCAGCTGTTTCGACATTAGCGTTTTTAAAACAAGTATTAACAAAAAATGCTTAATCTTGAAGTTTTACAAACGTGGAAAAAATTTAATTTGAATTTTTGATATAATGTTTGTCCATGTTTTAAGATTATTCTCTAGTTTTATTAGTTATCAGACTTTTTTGTTTTTATCGTCTTCCTCTTTGGTATTTTTTCTGCAGAAAGGTTCTGTTTGGATAACCACTTCTTTTTACACTCGTGGTTTCAGTTCCTAGAAACCCAATCACAAGATTTCAATGCTTTTGTTCCGATGTGTCAAATTTATACACTCACTTACTGCTTTTGGGAAACACAAAAATTCGAATAAATTTTTTTAATGCATCATTTAACATCAACCTTTGAGTTGTTAAAGGTTCGTCAGAGCTTTGTTACCTGGAAATCATACTGTACCGTACTATTGTTTGTGCTGCTTTTAAATTATAAAATGAAATACCAAAATGTATTGTTTATCAACCTTGTGCACTGTAATATGTCTACGAAGTAGTTGGCTACTGCTGCAAATTTGTTTTTATGTTAGTTAAGTTCTTTGCGGGGCTGATTTATTCAGTTAATATCGCTTAGGCCTACTTATTAACAAAGTTTTCTTTGGAATGTTAGATTAGAGTAAATTTTTGTTTGTTTTTTGTAAAAACAGTTTTTCCAATATTTTTGGGGAGAAAATAAAGTGACTTTGTTACGATATAAAAGGAGTGATTTTAGAACGGGCTTCAAAGCAAGCTTTTATCGACTTATAGCGTAACTCAATGTCGCGATTTGAAACAATATGCCAATCCAAGTGAGCAAATTTATAAGCAGCAACTCTATTTTGAAAACATTGTTCTGCCTGATAAACAGTATTGAGCATCAAAATTTTAAGCATCTTTAGTATAAAACTTTAAACAACAAGTTCCTTCATTATACAGATATATAAAGATAAAGTAGTTACCTTACACTAAGATCGGGTTCGCTGAACATGATAAAATTCCAAGAATCGGTTTGCACGAATCCGTGCCAATCCCCTGAATCCCATTGCTGATAGCATACATACAACAAATGTCTTCAGTTGAAATATATTTAATAATTTCTCTTATAGAGCAGACTTACTTAATCACTAACCATTTTAAGGCAAACAACCAAAAAATAATTTAAGTACGAGACAGGAGTATAATCAGAGACAGATTATAAGCAGGAAAATGGTAGTATGAATTTTACAATAAACTAAAAGTTAGAAAAAATTAATATTTCAAATTTCCGAAATATTGTTGTTTTATTTTTGTTAAAAAGACCTGACGTACTGTTTGAAATGGACTAGTTCATTATTTCTGTTGGTTTATTTTGCTCTGATTTAAATCTAAAAAAATTTTTTTAACAAGCTTTCACGAGATAAACGTGATCACACGTTTTTTTAATTTTTGGTTGAATTTTATTAAATTTTTGTTTTTACCACAATCAAAAAAAAATTTTTAAACTAAACAAATCAAAGATTGTGGCAAAAAGATTAAAAACCGCTGTCTGGTAACCAGCAATGGTTTTAGTACGGAGCGGCCACACCAAGCCTCCCCTAAGAAAAGTTAAAAAATGGCCCCCTCTAAGCAAAATATTGCTCTATTTCTTTACAGAAGCACCTTGGCGGTGGCTCTCCTGCCTTAATTATAATACAAAAGTAGAGAACATAAACTCGATTAAAAGCGATGACCTTTTTTTTAGATATCACTATATTTTGGGACAAAAAAACTTTACCCACTACCAAGTGACCCCCCTATTTTTTTGCACCAAATCCCCCCTTTTGTAAGGCCATCACTGCTGGTGACTTTAAAACCAAATTCTATGTAATTATCTAATAGCTCGTCCTAATTTTACTACAATATTTTTTGTTGTTTTAATTTTACCACAATACGTTAATACAAATTTGGCTTAGAAATTTTAAAATCTCAGCTGAAGAAAAAAAATCAAAAAGTTCAATTAACGAGAATGTGTATCAACAATACTACACAGTGTTTAGGATCTTCTTCGTATGGCCGTATTGGTCTGGTAGCTAATTTCTGATTTAGTCAGAGACACCACCCCATTACAAACAACAGTAGGTTACCGAGCTATAAACAAAAAGCTTTCAACATAAAAATATATTTTGTTCAATATCTTTAATTTGTAAAGAGATTAAGCATTTTTAATTTAACTTTATCATTCTATCTTCTTAAATAAAATGAAAATAATTGTCGCTGGCTGTTCGAAAACCGGAACAAAAACCATGAATTCGGCTTTAACAGAATTAGGATTCAAGGTTTATGATACCATGGAACACCTGCTGCATCATTGTGACAATTGGATAAAAATATTTAAAGGAAAAGGAAGCATTACAGATTTCAAAAGAATGTATGAAAATGTAGACGCTGTCGTCGACGTTCCAGCACTTTTATATTGGTATGAAATCCATCAAGCATTTCCTGATGCCAAAGTACGATTCAGTCTACTAAGTTAAACGCTAAAAATTTTTTAATTTTTTTAAAACTAATGTTATCGTATAATAACTATGAATTTTCAAAAATGGACGGATACTTCAAATACATATTTCAGACCAACTGTCAAAAAAACTTTTTATGTTTAATGTCAAAATATAACTGTGTTCAGCGAACTAAAATTCAAAACTTGCTTTATGACGTTACCTGAAAAATATGCCTGTCTGAAATAGAGGACAGTGCCCAATCGCGCGGTATTTACTGATTTCTGTGTAATTTATGGACATAAAAACTTGGCGCAACTTTGAGATGAAAAATATCATTTTTAAGTCACGATGGTGCCATAAGCTTTTTATCTAATTTCGAGTAGTCTTGACGATTTTATATTCTTTAGCATTTATTCAAAGAATTGCAGGCCATTACCAGTATAGACATTCTATTTTTTTTCTACTCGCTCTAGAAAACGCTCTGTTTATTGAACAAGAATAAGTTTGTAAACCCGGCTATCATTTTATCGCAAATAATGAAGCGATTTTGGTCTAAGCTAGTTTACTATAAAATTAAAAGTAAAAGCAGCCATTTTAAGTATATACATTTTTGATTTATCTGACTCATTTACTATATTACATAACATAAACAAGAAAAACCATACTTTTGCAAGCTTAAGCTCTCATTAGGTTTTTAAAAAATACTTCTTATTGATTTTAGTTTAAATAGACACTTGATATAAATTAGAAATATTTATAAACGCTGAAAAATCAAAACAAATTGTACTTCAATGCTTGAGTGATAACAGCTTTTTCTGGATGGTGTCGTCATTATTCACAAAAAAAGAAGCATATACAATATATGTCAAACATATTTTGGTTTTGATTTAAAAAAAAACACAAAACAAAAGTTTTGACGTCACAACGTCGTCGTTTGAACATCGAGATAAGTAAATACCCTTTCGTTTTGGCGAGTTTGGTTTTGGTCTGTCATGTCTAACAGCAAGAACAGACTTACTTACGGCCCAGACAGCGAAAAAGCGCCTGCCATCTGGGCCAAAACAGTAAACAAATGCAAAAAGTTCATACATAAAGGGAATGGTGTGAAACAGTGGCCGGCACCGACCTAGCTTTAGTTTCCAATGAACGTTTTACGACTTTCAGCAATGATTGTTTTGATTTTATAGATTATTTTGACCACCCGAGATGAAGATTCATGGTTCAACAGCTTTCAAAATCAAGTAGAAATATTAAACAATTACTACGCAACATATTTTGGAATATATGCCAATAAATTTTTGCCTCTTGCATGGAAAACTATAACTTATATTCAGGGTTACAGTAAGTTTTATAATGATATCAGCTGACTTCAAAGTTTTAACTACTTATGCATACACTTGCTTGCTTATATACATGTAGCGGGCACTTAAACAGTATGTTTACATTACTTATTTTTATTCAATTTTTATTATTCTATTGCCTTAATTTCTCTACCTATGCGACATTATAAAATTGACTTTCCTTTTTTAAATTTTGTAAAGATTAGATCTAAAAAGTTAAGGTTCATTTTTACTACAAGTGTGGAATAGAGTATTCTTTGTTTCTTCAATTAACTTTTTTGCTTTTTTCCGCGCTTAAGCACTAAGCAAAGCAAAAAATCAATAAATCAAACAAATAATACTCCATTTCACGCCTGTAGTGGAAACCGACCTGAAGACTTTTGTACAAATTTTTCTGCTATGGTATTAAGCCTGTAGCTTTTTTAAAAGTAAGTCTTTTTTTGTCGCCAAAAATATAACTAAAAAAGTTTTTTGAAAACTTTTGCTTTTGGTACTTTGTGGTATAAACTATTGCATTTTTACATTTTATGCTAAAATACGATTACTTACATTGTTTTATTTTGATAAAAAAGAATTAAGCTTTAATTATTTGCATTTGCAGTTCCTGAACTCACAGGGATGCCTGTGCAAGTTGGACGTTTGGCTCTGCAACATCCAATTAATGAAATGATTGCAAGAAGGAAGTTTAGAGAGAGGAATGCCTTTGTTTTGCAAGTACGTAGGTAGTATGAGTTTCTGCGTCATTGCCGTGACCAAAAGAACAGGGCCGGCTCTAGGGCTGCTGGAGCCCTGGGAAAACGAAAAGTTGACGCCCTTGTTACAAATGCAATAATTAAAAAAATACACGCAAAAAAATGAAAAGTTGTATTATAGTTTATAACCTGTTCTTTAACAACTAATAATAAGATTGTTTCTACACGGTTCACATTCATAAATTTTTTACAAGGAAAAACTTAAACATATAAAATAATATAAATGAGTCTGAGACCTTTCTTGGCTTTTAACAAGGAAAAATAACATTTTCGTCGCAACCTGGATTTGGGACAGTGCAGAAAATCAGCCTACCTGAAATATTTTTTTCTTGCCTTTAAATTATCAAATCTTTTCATTGCACTTTCTATATTTATATTTTTTGTAATTTCATTTTCAATGGACAAAACTGTCCAAGAATTCAATCTATCTTCAGACATGGACAACCATACAACTGTTTTCATAAGCTTTAGCTTACTGAAACGTCTCTCGCCACCAGCAACAGTATTGTGAGCATCATTCTTAATGCAATCCACAGATTCGGCATAACATCTTTCAACTGATTAGTGTTTATGAATCTATTAGCTTCTATTGAGAACCCTTTCATCATCAGGAAACAATTTCTTGATTATATACAGTTCAGACCAGAGGTCACACCCATTAATACCATTATTTTTGTTGTGCCTTAATTGATTTTCCACATGCTACTTTGAGTTCATTTTTTTGGGAAAATCTTTTACATCCTTTAAAAATCCCTTATGTCATTAAATCTTTTTAACTACTCAAATCTTCTGATAAAAAATTAATTGCACTCTCCAATGTTACATTAAAAAAAATGATTTTCAAAATATTTTTCTGGTTCACATACATTTGAAACTTCATCAGTGGACTCATATTTATAAAGCCTCTTCTTTCTGGGAATTCTCTTGTTTTTAAAAATGACATCTACATCTAATTCTGTATTGATAATAATGATGTAAAAAATATAAAATGTCACCTTTCTGAAAAATTTGATTCGAAATCATTTTTGTACGGCCTATCCTACTTGGTAGATATTTTCGGTCATATTAACAACGTTAATCGTGCCATTCAGAGGCCAGGTGTGACAATATTGAATGCAGCTGAAAAACTGAACTCGTTCTTGCTCAAGTTCTCTCTTTGGAAATGTAGATTGGAAGTAGGTAATTATGCTAGCTTCCCAATGTTAGAAGATCTTATTTTGAAGCATAAAACTCAGAAAGAAAGTGACATTTTTATTTCTATGAAAAAGGAATTTTATTCACACTTGGATACTCTACAAACCTCCTTTGAAGGCTATTTTAATTTGGAATGCTTTGGGGACGAGTCATGGATTGGAAATCTTTTTCTCATTGACTTGAACAGTATTGGTGACGAAGATCCCAACAAAGATGACCTTATTGATTTGAGAGCAAGCAAACTTTTACCCATCGAATTTAATGCTACTTCTCTGGAAAAATTTTGATGATCAATTAGCATTCCGATTCCATTTGCTACTATTTACCTTTCCGAGGTTGCATTTTCGGCTCTTGTTACTATGAAAACCAAACACAGAAATCGTTTGGACGTTAACATGATATGCGTGTAGCTTTATCAGAAACCAAACCACAGTTTAGTGTTTTTGAGCAAAAAAGACAACAATAGGCTTTTCAATAACTTGCACCTGTATTCATTTGAAGCTATTTTTCTGATGATTCTTGAATGTAACATGTTATGTTTGAGCAATTTTATAATTTAATTCTACTTACAATATTGCATATAAAGTTTGCTAGTATTTGTAAATAAAAGCGTAGTTTTCCAAATTATTTGGTTAGGGTCGGTCTTAAAAATTTTGGGTTGCGTAAGCTTGATAATTATTTGAAAAGGGTCCGTGACTAAAAAAAGGTTGGGAACCATTGATTTAAAGGGACACTGTTTGTTTAAATGGCGATTACGCCTTTCAAATTTTCAGATTGTATTTTCAAAAATTTTTCATGAAAATACTTATATGTATGTACCAGGGTGACCCTAAAAAAAACAGAACCCAAACAAATTTTATAAATCTTATCAACATCAATAGAATTTCACAAAACTCGGTCGAATTAAATATCAATCTTTGTACCATCATTCCTCAAAGTTTCAGTTATTTTGGTTGTTTACATTAAAGTTATTTATTGTTTGAAATGTGCTCTAAATGGGCTCAACCACATTGGAGGGAAACTTGCAGACGTCACGCAAAATTGTCAATTATTCCAGCACATTTCTCTTTTTGGATTTCTCAAATTTTTGCTGTATTTAATGCTTTTAGTTCATCATGGTTTAAACTAATGGCACTTAATACAGCAAACAATTTGAGGAATCTCAAAAAAAGAGATCAGTTTGAGTGAGTGGCAATTTTGCGTGACGTCTGCAAGTTTGCCTCCAATACTGTTGCGCCCATTTGGAGCATATTTTAAACAGTACATAACTTTATTGTAAAGCAATTAAAATAATTGAAACTTTAAATACTTTGATTGTACAAAGATTGATATTTAAGTCGACCAAGTTTCTTGAAATTCTATTAATGTTAATAAGATTTGATAAAATTTGTATGGGTTGTTTTTTGGGTCACCCAGTACAATAACGAATAACGAAAAAAATTCATTTTATAAAATTTGATAAAAATCGCTTAAATTTAAAGATATCATAGATCTTTAATGGCGCCCTGGACAGTTGCCCAAGTCGCCAGTACCTTAAGCCAGCCCTATGTAATGAACTCATAGTGTTCTTTATTATTCAATAAAAAAAAATTTTTTAACTAATTAAACCACAGTTCGGAAAAAAAATTCGCTTTCACGTTAATTAAAAACTGTACGTTACAGTTCAGATAAATCCAAAGGACTTTTTCTTTTCTAAAAGACGTAAACTAAAGCGTCATAAACGTGTACGATTAAAAAGTCGGCAGTGTGGTCAAACGGTTAAAGGCGCTGTGATTGGAATTGAAATGGTTTCGGTTCAAAATTATTTTTGAGCCAATTTGTTGTGTCCTTCGGAAAGACACTTTACTCAACTTTTTCCTGCTCGGCGATGCTGGCAAGCGGTTTTAAATTTCAGTCATATCTTTATAAAACAAATAACCAAATAAAAAATTACTATCGGACAGCAATACCGTAGCATTTCCGAAAGCAGGTTGGGGTAATTGCTCCACATATAGCGCTTTCCACCGAGTGATGAGAATAAATATAGAAATTAAATCAATCAAATTAGTCATTTTCGCACACCTGTTGTCTGATTGGAGCAACTTCGGTGGACAGAAATTTAGAAAATGCACTTTACTCTAATATTTGTCAATTATTTTTTATTTGGCTAGATTAACGTTAAAATTACAATGTTTGTTATAGGACACCGTGGAAATTTTAGGATGGAAAATCAAAAACACAAAATAATCTCTTAAACTAATGCCGGGACATTTGTGCATCACGGTGATATGAAGTAAACTAAATTTCATTAAAACTAGGATTGAAGATTTCCCGGACTTTTTATTATTCCAATCTTTCGGAAAAAAAAATTTAAATTTTCCGGAAATTCCGAGATCCCAGGATATTTCGAAAATTTTAAATAAAATGGAAAACCAATATTAAAGGTGTGACTTCTACTCCTCTTATATAATACTTGAATTTTTCTTCTCTTAATTGTTTATAAAAAAGGATTTAGAAAAATAAATAAATTTAACCACTTTATATTCACTATAAAAAGATGAGTATAGGGAATCACTCCTAACTCTGCCACTGCTTTAATGAATATAACCAAAATCACTTTTGGCCTGCAATATATTCAATTGATCGAGAAAATGCACACACAGGGGTAATTTGGCCTCTTGCCATCGAGGCAAATGACACATTACTGTGCAAAAGTACAAAGACTCATTCGATTTCGACCAATCTCACATTGGTACTTCGCTGTTTACGACCGCATTGCGCTAATTTTCAACAGCCAGGACAATTGCTGGTGAAAATTGACTTGGTAAAGTGCAAAGAATAATCAAGCTAGCTAATTTGAAGGAAAAAAAATATATTGTTTATCTAGACACAAATATTAGAAGATTCAAAAGCATAATTTCGGGGCCTCAAATTGTAAAAAAGAAAAGGTAATCTTATCTTAAAACAATAGAAAAAAAATCAAAGGTTTAGCTTAGCATAGTGCATATAGCCTAATTAAGAACAGAAGATTCTATTGGGGAGCAAAATTCTCCGCCAGACAGCTGTTTCGACTATTGAAGTCTCGTCAGTGACGGTTTAATTTTTGCAAATGTTGAAAAATCAAAAGGCAAAATGACAGAAGTGCCAATTTGATTTTTACAGAATGTCAAAATTCAAAAAAAAGATTAAACACTTTATATTCTCTTTAACAAAAATCGCTTTTTACAAAAATATAAAAGTTTATTTCAATATAAGTAAACAATTTAGCTTTGTGGATACTTTTGATAGCTAGCCGCAATATTGTACGTTCAGATCAGCTTGGTGGCAGAGATACGCCATATAACCAAGGGCGCCGGAAAATTTTTTGGCGGGAAAGGCAAACTTTAAAACAAAGGGACATTTTTTTTAAGTTAAAAAAATTGTAGTTAAGGTTCATAGCGTACCAGCCAAAAAATTATGAGAGTAAAATTCAATTCTGCGCAAATTTTATCGATGGTTGTCCAAATCATAATTTGGTAGCATTTTACAGAAATGCCGCTTTTAATCTGCGTTTATTTTGGTCTCAAAAATCTAGTGATGACAAACAAAAAAGATTTTTTTTTTAAATCTGTAGGACATTTCTCCATTTTTGTCAATTGCCTCCAAATAAAACATTCTCCTTAAATGCCCCTGCCTCCACCACCACCCGTCCCGCTTCCAGTACCCTTGACGATAACTTCCATTATCATTGAGAAAATACTTTTGCAAACATTAGAAATTTTCTGATATTCCAAGTTAGTATGGTTATCAAAATTTTTAATTAAAATAAAATATACGGGGATTTTCCGGGAAGTTTGACCGGGATCCCGGGGATTTAAAATTCAAAAATTGTACGAGCTCCTGGGACATAAACTTTTAATTAACAGTCAAGAAATTTTCAAACAAAATCTCTCAATCCAAATCGATAATCATACCGATAGCTAAAAAAGATCAAGTATTCCATAGGGCACCTTGTTAATTCTAGTGTTAAGTTAGATAATTTGAAATCGTTTTTTTTTTTGTACACTCAAAAATGCAACTTTAACTGAATAAGACCAACCTCGGGTTAAAAAATTAATTAATTTTTCAAGGCCACCAATTATGTTTTTTCAGTTTTCTTACCAACAAGTTTTACTTGAAATTAATTATTTAAAAAAAAGCAACTAAATCTCTGTTTTGATAAAAGCGTTCTTTTATTTAAAAAAGTTGTTCTGTCTTTTATGTATTTCTTAGACTCAATGTAATTATTTTTGGAGAAAACTTCTCTTACAAAGACAGTAAAATGGTTTACCAACCCAGAGAAAATGGATGATTAAAATTCAATTAATAATTTTCTTTTTAGGCGGCGCCAAAAGAAAAATTGCTGGTGTACAACGTCACGGAAGGTTGGGAGCCTTTGTGCAAGTTTTTAGATTGCAATGTTCCATCAAAACCGTTTCCTCACAAAAACAAAGGCGGCCAAGATTTAATAAAAGCAGCAGAAGAAAATTATGTCCAACAACTTAAAAAGCAATTTGTACTTTCACTTATAATTTTTGCGTTTTTTGTTTTACTTTTTTGTTATATAACGTCAGATTATTCCTATTCCACTCAAATTATTACAGGTTTTTCCTGCTTTTTTGTGCTTTTAGTTCTGCTGTAAAAATTAGGATCATAAAAACCAAAGTATCCATTTTAAAATATATAGTTGATAACACAGACATACCTAGACGCAAACACTTTATCTCCTTTCTATTTTTCTATTAATAATAATTAGAAAGCGACAAAGAAACCATTCTAAACACAAACTGACCAAGAGTTTGTCAAAAAATTAAATTACTTTTTACTTGACCCAAATTTAGTTAGCTGCTTATTAATTGAGTAAAGTGTATTGCTTTAAAAGTTACTTTTGAGACCACAGCAACGTCACCAGGACAGGAATCGAACCTGTTCACTTTTTTTGTGAAAATAACTCACGAATTTTATCCGGTTGTTGTCTTGTGAAAAGCAAGTCAAATGATCGCTTTTTACTTAGGTCAGCGATGCACAAGCTTTCTATTGTTGCCGACCGCATTTCAGAAATAGTTTTGATTAATGGTCTCGAGTTTGAAAAACTAGATAAAACCCAAAAAAAGTGGTTTATGTTTAATCAAAGCATGAGCGTGATTTTGGCACCTTTGTTTGTAAGTGAAGCCTTTTATGTCTTAATCTTGCTATTTGGGGTTAGAAACCTTTTTTTATGTTCGGTAACTATTGTACGTAATCCATGATTAGCCTTTCGGTCCTTTTCAAAACAAGGCTGCAATAAAAGGAAATATTTTATTAGATTAAATTTGTAATTAGTTGTTGACATATGTGCACAACCGCATAAACGATCGTTTATCAAGGCCGAACATTGTGCACCGTGGACTTAATTGGGCTTAACTTTTGTCTCAAAGTCACAATGAAATATGATAAAAATGATTTTGTAAAATTTATTTGAAATTTAGTGTTGTATAGTTGAAGTGGTCGATTAATTAAAAAAGGCCCAGAGTAATATTTTCTAAAAATTTGTTGAAAACTTTTAAACTGGCTAAACTGTAATTGTTTTTTAAAAGATACGCCAGAGTTTGTTTGTTTGTTTCTGTTTTTTGCATGCCCTTGGTGTTTAGGCTTATAATTTTTTGATACTAAATTTTGTTTTTCTGTACTTTCAATTTTTATGTAAGCTATATATGACTCATGAGAAAATATACTGTAGACCTGTAGCGTTTGGGTTTAAATAAAAAAAAGAGTTAAATTGTTGCAGTAAAGTAACTACACTTTTACTCCCACTTTGTAACCTACAACGCAGAAATTTCCAATATAATTTTATACCTGTTAAAAGGCTTGTCAACTTATTTTGGGTTCCATGGGCACACTTCTTGGGTATAGGCTATTTTTGGCTCTATGGACATCCATTGAATGCTTTTGTTGTAAAAAGCTCCTTCAAAATAAGTTTTTTATATTTTTATAAAGTTGCTGATTGCAATCTTATGTGTTTTGAAAAATTGGAAGACAGTGGCGTGACTGACAGCATTCATCACGGATGTCATTACAAAGCGTTTGATAACCGCTCTACCAAGCTGCTGCCTTCCGGTTTCTCAAAACACAATGAAGTACAACGCGAGCCACGAAAAGATTTTAACACTTCGTTTTAAAGAAGCTTATTATCTTTAAAAATACCAAATTAAACGTTTCGTTTTATTAGGCGTCAAGCGATTATTTTGATCTCCTTTGGGAGATACCAAGATATTGCTGTTTTTTGAAAATATTTTTGTTTAGTTATGAGTGGAATATGATATGACTAAAATGTAGAGTTTCTTGCTAAGATTGTCGAGCATAGAAAAGCACCGTAAAATGTTTTTTCTAAAGACACAAAACAAAATGACGAGAGTACGTTTTAAACCCCGACCGCTTCGATTGCGTTAGACGTCAATGCGTTTTACGAGTTCGCGTTGCTCATTACCGCAACACTGAGCCGGGGGGACACAACCATTTAGAAAACCATTGGTTGGTTAATCGATTTTATGTATTAAGTTATGATTATTACAAATAAAACTTTTTTTGAGAAAATATAGTTTCTAAGTTTTTTGTTGTATTTTGCTTTTTTTAAATGTATCTTTTTGAAAGGCAGTTACACCCAAAATACAAATTAAGCTTTTAAGAATTTTTTAGACAGTTCTTAGTCAACCGGGAAAAAATGCTAAGTTTTTTATCTTGGTAGTTATCTCAAAAACCAAAAAATTACGATTAGTGGCGCACGTAAGTTCTGTATCAATGCAAGGCTAGACAGCTGAAATTATATCATTGCAATCAGCAATTGCAACTGCTGCAACTGCTAGAAACAGTGAAAGTACAGTTTTATGACAACTAAAGAAAAAAATGAAATGTACTGTTAGAAAAGAGTTCCTTGATGAACCTAAAAAAGGCTCTGTTAAAACTAATTGCAAACATTAGCTTTAATAGAGCTTTTTTAGGCTGATGAAAGAATTTTTTTCTAACAGCCTGTTTCAACTCTTTCAATTTGCAAATTGCAAACAAGAACCTTGCAATTAATCAGATAATTTTCAAAAACCTAAAAGTGACTGTTTTTATGTTGCTGTGAGCATTGTGATATTTCGGTCTCCGTTAACAGTTATTTGTTTCATTTCATTTTTCATTCTATCTCTATGTTTATCCTCCTGACTCGCATGAAAGCGACGGAGGCGCTATACATAAGGCAAGCAATTAACCCGACCTGCTTCCGGAGATGCTAAGATATTAATGTCCACTTGAAATTTTTTATTTTGGTTTTGTCCAATTTATTTTGGTTTTATTTTGGTTTTGTCCAATTGAAAGTTTATAAAGATCTGACAGTTGAATTATTGAAAACAAATGTTGCAAAAAAATAATGTGACAAGGAAAATTTACAAGCGAGAATTCTATCATCGGTACCACAGTTTCAATAAACAATATCTAGCACTGTGGCACTCTTCTGGAAACTGGAAAAACTTGAAGGAAACTTTAAGTAAAGACATGACTAAACTTTCAGCCTATCTCCAGATTTGAAGCTTGAAGCTCAGTCACACTAAAATGGTGACAACAATCTTTTATTTAAATAACCGAAAGGCCAAACATGAGCTCAAAGTCTACAAAAATGATAGACTTTTACGGTTTTGTCCGGCTGCTTCTTATCTTCGGGTAAAACTGGACAGATCGCTGCCGTTCCGTCACCATCTAGTAGCATTGCGTAAAAAAACTATCTTTGGATGTCACACTGCTGAGGCGACTCGTGGGGTGCTGGTGCCAAAATACTGCGTACAATTGCCCTATCTCTGGTCTACTCAACAGCTGCGTACTGCGCAACAGTCTGGTGTCGCAGCGCGCACACTCGCCTCATAGACAAGTGTCCCGAATGAGGCCTTATGCATAGTCACCGAATACTTGCGTTCCATTCCAACGGACCACTTACCCATACTTTCAGGCATTCAGCCGGCTGAGTTTTGCCAAAAAACCTGATCATAACCTGCATGGTCTTTTAAGTGGATCCTCAGATGCTCGCCAAAAGAGACTAAGATCTAGACGCTCCTTTGTGCCGTTGATACCGTTGACCACGTTCTAATAATGTGCCCTATATATCGGGCACCACATAGAACAGGAGGTCTGACGGTTTTGGATGACGAAACTCAATGCTGGCTGTACGTCATCACTGAAAGCATTTGATTTGGGCCGTATAGTAGCATGGAGAAATAAAAAGATAAAGCCTTTGGTCCAGTCCTGTTTTTGTTTGACCTGGAGCGAATACCCTTTCAAACGATGACGAGGACACAATATAACACTACAACATCTATACATAAACTATCACCTTATACATGTATATTTGTTACTGGCAAAAAACGAGTTCTTCATCAAAAATTATGGGCCTCCAAAATCAATTAGTCAAATTAACTAAAGTATGGTTTAAAAAAAGGAGAGTGGCCACATTTTCAATGCCTGAAAGGAGGACACACGACTGAACAACATACAGTAAAAATCAAACAAAATAAAATAAGCCGAAACAAAAATCACGAGAAAAATTTTGCTTATTTGAAAAATCTCATTACAATGTGGCTGAAGTTTCATAAAAACACAAAATGCAAGATTTGTATTGATTTATCCATCTCAAAATCATTTTGAACTTGCCCATGTACGTTTCGCTGTCCTTTTTATTTTGTTTGATAATGCAGGATAAGATTTAATTACATTGTGAAATTGGTTGCATGACAAATCATTAAAACACTTACTAGAAAAATTAGCGCTATAAACAACTGCAATTGTTAAATCAAAATTCTCATTTTACCCATACAGAAAACAAAAGCAGCTGACGTGAATTCTCATCAAGCTCATTAAGCTGTTTAAATTTAAAAAAGAAGACATTTAGAATTTTTACAATTTTCTCGGAGGACATGCTTTTAAAAAAAAAGGAGGACAAATCCTCAAAAATTAGGACATACAGTCACCCCAAATTAAGAGAATTTTTTTCCGCAACTATAATATCTTCTTCAAACGGCCAGAATTAATTACTTATGTTTTTGTACCGGCCTGATTTCCGTTTCTGTTTTAAGCAGAGTCATGTAGGTAATCAATGCGACCTCATAGCGAAATATAATGGGGTGAAATGTCTTTTCTAAAAAGCAACAGAAATCACTTATGTCATCTGTTATCCGCACCTCTATTACCATTGTAGTAAACAGCAATTATGCATTTATAAGTGAAAAAAAGCTAAAGGAAAACTTTAATCAAAAATTATTGCTCTAATTATATTAGTTATTTACCCATTTTTCTTCGTTTTAATCAGTTTCATTCGATTTTTTTTTTAAAAAGAAAAAAGATATTCTTGGTGAAAAAATAATAAACACAAAGTCAAGTATGTCTGCAAGTTGGTAAATTTGTGAAGTAATGGGCAACTCAGCGGGTTAAAAAATATTGTTTTAGGCAATTAGCAAAAGCACAAAAAAAGCACCGATGCCGGTAGCGATCTGACTGACATAGGAATAATTTGACATGAAATAACACAAAAGCAAAATCAAAAAAAATAAAACAAACAATGAAACAAGGAATTGCTTTTCAACTTCTTTGGTAAGTTTATGATTTTTAGCAGCATCAACTAATAAACTTCCTCCGATGTTTTTGTGAGGAAACGGTTTTGACGGAACGTCGCAATCCAGGAACTTGCAAAGTGGTTCCCATCCTTGTTTTACGTCATAGACCAACAATTTGTCTTTTGGAGCAGCCTGAAGAAAATGTGGCTTATTTTTTTTTACAATGTATTGTTATGGAGGCAAGTTGCAACCAAAAATAGGACACTTACAGAAAATCAGTTCGAAAATAATTTAGTTAAAACAGCAAAAAATAATCATAATTGTTTAACTCTTTGGCAATAAAGCCTGAATATACCTGAATAATGTCTAATAAAAATCCGATAAATTAATCATTTCTTTTTCAAAACTCTTCTTTTCCAGTTTTTCTGTATCGGATCGTTCAACGACTGTGATCTTCGAAGTAATTAGAATTTAAGATTCAAGTTTGAAAACTAAAAGCACTTCACTTTATTTGTAGCGATCTAAGAACTTTGGAGCAATTCGTATTTTCTGAATTGAAACTTTTTTGTCCATATTGTGCATACAAAAGTGCATATTTTTACTTAACGCTTTCATTAAGAACGTCAATTTGCATATGAAGTCACACTCTGATTGGTTATCTATCTCTTGCATGCGTTCAAGTTCCATTATAACTTTAATTTGTGTAAAATATTGTCCTTTAGTTATTCTCCGGACGCATTTTGTTTGTTTATAACAGCACTCCAGACTATTGCATTTGCCACCTATTGTTATTTATTGTTGGTCCTGAAAAAATATTCATTTGATATTTGTCTTTTGTTTACTCATGCGTAACTTGTCTAAAGTTTTCGGCAGCAGGGGACAAAAAAAGCCTCGAAAAAATTTACCATTGACTAAAAATTAACTTAAACAATGGCACAGTATGTAGGCTACACTGCAAAATGGAAAAAGCAAAAATATCTAAAACAAAAATCCAACAAGCAAAAAGGATAAAGAATTTTCAACGAATAAATGACAGTTAGGAATAGCTAATGGCAATAGTAGTATGTAATGACATTTTTCGTTAATGTAAAACGCGCAAGTGATCACACCCTAACCTAACCATAATACGAATCTAAAGAATACTCTAACCCTAACCCTAACCCTAATCTTTTAATCCTAACCCTAAAAAAATAACAGTGGTTCTGAATTTAATTCCCAACCAAGACAGGTGCGAGATTTGAAAGCATTATGAAAGACTCAGTCTGATAGCTTTCTGTATTTAAGCAAACCAATTTCCTGATTAAAGCATCCAAAAAAGTAGTCTAATAACTTTTCGTCTTTAACGCAAACCATAAATTAAAATTTCAAATCATTACATAAAACTTTTTTCAAAATATTGTACAATATTTCAAAGCGTTACATAAGACTTTGAAGGCTAGATTTAGAACAGACTAAACAAAATCTTATCAAAATCCTTTGTCCACTTTAAGACTTGGAAGCAAAACGTTGTTGTGCTACAACATCTTCTGGGCATGTCAATCCATTTCTATGTTATTCTTAGTAACTTTTACAATACAACCATATGCTTATAGCTGAAAAACAAGAAATTGTTTCTTTGCAAAACTGTGATGCAATCAGGAAATTGTTTTGAGTAAAGACAGGAAATTATTAGACTGTTTTTTTGCAATCCAACACTTTAAAATAAAAGTTTTATGTAATGCTTTGAAATATTGTACAATATTTTGAAAAAAAGTTTTATATAATGATTTGAAATCTCGCTTAATGTTCTGAAATAAAAGTTTTACGTAGTGCTTTGAAATCTCGCACCTGTCTTGTTTGAAAATTAAACTCAGGACCACTGTGTTTTTTAGGGTTAGGATTAAAAGATTGGGATTAGTAGTTTTTTTAGGGTTTGATTGTTCTTTAGGTTTGCTACTTTGCTGTCGACTGCTGTGGGTGGGAATTTACTTATGACCACGATCTTTCATAGGGTTAGAGTATTTTTTAAATTTGACAGCTTTGTTCTTGACTGTCTTGGGTGGGAATTAAACTCAAAACAACTGCTTTTCTTATGGTTAGGGTAAGAGCTCTGTTATTTTAAGTTAGGGTTAGGTTTAGGGTTAGGATCAGGTGCGCTTCACACACTTCACGCCTCACACCAACAAAAAATCATTAAATACTACTGCCAATTTGTATGCAAAGTCAATATTTTTGCAATTCACTGTTATAGTCTATAGTCAAATCAAATTGTATTGAAAAACTAGATTGTTGCATTAAAAAGTTTCAAAACTTTGAATTTTACACAAAAATCACCCAAGAGCAATAAATAGATTGATAAACACAAGATTAATTTTATTTGGTAATTTTTTTAGAAAATAGTGTATAGGGTTGAGTTAATAAGACAGTAACTAAATAAATAAATTAAACATTAACTTTGTTTTTAAACCAAAAAACTTGCTTTAGTTTAACTACTGTTTGCTTTAATTTTTTAAATTTTGGCTTAATTATTGGTTGAGCTTTCGATTCTTTTTGACCTACTATTGTTAATATTATTTAACCTAAATTAATCAACAATCAATCAATCAACACACTTTTATTTGCGGGAAAAAAAATAAAACACATAACAAAAATGAAACACTAAAATACAATAAAAAAAATTTTTAGCCGCAGGGAGACTGCGATTTGACCTTTCAATCTTCTAGTCAGCAGCCACCCTTGAGAGCAAAACTACAGGTACAACTACTTGTAAAATTTAAGTGTTGCAGAGAAGAGGGTTTTTTCATTTTAAATAAGAAGGTTTTTTTATTTTTTTAATTATTAAATTAGCCTGGGTAAAAATAAAGTACTCTTACTACTTTTAAGCTAACAATAAAAATGGATTGATGTGCTTACTTGCAAAACAAAAGCGTTGTGTTCTCGAAACTTCTTTTTTGCAACCATTTCGTTTATTGGGTGTTGTACTTTTAATCGCCCAATTTGCAATGGCATTCCTAAGAGCTCTGGAACTAACAATACAAAACCAAGTTATTGAATTGCTGTGTGTTTACAAAAACTTATCGAGAAATTTTTTTAATGATCTAGGCCGGTTAATGGGTTAGTAGTCGGCAGCGTGGTTGAGTGATTATAGCGCCGGGATCGTGATCAACACGGTCTCGGTTTAAAACCTACTCGCGCCATTCTGTTGTGTTCTTGGAAAAGACACTTTACGGCACTTTCTCCTGCTTGGTGGTCTTGGAAAGCAGTTCTAAATTATAGTCATGTCTCTATTAAAATTTCAAGTGGACAGCAATATCTTGGCATCTCTGAAAGCAGGTCAGGGTAATTGCTTGCCCTATATGTAGCGCCTCCGGCGCTTTCCTGCGAGTCATGAGGATAAATACAGAGATAAAAATAAAAATAAAAATAAAAAAATAATAATGTTACATAGTAGATTGCTAAAAAACTTACCCCAATATTTTCTAAAAACGATACCTCTCCGAGACAGAGGAAGAAACTTAAATGCATATATGCAAAGAGGAGTTGCAAAATACTCATCAAGGATTCGAAATTGGTTTTTTAAACTTTTAAACCACGATTCTTCGTCTCTTGTAGTTAAAATAATCTGAAATAAAAATAAATCAAAAAATCATTTAAAAAAAAAGATTTGCTCATTTTAATACAAGAATGCAAAATCATAATTATCAAAATCAAACACGAAAAAAAAGGTAAGTAAAATGGCTATTTTGTTCTCATGAAAACCTATTAGAAATTGAAAAAAGTTTTATGTTTAAATTTAAGACCGAAAACTGCTGTTTAGTTGCAATACAAACTGCAAACTTTATTAAACAGTAAACAATTTTTTATATGGTTCTTGTGTTTTGCTGGTAGCGTGGTCGAGTGGTTAGAGCGCGGATTTGTGATCGACATCGTCTCAGTTCAAAACCTACTCGCCCCATTCTGTTGTGTCCTTGGGAAAGATGCTTTACGGCACATTCCCCTGCATATAAAAACGCTACAAACATATTCCTCAACCCAATAAATTGCCATTCAAATAATCGACATAGTTCATTTATTTACGAAATATTGGCTACAAGTTAAATTTTTTAATTTTATTTTAAACTGAAGCCAAAACACAAATTATTTATCATTGGTTCATTTTCAAACCTTTGCGTCAGGAAAAGCTTGATGAATTTCATACCAAAACATATAAATTGGTGCATCAACCGCAGCATCAACTCCTTTGTACATCCTTTTGAAATCTTCTACGCTTCCTTTCCCTTCAAATATTTTTATCCAATCTTCACAATGATAAGTAATATGTTCCATGTGGTCGTATACATTGAATCCTAATTCGGTTAAAGCGGCATTAATTGATTTTGTTCCAGTTTTTGAAGATCCAGCTAATATCACTTTCATTTTTGAAAATTACAAGAACGATAATTTACCAATGTCTAAATGATATATTTGTGGTTATTTTTTAAAAATTACATAACAAGTCCATAATTTTTTCACTTCTTTTCTGCTAAAAATAAAGAGTTAATTACAACATTAGTTTTTGGATTTTATTTTATTTAAATTTTATGTGACTTTATCTATTGGGCCAACGCTGGCAGAGGTGGAGTCGAGACATGGTGCTTCGAGACGAAGACGAGACTCTAGACTTTATACTGTATAAGTTGTTTCATTTTTAGTAAGAGTTGCGGAGTGTCACAAACTTTGTTCGGGAATCCTAAAGGACCAGTTGAGCTAGGTAACCCGAATACCTGCGCTTAAAAAAGCTGTGTCTAATTTTAGTTTATTCCAACTCAAGAAGTAGTCTTGCTATAAGCCTGAAGCCTTTATACAGTTGATTAAACAAAAGCTCGCATTGGTTCGTTGAAGACTCTTCTTCACAGAAAGACAGAGACCACTGTCTCTAATAAGAACAAATGTATTACAAAAATCACGACCGACGAAATTTTTATTCCACGCTTTGCCAAACTGCAAAGCGAAATCAACATTATAACTTGATTTTATCAACAAAAATAATTCTACCTCTGTAAAATACAACCCCCAATCACTGGTGCAAAATAAATTCAACAATTGTCAACCGATACAAAATCTAACGGGCCACCTCCTGTGCCCAAACAAAATCACTTTCACTCGAGCCGTCTCTCGGGTCGTCTCAAATTACCTAATAATAATGTCGTCTCGCTACGCAACGCTTTTATATAGAAAAAAGATCACGTGACGCAAATTTACTCGTAAACGCTAGACCATTCTCCAATTTTCTAGGGAAGGCGCCTTTTCTCGAGCCAAGGAGCATATACGCGAAGATTCTACAAGTAGCGAGCTATCAAAGCTAGGACAAAAACATATTACGTCATTACTGTCGGCGAAAAGAGAAAAAGAATACATGAAATAAATCAAGCGAATTGAGGCATTATACCATGCAATTAAAGATTAGCGATTCACGGCGACGCGATTATTAATTCATAATAAAACTTCGAATTACTTTTAACGGGAATAAATTACATCGTCATGATTACAATTATTAGGAATGAAGTGTGACGTGGAGTCAAAGTCGGAAGTCGAAGACGCTTGTTTTTCGGTGAAGTCAAAGCAGCTTTTTTAATATGCTGAAGTGGGAGTTGCTTTTTTAGATGTGCTGGAGCTGGTATTGACTTGTATTTTTCTTTGGTCAGTCCGACTTCGATTTTTGGTTATTTGCTGGAAGCTGCAGTGCAGTCATATTTATCATCTGAATGATTCAAAAATAAGCAAGCAAAAATACAGTAAGTAGTTGGATAGGTCACCTAAGGACTATAAATTGAAATGCGTACTAAAAACGATTTTAGCTTCATATTTACGGCCAAATTTAGCTTTTTATTTGCAAACTTATACTTAAGTTTCAGTTTGGGGTTTGTTTTGAAAAATTTGACTAAAGATTTAAAAAATATTTTTAGTAGAAAAATTACCTCAAAATGTACTTAATTGTTTATCGCATTTGAAAGTCAAGTAACAAATAAACAGAAAGTCTTCATTCGAATTCAGCTCCCGTAAAATGTCGGGGTTCTCTAAGAATTGTGGATATTTGGCTAAAGCTACTGCTTGTAATCTATTATCATTTTCAATACGAATTATACGCGTATGCAGTAACTTAACAGAAAAAAGTGCTTTAATTAGCGGTGAGTGTAAGCAGAGTAAGAATAAAAATTTTTAATTTTAATCTACTCTTAATTGCAGTCAAGAAAAGGCATTATAAAATGCTAACTCTTTAATAGTAATTACGATTACTAAAAGCTATATGTTGTGTTTTTGAAAATTCTAGGGGGTTGTTGCTTCTTATTTGCTGGATTCTTCCTGGTTGCTAAGTATGAATTATAACCAAAATCGTGGAGTTGGAGAAATTTTTTCCGATTCCAACTCCAGCTCTTTAAAATTTTACGATTTGAACTTAGAATCTAGACATTTGAAAAAACAACTCGGAATTCATCCTAGCGATTCCGATTTCACAACCTTGAAGGCTTAATTGTCGAATGATTAAAGCGCGTTGATTGTGATTGACATGTTCTCGGTTCAAGTCCTACTTGCGCCATTCTGTTTCGTCCTTAGCAAAGATACTTTTACAGCACTTTCCCCTGCTTGGTGGTCTTAGCAAGCAGTTTTAAATTTCAGTCATGTCTCTTATAAAAGTAAAAAGAAATAAAAATTTTCTATCGGACAGCAATATCTTAAAATCTCCGGAAGCTGGTCGGGGTAATTGCTTGCCCTATGTATGGCGCCTCCGTCGCTTTCCTACGAATCAGGAGGATTAATATAGAGATAAAATGTAAAAATATAAAATAATTCAAAGTCTCTAAAAGCAATAAAGACTCCTGTTCCCAACTCCACCAAATTCAAACAACCATTTTCTACTCCTGACTCCAACTTTATCAAATCTAAAAAAAGTACTCCGACTTAAAACATGCAATTCCGGGACTCCGACTCCACAACCCTGCTTATAATTATTTTTTTGAGTTGGAGTTGACATAGCCGCTTATTTTAAGGTGGAATTAGACTCCTTTTTTGCATGTGCTGGATTTGGAGTTGTATTATTAGATCTTGTGGAGTCGGAATCGAAAAACTTTAAATTGGTAAAGTTAAAAAATATTTTTTCCGACTCCACAACCGTGGTTTAACCAATATGTACAACAAACATGTAAACTCTTTTCTAGATCAAATATCTTCAATATAAATCACAAAAAGTTTTCCAAGTTAAAATATTGACCCTTGCTTATTTGTCTTACATTACCAAGTTTTGATTTGCCAGAGCTAGCATGCCAGTTAAACAATGGAAGTTTTGCAGTGTCAAGTAGAGAGACATCGCTTAAACGAACAAATCAGAAAGCATCAAAATAGACTATAAAAATATAGACAAAATAGGTCACCAAAACAACCGTATGCCGCAGTGGTATGCAGAGTGTGAAACTCTCTGTAGAACTTTACCGCAGTGCCTCGAAATGAAAAATGACTCAATTTTGACTGCTGCGGCTTTATTGACCATAGTTAATAAAAAATTGAGAGATCGATGGTTTCGATCAGAGCATCCACTTTTGGACTCTTGTCAAAAAACATGAAGTATCTGAAAACAATCTTATTGGTAAGTCACAACATTCTCTTTGTCGTTTAGAAAAGGGAGATATGAGGCTATTGACTGCCAATCAACTCGACTTCTTTCCCAAACGGTGCCTGACTTTTATAAGGCATCAACACCAAAATCAGTAACCATCTCTAAAAATTATTTTTTTATACAAAGAATTTCCTGCTGTCTTATAATACTTAAGACCAGATAGGCCTAAAGCTCCGGGCTCTAATTCTATGTGCTATTAACAATGTGAGAGTTACTTTTAATTCCTAGTTAAGTGGCTTCTCCTTTTTTGCTCGCGCCGATTCAAAATTCCCAAAATTCGCAGAAGAGCGTTTGTAGTCATGATTTTAAAACCGATAACGCCTGTAGAAAACTCCAAGAACTATCACCCGGTATGTCTCCTCTCTTTTCCCTAAACAATTCTCGAGAGACTTAACTAGGGTGACGTCAAGCAAGCTGGATTTGGACGCGGAAAGTCAACCGTAAATCAATTTGTCTGCTATTTAATACAGGAGACATCGAGGATCTATTTAAAGCCAAGAAGAAGGATGGTGTTGTAGTCCTCGCTCTGACAAATGATTTGACTTCGTGGCATTTTGGCCCTACCTGCAGCTCCTGAGATTTCTTCCAGACAAGCACATGGTTAGAATGATGATGAAACTTGCCCAAAACCAAAATTTTATCCTTACTAATGGTAACGAAAAAAGCAACCTTTGATGCCTGAGAAATGCCGTTCCTTAGTAATCAGACTTAATCGATTTCCTTTTTAACCTCTATACATACTATTTGGCTTCTACAATCTTCAAAACGCTTTTCTATGCGGACTATCTTGCATTGCTGCACTTTTCTCGAAACTAAAAGAATTTTAAATCAAGGCATATTCCTCTTTTACTCTTTCTCCAAACTTGAAGAATGAAACACAGTGTCTCAAAGACGGTGACGGCAACATTTTAATAAGCGAGAAGCAAACTGAGCTAAAATTTACAACACAATAAACTTTTACCATTTTCTTCGGTCCCTACGTATCTTCCGGTAAAACTACAAAAATTGCTCACGTTTTGTTACAATCTCGCAACCGCGCAAAAAATATCTTTTTCCGTCACGTTCTTGCTCTATATTTGGTCTACTCGGCAGTTGAGTACTTTGCAGCACACATGCTCACCTTATGAATAGTGTCTTGAATGACGCTTTAAATATTTGAATGCCTGCGACCCACTCCAACAGATCAATCACCAATTCTTTTAGGCATCAAGCCAGCTAAACTTTGCCAACTAAAACCCAGGTATTGTCGCAGAGCTGGTCATACATAAAGAGAAAAATCTAAGACTTATGTTCTATCAGATGTATTTCCGCACTGATAGAAGCAGCAAAATCTAGATAAGTTGATTGTCCCTAATGAGAGTTTGAAACTCAAAACCATGGTCGGCAATGAGCTCGGTTTCGGCGTGTGTGACGCACAATGCCACAGATGATATTCTTTAAGGCCTTCTGTCTTATAACTCCATATATTTCTAGCATGTGGATCGGCGCGCGTGATGCACAATGCCGCTTCTATTAGGGCAGTAATGCATCTGGTGGAAACCCATAAGTCTTAGATTTTTCTCTATATCTATGACCAGCTCTGCAACAAAATCTGTGTATGCAGACTGTCCCTGATGAGAGTTTAAAACTCAAAACCATGGTCGGGTAGTGAGCTCGGGTTCAACATGCGTGAGACAAAGATGATACCCTTTAGTGCCATCTGTCTTTTAACTCGATATATGTAATATGACTGAAATTTAAACCGAAAAACGGGGCCGTAAAGTATCTTTCTACAAGGACACAACAGAACCAAGCGAGTAGGCTTTGAACCGTAATCGCGTCGATCGCTTAATGCTCACACATGCAGCCTTTTATAATGTCGTAGAACAGTATTGACTACAATTAAACATATCGTGATATACCGACAGCCGAATTTCATGATAACAAATTCTGTTATTAAAAATATGAAACACAAGACGTTTAAATGCTGATAAAAACAAGTCTATAATTTTTCGAGCACCTTACGTGCTGTCCAGGCTTCTTGATTGCCATGCATAAAGGTTGCCATGGCTCAATTCTACTGTGACTAATGGCAAATTTAAAGAGGGCCATGACGCCCGCATGGCTAAAAAACGCACAAATAACCTACTTCTACCAAAATCCATGACATATTTACAACACATGCAAGCTTTGCTCACATCGCTGCTAAGTTTCGAGGTGAAGTCGAGATGCAGTGGTCCGAGACCGAGACCAAGATGAGACTTTGCGGTTACGAAACCAAGACTTTAAAAAACATGTCTCGAGACATGTCCACAGACATCCACATCTGAACGCTGCTTTGATAATTTTTTTAACCACTAAAGAAACAGTTCATTTTATAAGCAAGTACAAACTTTTTTTAGCCGTAGCCTACGCCAAAAGAAACTTTTTTACTGTACATAAGTAAGAGCCCGGCGATACACTAGTTTTAACCAGCTTCAATTTGACGTAAAATTAAAACGGTAACGCCATGAAAGAAAGAACACGTTGAAAAAACTTAAAAATCTTCTAAGCAGTTTTGATTGAAAGTTGTTTTATCAAACTATTGTTTTCACAAAAAAACTAAAACGACTTAGTAATCTTCACAGGAATACATTGCATATTTTAATGATTATTTTTTAACAAAATGAAGTGTTATAAACTTCTACCGACTACAATTTTTTTGAAGTTTTCTCACTGTCCTGAAAGCAAAATTAATTTTTAAAATTAACTTACTGTAAACAACGCCCTAAACTCTAATTGCACGTTTTACATTTACGCCTAAGCAAATTGCTGTATCGTTAATGACGTCACAGTTACAATAAAATCTCATCGTCGTTTTATATTACAATCATGCCGATCGCAATCGAAATGCGTGCACGTTTTAGCAATTTCGTTTTGTTTATTAGTTCTTGAATAAGTTTTACACAAAATAAAATTATTTGCTTTTTTACCTCAATTTTGCCCGGTTTGTTGTTGAAGTATTATCCAGCGGAATTAAAAAAACGCCTTGCTCCCAAGTTATAAGTTACCGAGAAAAAGCAGTTGAAAATGTTGCAGCTAGTTATTCGCTTTACTAAAACAACTATTCTTTTATTTTAATGCTAAATACTTGTACTGTATGTTGCGACTCACTCGGAAGTCTGCTTGTTATTTCGTAATGATATTTTCAGCTTGGGGTTTCAGCTTGTTTTGAAGAATTTTGAGACTAACCAGCAAGGTCATGATGAATAACTCAGGCATGTCAAACTCATAAGCGTACACCGGACGCATTGGTGAAATTTTAGCCTGAAAATTTGCCACTGGCCGTAATCCGGTTAGAAATCAAAGTAAAGATAATAAAAAGATCTTCACTTCAATTGTTTGAGTGATCTTGGTTATTCATCTAAATTTTACGTTAAAATCAAAGTGAAGACCAAACACGAATGAAAAACAAGGTATTCACTTACATTGGTTGACTGATTTCAGATAAAATATCGGTTTTTTCTAATAAATTTAGTCATTTTAGTTATTTAAATCTAGTTTTGAATTAATTATTATTTTGATTTTGAATTGAGCATCAAAATTCTTCACAAGACCCAGCCAACAATGCTATGCAGGGCTCATGCCGGCTCTGCGAGGGCTGCCCGTACAGGACCCGTAACGATTTGGCGGGCGCTGCAGTGGCCCCGCATGGGCTTACCGCATGAGTTTCATTTGGTTAAAATTATTTATGCAAATTGTTCCTTTTTTAAAATAATTAGAAAGGTTAGCTTATTAGCATGTCTTAATTTTTGATTACGGCTTAAAACTGAAAGCCAGATAAACCCGTGCAGTTAGCCCATGCAGGGCCACTACTGCGCCCGTGGCCAAATCGATGCGAGTCCCATACGGGCAGCTCTCGCAGGGCCTGCATGGGCCTTGCATAGCGTTGTTGGGTACACGACCCTTATGCGGTTCGGGAGTCATATTATCAATTTGTAAGCGATTTCAATGCACAGGGCTGTTTTTGACCAATCAAAGATAAGAATTTATTTTCAATTGCTCTTAAGGCCTGTTTCCACTACGAGCGTGGAAAAAAGCATTCTTTGTTTGTTCTATTGATTTTTTTTGCGCTCGCTTCAATTTTAACCGCTCGCTTCAATCGAAGATCAATAAAAGAAACAAAGAATGCTCTTTTCCACGCTCGTAGTGTAAACGGGCCTTTAGAGAGCAAAACATTTTTCAAAGCTGCTCCTTAAGAGCAGTGTGTGCTTTGTGTGGCCCGGGAGTCCCGAGTTAGACATGCCTATATTACTGTATAATAAAGCCGTACTAACTGAAACTGATGACTTTGATAAATACAACGTGGTCGGCAGCGTGGTCGAGTGGTTAAAGCGCCGGGATCGTGATCGACACGCTGTTGCAGCTGTTGCAGACACGCCTAGGCTGAGCAAGGGGTGCTGTCTTACACTGTAGAGACAGAAATACGTTTTGCGTCTTTGTAAGTTTTGAACAGATATTTTATTATAAAAAAAACATTTACGGTGCCAACAATGTGTCGACAAGTGGCAAGACATTTTATGGGTCATAAAGTGGGTAAATTCTTGATCTAGCTTAATCATAAACTCGATGGGCCACATAATCCAGTTTTAAAGAATCAGCAGAAGTACAAAGAAAGCAACAATCCCGTTAAGACATTAACCCAAATAAGAATTTTGCCGTTTTCCTTTAACTCAAGTAGATACCAGAAGCGGAGTCGAGACCCGGTGCTTTGAGGCCGAGACGAGACGAGACTTTGGGGTAGCGAGACCGAAATGAGACGAGACAAAAGATTTTGCTGTATTGTTAAATTTATTTCAAGCCAGGGTTGTGGAGTTGGAGTAGGAAGTCGCAGATGTTTTTGGTTGGAGTTGGAGTTGGAACCTAAGTAGCTTTTTTAATACTCTCAAGCCGGAGTTGATTATTTAGATGTGCAAAAGTTGACGAGGAATTCGTATTTGTCTTTGGTCACTCCGACTCCGATTTTTGGTGAATTGCTCAAAGCTATAGTCACATTTATTATCTGAATAATTAAATAATAAGCAAGCAAAAATACAACGAGTAGTTGGAAAGGTCACCTTTTGGACTTTAATTTTAAGTGCAAGCTAAAAAGAATTTAGCCTTTATATTGACATCCAAATTTGCCTTTTTATTTTCAAAATTGAACTTAATCTTAATCTACTCTTAATTGCAGACAAGAAAAGACATTATGAAATTCTGACTATGCAACAGCAATTATTATTGCTAAAAGCGATATTTGATGTTAAATTTTTGAAAATTCTAAGAGGGTGTTGTTTCTTATTTGCTGGATTCTCCCTGTTTGCTATGTGTGACTTACAACCAGGGTTGTGGAGTCCGAAAAGTTTTTTTCGACTTCGGTTCCATCCCTTTAAAATTTTATGATTCAAACTTCAACTCGTGAACCTCTGAATAAACAACTCCGACTTCATTTTAATACCTGCAACTTTAGCAATTTCAATTTCACAACCTTGGAGGTCCAATTGTCATGTCGTTAAAGTACATTAAAAGTGCCGTGATTGTGATCAACACGGTCTCGGTTTAAAACCTACTCGCGCAATTCTGTTGTGTCCTTAGAAAATACACATCTACGGCACTTTCCCCTGCTTGACGGTCTTGGCAAGTACTGTAGTTTTAAACTTTAGTCATATACGAGTATTTATAAGTCTAAAAGCCAAAATAGAAAACTTCAACTGGACAGCAAAATCTTGGTCTCTCAGGAAATAGGTCGGGGTATTTGCTTGCCCTATGTATAGCGCCTCCGACGCTTTCCTGCGAGTCAGGAGGATATATATAGAGATGAATTGTGAAAATGGAAAATATTTTAGCGTAAATCAAAGTGTCCAAAAGCAATAAAAAATCATATTCCCAACTCCACCAAATCTAAACAACCGACTTCTACTCGCGCCTCCGACTTTATCAAGTCTAAAGAAAGTACTCCCATTCCGCTCTAAGACATGCAATTCCGGGGACTCCAACTTCACAAGTTTGCTTATACTATATTATTGAGTCGAATTTTCCACAGCCCCATATTTTACGGTGGAGTTGTTACATATGCTAGAGTTTGAGTCGTATTATTAGATCTCGTGGAGTCGGAATGGGAAAACTTTAAATTGTTGGAGTTGAAAAATTGTCAGCGTCCACATGACGAGTCTCCGTAACTGGTAAATGACCAGGTGAATGATAATAAATTTGGGGTCTTTCCGCGTTGGTAAAAGAATAGACCTTGACTTTGGAAGCAAAAAAGATTTGATAAGTCCATAAATGCTATATGTGGGCCATTGGTGCCCATAATACTTCATTTAAATATTGAAGGCCTAAAGTGCAAATAAGACCTGCGTTATCAGCCAAGGCATAAGGTTCCTGTCATTCTATTACAAGAAACCCATTGCACCAACGCAAACCAGTTAATGATAGCACACTTCATACTGGCTGGTCGGGTCTCAAGCAGGAAGCATGGTCTTACTACGTTTTTCCATGAAAAACTTAGCTAGACCCTTTTGGATCAATCTTCAGAGAGATCAGCAATTGAGTGGTTGTGGGTGGACATTGATGGTTGCAAGATTTTCAATGTCTATAAACCAACAATCTCGCAATTCACAATAACAGGCATTTCAGTGTTCCCATACCCCTGTCTTTATGCAAGTGATTTTAACTGCCAGAACAATTGACTGAGGATATTGTTACACCAACCCAGATAGAGAACGCCCGGCTGACTGGGCAGTCAAAAAAAATCTTTCTCTCTTGTATAAGCCTAAAGATGTCCCTAGCATCTTTTTTGGTCGTTGGAACAGTGGAACCAATCCCAACCTGACTTTTGCGAGTAATGATTTAAAAACTCCGAACTGGACAAACGTACGTTAGAGAGGTTTTCTAGATCCCAACATTGACGCTGATTGTGGCCTCAAAAAACTTGGTCCCAGTCCTGAATGAGCCTTACAAGCTTGGAAAATTTTGCAAGACCAACTGAAAACTATACAGCCTTATCACAAACCAGCTATTTCAGGAATTATCAACTCCTGACTCTGGCTATATTGATGAGACATACCAGAAATTTTAACTCTTTTAACTGAAGAAATCGAGAATAGCTTTTCGGCCAAAAAGAAGGCAGCGCTGAGTTTGTCAATCTCACAGCAGCCTACACTACTGTATGGCACCGCGGCCTCACCTGAAAGCTAAGTAGCTCTGTGTCTTTTTTTGGATATGCAAATGATCTTATTTATTATGAAACTTCTTTGTAATTGACGTTTTACCAGTCTTGCCCATAAGAATGTCATTTTCATGGAATTCTTATGGGAACATCTCATGACATGTGATGGGATGGGACACACTGAATTATTAGAAACAGTTAATGAGCAAAAAATTGATAATGAGCAACTGCTGAATGAGCAGAGTAACTCAGAAATAGAATGAGAGTTTCAGAATGATACTGAATTGTCATATTTAGACTATACTTTTGAATTTTGTCGTTTTGCTTTTCTCTTTGTACATGTAATCCTATTTAGTAGAGACTAAACCTAAACTTTCATAAATTTAATAATTTTGATTGAACTGTATTCCATATTAATATTACAATAGGAATCCCATGGGATGGGATGGGATGGTACTGGCATAAATTGCCATGGGATGGAATGGGATGGAACAGAAAAATATGTCTCATGGACAAGCCTGCATTTTACCCTCACCACCAGCACTGGAAAAAAAAACAGGTTACGACGCCTTAAGAATGGCGTCCCATAAAGATCATTCATGGTTTCCTTTTTGCTTAATACGCTTGTATCTTTACGTATGACCCTGCCAGTGATAATTGGCAGAAAATTTGTTTATGCTCATAACCTGGCCATTTTCCACTAAGCAAGCAACTGGCAGGCTTTAGAAGGGACCCATACTCAGGACATGGCAATCCTATTCTCTTAAATTTGCAAATGAAAGCTCAAGCTCAGTACGCAAAGACTGTTGGCAGTCTTCTGTTTTTACAACAAGGAGGCACGACGAGAGCTTAACATCTTTGTCAACGGACCAACCCTACCGTTTTGTGCTGAACCCACTTATCTCGGATTAAAGCTGGATAGGCCACGCACGTTTCACGGACACTTAGAGTCATTGCGCAAGAAGTTAACATCTCGCATTGGGCTTCTAAAGAGATTAGCTGTATCAAGCTGAACTGCGGATCCCACAATATTCTGCACAACCACCCTTGCCCTGGTCCATTCCACAGCTGATTACTTCGCACCTGTTTGGTGTCGCAGTCTCTATATTTGCCTTATCGACAAGCCCATTAACGATGCCTTGCGCATAGCGACCGGATGCCTGATTCCCACCCCAACGGACAACCCTTTTATCTTTGCAGGCATCCAACCAACCGAAATTCGCTGCCAAAAAACCGTACTGTCTCTAGCTCAGGAGCCAGAGCACATCTGATATGAAAGGTTCCTTTCTCCACTTGATGGACAGCTGCGGCAACTTAAATCAATACACCCATTTGTGCCTGCTGCATTGGAACTTCTGAAAGTTAAACCCCGCTTAAACCCTGCTCAGTCAGGCACCAGTGTAGCACGATGGGCGGAATATAAATGGAGCATGGAATGGCAAGAAAACATTTGACTCTATAGATCTACTAAAGATGTTAACCCAACACCACCGGGATTTAGTTTTCGCAGACTTGCAAGGGTCAGGCTTAATCGCCTCCAAATGGGCGTTGGTCTATTTGGCGTCCGCTCAGAAACGCACAAATCGGGTATGTCTTCTACGGCGGCCTGTAAGAGTGGCGCAGAGGAACAGACACCTAAGCACGTAATAACATTTTTCCCCATTCATCACCATCCAAATGGAACTCGTGCTCTCTCAGATGTCAACAAAAACATGGCAACTTGGCTGAAGGAAACATGTCCGGTCATTTAGTAAAACATTCATCTCCCGTCCATCTCCCCCAAACGAAAAAGAAGAATGCATTTAAAAGTGATAGTATAATTAAAAGAAAACAAAAATCAGAGCAAGAACTTAAACGTTTTTGGCTTAGTAAGCTCTCTTCAGATGAGATGTAAAATGAGAATAAAAAACTAAAGGAAACTTTTAACTAAAGATTATTATTCCAATTTACCCATTTTATCTTTTTTTCTTTTTAATCTGTTTCATGCATTTTTTTTTCAAAAAAGATCAAAGATCAAAGAAAAAAGAAATTCTCCGTGACATAATAATAAACACAAAGTCAAAGAAAAAAGATACAATTAAATCAACAAGAAAACGATCGAACACATCCAATAATCAGTAATGGCTTTATAAAAGAAGATTTTTTACTTTAATTTAACATTTTTTGAGCTGTCATGGTGCTATTACAAAAGGGGGCCGAATTTTAGGCTAAAGAGAGAACATTTAAGACGTTGTTTAGGGGCCTGGTGTGACCACTCCATTTGCTCCATGCAAAAGCCATCACTGGCGGAAATTACCCTACAAAATATAATTCTTTACAATACATTATGGTCGATAGTCATTCGCAAAAAGTTGACAATTAAGGGCAAAGTTGCGCTTTAATGAAACAAGCTTCGAAAGTTTTGTTTAAAAACGATAATTCCGATTTTGTAAGTGACCATGATTGGGTAAAACTGGACTATGCAAAGAATAAACACAGAAGGCTATTTTAAATCTCTGGTTTATTTTATATATTTATCTATATAAGTTACATTTTAGTTTTTTTAATTTTGTAAAGAAAAAGTAACTCATTGTAAAATTATAAAAGAACCAAATGTAAGTCTTTGATGACGTCTGATTTATGTCAGTAGTTATCAAACTTTAATGGTCTACGGCCTTTTTTCCAGAGACACTCAACACCCATAAGCTCCTGCTGTTGGCCTCATTGCCAACTTAAGTTAACTTGGACGACTTATTCAAATTTAGGTTTTTATTAATGACTTGACGTAAAAAATAATGTTGGTTTTATTGCCAATATTGTTCACTACCTCAGAAAGTCTGTCTTCTGGAGAGTTCTTTAGATAAATCTCTTCAATTCTACCTCCTCACTATAATTTATCAAATCACAACTTGAAATAAAACACAACCTGTATTCAAGTGCTATTAGTCAAAAGACAGGTCTGCAGAGCGTAGAATTTTCAATGAAAATTTTCCCCAATTCAAATAAAATTCGAATTTAAAATACTGACTCCAAACTACTTCACCGGGCAATTCAAATGACCTGAATGCTCTTTACAAATAACATAATACGGCCTTTTGCGAAAGACTTGATCTGCATGAGTTCTTATGTCTGCTCTCTAATTTATAGAGGCAAACTGTAGACGTCACACTTTAACACGTGGCAAGTAACAATAAAGCATTTGTGGCGTATCACGTGGTCGTGGCAATTAACAAAGAAGGAAAGAATAATAAAAATCTGACGTCATTGCATTTCGCAATCTTGTACACAATGTTTACCAATCAGTTTGCAAAGGACTACAAAAAACGTAAAGTGAATACAATGGGACTTCGACAAAAAATTAACACAACTCTTAATTAAATTTCAATGGTCTGATCCCAAGCAAAAGTAATGAATTTTTTAGAAACAATAACTAATTATGAAATTAAATTATCACAAAAAGGGCCGGTTACGAAACAACCACTTGCTTAGAATATTATTCCAAAAGACTTGTGAAATAAAATAGGTATTTACTCTAAAATTGTCTCTGATTTCTTGATTTTCGTTCCAAAAAACTAGTAACGACTAAAAAAAAAGTCACCACTTTGAAACTGTTCTTGATTTCTTCATTTTTCTCCCAAAAACCAAGTAAAAACTAAAAAAAGTTATCCCTTTGAAACTGTCTTTGATTTCTTCATTTTCATCCCAAACGACTAGTAAAAATGAAAAAAGGGTCTTCAGTAAAGCCTTCTCTTCGTGGCTTCCCGGGAAATACCTCGTGATTCCCTTATAGGGCCTTTGAGAAACCCTGGTTTATGTGTTTTTCAAGACTTTAAAGAAAAATTCTAAATATAGTACTAACCGTGCTATTAAATATTTGCTTGTCAGTTTGGATCTCAAAAAAATTTTATTAAATTTCAATATTAAAAAAGGAAAAAAAATGATGTATAATTTCGCCAAGAAAAAATTATTTAAGTTTCTACCTTTTTTCCAAATTTATTTTCTGCTCCGAGAGACAAGGAGGGCATAACTTTAGCCACCAATCACCACAGAATTAAGAGGATGTCTAATTGGAAATGTTAAATGATTTTTTTTCGCTGTAAAACATTTCAATCAAGAATAAATCCGTCTGTTCATTGCACTTAACTGCAACAGCTTAATAAAATTATATTTTTATTTGTTAACTGATGAAACGGTTGTCTTCATTACATGATTTGTTATGTTTTTCACATTAAGAATTTACTATTAAACTTACGTCGTGTGCCAATGCTCTAACAATACTTTAAAAGGCTGACATAATTTCGGTTTAACATTCAAACTTGCCATGTTGCTTTTCCCATGAAAAAGTACATTAACCCATTGATGTCGATTGGGAAGATATGTGCCCACCACAAAAAAACTGCTATTAAAATCGTACCTATAAATATTTAAATGTTCCTATAAATATTTAAAACAGTTTGGCTAGTATAATGCAGGTTTCGTACGCCCTTGAAACAAGTTTCAGACATCTGCAGTTAGTATCTTACGAGCACTAGTTTTTAACGCAGCTGAGGTGAGGGGGTGGAACTACATCACGCTATAGGGTGTGCATTTACTGTATCACTAGTAATATATGAATTATCTTTCCACATTAGTCCATGCATGAAGAACTGTTCTATATATTTTGATATATTTTATTTGAAATTTGACCAGTTTTGCATGATTTATGACAATAATTACATGTATTTATGGTGAGAAGAAATGTGCCCATTGGCGTTGGTATAATGCTGCAAGTAGTTACATGCATCTTGCCCTATACCGTAGCTACTTTTCTATTGAATTCGATATCAATGTAAGACAAAAATATTCTTTTGAGAAACATAATGATAAATAAGTTTTTACCCATTAGTGACTTAGTGATGGATATACCATATACAGTAGGTAGGCTAATATAAATTACCATACATTTCTAATTTTACTGCAATTATTCTATTTATTTCTGGCAACCTTGTTTGTGTGACCTTGAACACGTTTGACAAATGCTTGCTTGTTTCACTGCACAAAACCATCTGTCAGTTGCCATTTTGTCTCCAAACACACATCGTGCATGATGACTACAAGAAAGAAGTAAGTTGTATGTATTCGTATATAAATTTGATAATTTGATTCTTTTTCAGCTATTATTATTTCAACCAAATGTTAAAATTTTTAAGTGGGTGGGTGCAACATGCTCAAGAAAAAAAGTGCTTTTGATGCCTAAAAAGAAATTTTATTTGACATGCTATTAGTAGATCTGGTAGATACGAGTACTTATTTTCTAAAATGCAAAATATTTATAAACGTGAATAAATGATGTAATATTTTATATTATAAACTTTTTGACTTTGTTAAATTCTGAATGCAAATCTATTACGTAAAACACGTGTATATATATAAAGTACAATATTAGAAATAATTTGCCGTAGTGTGGTGGTAAGAGTTCGCGACTCCGAAGTAAACGACTCTTTGACCAGAAAGCACTGCTGTATTTTCGTACTTTTTTTCTTCAATGTTACATTTTTACGAGATTTTCTCTTTTTTTTTTTTTGTTGTTGTTTATAATTGTTATATTATTAATACATGTTTTTCCATCAACTTTGACTAGCATAATAGTTTTTTTCTTTTTATGTTATGTTATCTCTTTTATCGTTAATATTTGTTTATTATTAGCTGTATAATTCTGTAATTTTTTTGTATATACTTTCTGCAATATTTACTATTCTATTATAGTCACCAGTTGCATTTAGAAAAGGTTTCCGGACCTGGTGTGGTTTCTTTTTTGGGTGGTTTTTCTTTACTCACCTTGCTCAGTTGAGCTAAATTCCCATCTTGGCTAGCTGTGCCACCCATCATCATTACGCAGCCTAGTCATGCACTGGTTATTTAATCGTTCAGTTTGTTTCATAATATTATTGTTACGTATTTATTTATTTATTTTGTTTTTTTTCTTTTTTCACTTCTTATATCTTTATATGATTAAGGTGTTGCAGCCATGCTTTATACTATCTTGTACTTTTACTTTATGTTTATCATATGCATGTTTTAACGTCTGACGTTGTGCTGCTTCTTCCTTTTCTTGATCTTTTTAATGTTTATAATTTTTGTGTTAAACTGTTTAATAATGATCGAGAATAAAAACACTGAATGAATGAATGAATGAATGAATGAATGTCATTCCTATTCTATTGATCCCTTTGCGGATTGACCAATGAGCAAATACAATTGTTGCTTGAAGAACAGGATGATGAAAGCGAGAATGAGTATAGCCAAATTCAAGCAATCGAACCACCCATTGAACAAGCAACAGCGGACACCTACTGTGACTCCGATTTCTCTGATAATGAGGTGACATGTAATCCCAATTATTTACCAAGAAGAATATTGCTTACCAAAGTGCTGTCAAATGAAATGAAATTAGAACCACCTGAAAACTCTCAAGAGACAAAGAAGCGTTGTAAGGAGAAAATTGTTTGGCATAAAAATTCAAAAAGAGTTTAAAATATTATAGGCTATTTTGCAGAAGTTAGTGAAAAAGATATGATAACATTTGATTGTGCTTTGGAATGCATTAGTTACTTCTGGACAGATAAATGGCTAGAATTTATTTGTAATCAAAGTAAAATTTATGCTCATCAGAAGTCACTAACACATGATGCAATGACTAAAGATAACCTATGAGTGCTTTTTGCAATACTAGTTCTCTCCAATCACAACAAATTACCAAATTAAAGGTTTTATCGGTCAGCCAAAGAAGATGTTGAGAACCCTTTAGTATGCAATTCTATGAGAAGAGACACATTTGATAAAATAATGAGATATTTTCATTTGTCTATTAACATGCAAATGCAAAATGATAGATTTTACAAAGTGAGACCAATATTCACACACATGAATCAGGTGATAAAAAACAATAAATTTAAAGGAAAATTTATAAGCGTCAATGAAATAATGATCCCATATTATGGTCGGCATAACGATAAGTAATATATTCGAGGAAAGCTAGTAAGATTTGGCTTCAAGCTTTGGGCAGCATGTGCTTCTAACGGCACTTTGCTTCATATTAAGCCTTATTGTGGATCATGCACAGACATCCCTGATCATGGATTTGGTCACGGTCGAAATGTTGTTTTTGTAAGCGCTAATTTCACTGTCCCCGATTAATAATTATACAGCGTAACGCTCGTGCGTCCGCTTGGAGTGCCGTAGTTAGCACAAAATTTCTTGTTTCATTCTTTTCGGATAACATGGTCGCTGCTAGTAGCAGGGTTTTAAATTGCAGCAGTATTGGATTCTACTTTGTGGTTTCACAACTGAGTCGCCCGCTTCATACAAGGTAATAATAGTCATTTAGTTTCTTATTCAAGTTAATTTACATTTTTCTAGGTTTTGATAAATAGAAATTTACACACAGTTGGCGGCTGGATTTTAATAAGTATTTTTCTCTTATTTCAGTTGCCAACTGTCCTGTATCGGTTGTTACAATGGTTGTTATATCGGATGTCATATCGGTTGTCATTCGGTTGTCTCTATATTGTATTGATATTGTGTTTGTGCCACGAATTTTGCTGCTACTCTAATTTAAATCTTAGTAATTTTTTCATAACCTTTCAACATTTTCTGTGTAATAAATTCGTTTAATACAACTGTATACAGACTGGAAATAATTTTTAGGTAGCAGTTGGAATCAACTTCTACAATATTACAAATCGTAAGTAAAACGGAACTAAGTGCTAGGCAGCATGTAATCTGTGATAATTATTTTGGAACTATTCCGTTGTTAAAAGAGCTTGCACAGAAGGGTATAGCTTTCAATACAACTTTTCGTAAAGATCGGTTGGGAGGAGCTCCAGTCATGGCAAACCAACAAATAAATAAGAAAGTTCGTGGATCAATGGAAGAGACATCCACAGATTGTGTATCACTTGTAAAATGGAAATACAACATAATAGTTACTGTAGCTTCTAACAAGATAAGAGCTCAACCTTTACAGAAAGTGAAGCGACGGGACCGTAATCAGAAGAAGTAAGTTGATATTCATATTCCAAATTTTATATGTATCTACAATAAACACATGGGAGGAGTTGACCTTTTCGATCAACAGGTGGCAGCATACAGAATAAGAATAAATCAAAAAAATGCTAGTGGTCATTGTTTGCGTAAAGTATCAATGTACAGATGGTCAATGCTTGGCGACTCAGCAGAAGAAGTAGTCCTCATCTCAGACTTTTGGACTTTTTTAGAAATTTAGTTATTGCAGTCCTGAAGACTTATGAGGTTGAGAAGAAGCATCTGGATGCCCAATATCCATCGGGAAGTGCTGAAGAAAGTGTGCGATATAACAGAGGAGAGCATTCAAGGGGCAGATGCAAGAAATGCAATGTCCACAGACCTCATATCTGCAAGATGAACAAAGTTCTTTTACACCCAGAATGCATGGAACATTAGCACACAAAAGAATAAACGAACCAGCATCATCTCATACTAATTACTTTATAATTCAAAAGATATTTTATCAAATTTTTTAACTGGGATGTCATTTTTATGAGAATACATTCAATGTGTTATTTTATTGCCAAGTGGGCACATATGTGCCCCTGCTGCATTTTTTAAATTATGCAGCTATTTTTCAATTTCGTTGTTTTACATGTCTTTTATTATCACTGTACGCTATACAAAATGGCATTTAATTCAAATTTTGGTGTAAATTATTTTCGGCATCAATGGGTTAAGTCGCTCTTTTCTGCTGGATGCTTAAGAAAATAGCTTTGAATTACAATATTGTTATCATAAAAAATAAAATCAAAAGATGCTTTAATTGCACAGCAATATCTAAACATTTTCAAAAGTCGGAGTAATTGCCTAGTTTAAAGCTTTTGTCGTTTCCCTACAAGTCAAGTAGATAGCCTACAAACATAATTTTGCAGCAACTGTAAAGTGATCAAGTTAAAGATAACAGCATGATAACAGCATGATTCACTACAGAATTATCACCACAAATTGTTTCGTTTTTATTTCAAAAAGTAGTAAATGACAATAGTCTGTCTGCAAGTTGGTAAATATGTGAAATTATTGGCAACTCAGCAGATAAAAAAATCTTGTTTTAGGCAATTAGCAAAAGCATAAAGAAAGCACCGATGCCGGTAGCGATCTGACTGACATAAGAATAATTTGACATGAAATAACACATAAGCAAAATCAAAAAAACGAAAACAAACAATGAAGCAAGAAATTGCTTTTCAAGATTTTTGTAAAATAGGTGATTTTTGGTATCATCAACAATTAAACTTCCTCCGATGTTTTTGTGAGGAAACGGTTTTGACGGAACGTCGCAATCCAGGAACTTGCAAAGTGGTTCCCATCCTTGTTTTACGTCATAAACCAACAATTTGTCTTTCGGTGCGGCCTGAAGAAAACTTAGTTTAATTTTTTTGTAATGTATTGTTATGGAGGCTAATTGCAACCAAAAAAAGGATATTTACAGTAAATCAGTTGAAAAACATTTTAATTGTAACAGCAAAAAATAATCATAATTGTTTAACTTTTTGGCAATAAAACCAGAAAATACCTGAATAATGTCTAATAAAAACTCGATAATGAATTAATCATTTCTTTTCCAAAATTCTATTATTTGTGTGATCGTTAATATCAAAAACATCTGTTACTTTTTTCTACCAATTTAAAATAACAACTACAAAGTCTACGATTTTTGTAAACTTACTTTAAATGAAACTGTTTTCAAAGTCTTTATCATATCATAAACCGATAAACTTTTAAAACCGAACTGCACCGAATTGTTCAACAACTGATTCGTTTGCTCTTAATGGTGTGATCTTCGAAGTAATTAGAATTTAAAATTCAAGTTTGAAAACTGAAAGCTTCTAACTTTATTTGTAGCGATCAAAGAACTTTGAAATGATTAGTATTTTCTAAATCGGTGTATATTTTGACTTGCATATGAAGTCACACTCTGATTGGTTGTCTATTTCTTGCATGCGTTCAAGTTCGCCTATAACTTTAATTTGTGTAAAACATTGTCCTTCAATTATTCTCCGGACGTAAGTTGATAATGCATTTGTTTAAAAAAAATGTCTAAAACAAAATTCAAAAGTAGCAAAAAAATAAAAAAATTTTTAATCGATGAATGACAGTTTTGGAACAGCTTGTGGCAATTTGTACACAACAACAACATTTTTTATGCAATCTGCTGAGATGCTGTTATAGTCGAATTAAATTCTATTTAAAAACTGGATTGTTGCTTTAAAAATTTTCAAAACTTTGAATTTTTCTCAAAAATCACCCAAGAGCAATAAATAGATTGATAAACACAAGATTAATTTCATCTGGTTAATTTTTTTTAGAAAACAATGTGTAACCCGAAGTTAATAAGACAGTAATTAAATAAATAATTCAAACTTTAACTTTGCTTTTAAACTTGCTTTAATATGACTACTGATGCTTGCTTAAATTTTTTAAATTTTGTTACAATATAAACAAAAGTTTTACAGCTTGTTTTTCTTTTATCCAGAGCAGATTAGATTGCCTTGTTCTAAAGAAAAAAAGAAACCGTTAGTTAGTTTTGCACAATACTACAGTGGAACCTCACTATTACGGAAACCTTGGGACTGACCTCAGCTGCCCGTAATTCTGAGGTGTCCGTTGTATTAAAAATCAGTCTATAATGGAGTCTGTCCATTATAGACTGGTCTATAATGTCCAGTCTATAATGGACCCAAGAAATGCTTATTTATCAGTAGGTCGATCATGATAAATAAACATTCCTTGGGAATCATAATTATACAGTATGATGTTCTTTAATTTTACTTTGAGCTCGTTTAACCATGTAAATACTTTACAGTAGATTAAATTGTAGTAAATTTAACATGTACAGTGCAGTACTGTATTTTATTCAGACTTTTTTTTAATTGTACAAATACAAGCATATCTTTTATCACCATCTTAGTTCTAAATCGTAGTGAAGAAAGAGTCCAAAGTTGATTACTTTGCTTCTGTTTGCGATTTCCATAAAAAGTCCAGCAGTTTAAATTGAGTTTTAACAAGAGAGTCCAACACTGGTCCATAGTCTTTCTCAATAAATAACAGTTTCAATTGTTCGTTGTAATGCATGGTCTGCATCACATTTTTAATCCCACACTGAATCGTTTCCTCAAGCATTTTTTCAACTTCATCATCCCGAGAATTTTGTTCTTTGCCATGGTTGCTGCTAGTGGAATTATCAGTTCTCCTAAGATCCGCGAGAAGTCGTATTTTATAGCCATCCGTGTTGTTATCAGCAACAGAAATATCGTCATCCATGGTTGTGTAATCGGCTGCATCCATAGGGTCATCGATATGGAGACGCAATTTTATTGCTTGAATCAGTTCCGACAGTGGTACTACGTTATGATCTCATCGGTAAACCCTGCTTTTGCGAGACAGGCTCGCACTGTGCTGGGCTTAAGTTCTCGTACAGCTTTGTATATCAATAAGCTGGCATCCAATACGGTGACACAATTGATAATTTTCGAAATGCCTTCTCCTTTGTCCATTCGGTGAAGAACAGCCTTTAGTAAAGATTTTCAATAGTTCCTTTTTATTGCGGTGATAATCCCCTGATCAAGAGGCTGCAACAATGAAGTGGTATTGTCAGGTAGAAACATCACTTTCACATTAGATAACCGGAAGTCCTTTGGATGTGATGGGGAGTTGTCAACGAACAGTAGTACATTTCTTCCTTGTGCCTTCATACGTCTGCCGAATGCTTTGAGCCAGGAATATATCGGACGTCACCCATGCCTTTTTGTTAGCGTCTTACGTCACTGATAGATTTTTTGCGGCAATGTTTCGGAAGCCTCTCGGATTCTTCAACTTGCCAATGATGGGCTCTTTTCGAAATCACCCGCAAGATTGCAGCAGAAAGCAGCAGTAATTAGATCCTTCGATTTCTTTCCTCTCGTGCAGTTGTCACCTTTCACTCTGAAAATCTTTGATGGTAAGGCTCTGTAGAAAACTCGACTTTCGTCCAGGTTGAAAATGTTATTCGCGTTATAATCGGCTATGATCTCTGGCAGTTTAGCTTTCCCATCTTCAACAGTTCGCATGTCTACGCTCTCACTTTCATCGCAAACTGTTGCTTGATTGATGTTGTGACGTGTCTTGAATTGTAGCAGCCACCCATTAGATGCTTTGAACTGATCATTTTCCAGAATTTGAACGAATTCTCTTGCTTTTTCTTGGAGCATGTTGTTCACCTGTGCTTGTTGGAACCACTTGAACGTAAGGTTGTCAATATCTTGCATTTTCTAGAACTATGAAATCTTGACTCTCTTTCTGTCAGCAGGGGCATTCTCTTCATAGGTCTTTAAATACTTGGGCTTTCTTTTCTCAATCTGAGACACTTGAGACTTTCCAAGGCTTATAGAGATAAAATAAATAAATAAAATGCTAAAGATTTCAGCCAGCTCTCCACAAGATTTCCCACCACTTTCTTTCTCTCTTATCAGCTTACATTTGTCTTCTAGTGGAAGTTCACGTACTGTTTGTCTGGATTTGTTTAGCGCCATCTTTTTTCTTTCTCTTTCTCTCTGTATCTGTTGTGGACTCATGTATTTCTAGAACAAAATAATTTCTCATTTGGACAGCTCAATTACTGTACTAGCTTACTTACTGTGTACTAAATAAACAGGTTTAACGTTAGGTTAAAATTGGCATTGTTTAGTTAACAATCGTCTAACAATTATGTAATACATGTATTGGGTTGAGGAATATGTTAGTAGCGTTTTTATATTTTCTTTTTTTTTACAATGATTTTTTACTACTTGGGAAAATGTATATATTCATTCAATAGAGCTCTTTTTACTGTAAAAAACTGTGCTGATCGTCTTTTTGAGTATTTTGAGATTTTATTCTTTGTGAGGCTTACATATGGAATATCCAGGTGGTAAAAAGCAACATTTTCGACACCTGCTATTCTTCGCTTTTCATCGAGGCCAAAAAGCTGCTGAAGCAGCCGGGACATTTGCATGGTATACGGGGAAGGTGTCATAGGCGAATCTACGGCAAGAAAATGGTTTGCAAAGTTCAAAAATGGCAATTTTGACATCAACGACACGCCCCTCAACGGAAGACCTTCTGAATTTGACGAAGATCATCTCAAAGCACTTTTGAATAAAGAAAGTCGCCAAACAAGTCGTGAATTGGCAAAAAAAATGAACTGCGATCAAAAAACGATTCTCAATCATCTTCATTTAATGAGATTTGCCGAAAAATTGGGACTCTGGGTGCCTCATGAGTTTAGCGAAAAAAACAAACAAAATTGCCCTTCAAATTGCTTCTCAACATCTTGTCCGCCATTGAGCAACACGCAGTCACAAACAACGCTTTTTGTACCGAATCGTCACGTGAGATGAAAAATGGTGCCTATATATAAATGTGAAGCAAAGAAAAGAATGGGTGGCTCCTTGAGATACGCCAAAGCCGAGAGTTAAGCCTGACCTCCATCCAAGGAAGACCATAATCTGCGTTTAGTGGGACTGGGAGGGCATGGTGCACTCGGAAATGCTCGAAAGGAATGCAGGATCAACAAGGAGCTCTACATAGCCCAACTGCATCGCGTGAAGGAGGCTATTCGACTGAAAAGACCCCATCGACAAGGCGAAACCATACTTCTTCACCACAACGCCAGGCCTCATGTTGCACAAGTCGTCAAAGCTGCACTCCAAGAGCTCGAATGGGAGGTCCTTCAGCATCCGCCGTATTCTCCGGACCTTGCACCCACGGACTACTATCTTTTCCGCTCTTTTTCAAACCATATGAGGGGCGTTACCTTCGACAATGAAAAGGACCTAAAAAACTGGCTCAACAAATTCTTCGATACCAGACCTGGGGATTTTTGGCGGAACTGCATCAACAAATTGGTCGAGAGGTGGGAGGAGGTTGTAAATAGCAACGGAGAATACATAATTTATTAATTTATAGCCATAACTTTTCATTTTTGTTTAAATAAAAATCTTTGATAAAAACTCTACGAACATATTCCTTAACCTAATAATTGTAATTAGCAGCTTATGTTTGGTGAGTTATCACCACAAACAAGCTGCAACACAACCTTTGAAAATGGCTTAAGTTTTTTACCAATTGTCCGTAATAGATTCATTCATTCGTTGTTTAAAGAGGTATCCACTCCAGGTCAGACACAAACAGGACTGGGGCCGAGGGTTTCTCCTTTTACTACCCCAGGCTGCTGTACTGCCTGAATCAGATGCTGGCAGTGATGTTATTAAGCCAGCATCGAGTTTCGTCATCCAAAACCGTCAAACCTCGTGCTCCATGTGGTGCCCGATGTATAGGGCACTGTGTTAGAACATGGTCAGCGGTTTGTTTAGGGGCGCCGCACTCGCAAGTCGGTGAAGGACCGAGATCCCATTTGTGCATGGATGAATGGAATCGCTCAACACCAGTGTGCAAGCGGTTGAGCTTAACCCAAGCTTCTCGGGGTAAGGCCATCTCAACAGGCCTGGCACCGGTCCCGGGCACAAAAACGCGAACCTGGAAGCATTTTTACTCTACTCCGTGTTTTATTTGTGATTTTTCCATTCAGAAGCGCGGATGCCAAGTCTTGAAAGGTTATCCAAAAGATTCCGCGCAGCTGGCACGAACGGGCGTCTGAATCTTAGTCTCACTTGGCGAGTATCTGAGGACCCACTTAAAAGACCATACAAGATATGATCGGGGTCCAGAGATCCACGGTGAGCCAAGGAGAGTGTCGCTCCCAGTCGGCGAAGCTCAGTTGTCTGGATGCCTGAGAGTACAGGTAGGTGTCCGTTGGAGTGGGACGTAGGCATCCAGTGACTATGCGCATGGCGTCGTTCAAGACACTCTCGATGAGACGAGTGTAAGCACTGCGAGACCAGACCGGCGCGCAGTACTCAGCTGTTGAGTAGACTAAAGATAAGGTGGGTTATGCGTAGTGTTTTAGCACCAGCACCCCATTCCGAGCCCACGAGTCGCCTCAACAGTGTGACGTGCGAGGATAATTTTTTGCTCAATGCCACTAAATGGTGACAAAATGTGAGCGATCTGTCCAGTTTTACCCCAAGATAAGTAGGGGTTGGACAGAACGGTAAAAGTCTACCATCGTTGTAGACCATTAGCTCACGTTTGGCCTCTCAGTTATTTAGGTGAAAGGCTGCCGTCACCGTCTTAGTGTGACTGAGCTTCAACCTCCAAGTCTGGAGATACGCTGAAAATGTAGACATGTCTTGGTTTAAAGTCCCCTCCAAGTCCTTCCAGTTTCCAGAAGAATGCAACAATGCTAAATCATCAGCATAAGCAAACTTTTTGGAAATTATGGAAGGTAGATCTTATGTATAGATGTTAAATAGGAGGGGAGCCAAGACCGATCCCTGAGGAACGCCGTTTTTAAGACGGCGTAAATGCTTTGCTTACTGTCATCGGTGGTAAGGGTGAAACTCCGATTTCGGACAAGCTCCATAATCATTTTGACTATGTGCTTATCCGGAAGTAGTCTCAGCAGCTTGTAGGTAAGGCCATGGTGCCAGAAAGTGTCATAAGCAGCTGTCAGATCAATACATACGGCACCGGCCTTCTTTTTAGCCTTAAAAGAATCCTCGATGTTCTTTGTTAGCAAAACAACTTGATCTACGGTTGACTTTCCGCATTGGAACCCAGCCTGCTCTTTAGGGAGCAGTAGATCGATTAATGGTTCAACGCGGGCGTAGATAAGCCTTTTGAGGATCTTGTAGAGGATACAGAGCAGAGATATCGGTAACTCTTTGGGTCCCCTACAGACTTCGTTGGTTTTTGAATCGCGACTACAAGCGCTCTTCTCCAGATCTTGGGAATTTTGAGTCGGCGCAAATAGGAAGAAAGGAAGTCACGTAACCAGCACTTCAAAGCAGCTCCAGCATGGAGTATAAGCTCGAAGAAGATGGAATCAGGTCCCGGAGCTTTACCTGGTTTTAAATGTTGAAGGGCAGCAGCAAATTCTCTCTGTGAAAAATTGTCAGAGATATTTACTGCATCTGGTGTTGTGGCCCTCCAAAGGTTAAACACTTCTTGAGAGACAAGTCGAGATGACTTGCGGTCAGCAGCCTCGTATTTCCCATTTTTAACCAGCTGAGATGCAATAGCATCGGCTGAAACGGGACAGTGACGAGGAGAGTGTCGTGACCTACCAGTAAGGTTGTTCAAAATACCTCATGCTTTTCGACTAGAGTGTGAGAAGTCAATGCTCCGAACTGCGTTGGAATATCGATCCCTCCGCTTCCTGTCAAGCTTGGAAAGCGGAGCTGTGTAGCAGCCAAACTTGAGTCGTCTCCCTGAGGAGATTGCAGGAAAGTTTTATAAAGGGATTCACACTCCGCATCCCAATACGGAACATAGTTATTTCGATACCCGCGTGGGATAGTCTTTTTGGCTGCTTTCTTAATGGTGTTACAGAAGTACTGGTAAGCCGCATCCACATCAAGTAAATTAGGCGGCAACAAAGTCTTTGCGAATTTGTTTGTCAAAGCGATTTAGTGACTCCATTTGGCCTTGCGGAAGTTCCATCGCTTAACAGGCATGCATGGCACTGCCATAGCAAACCTTGGTGGTGTAATAAGCGAAGGTCGATGTTGTAACCTGGGGAACTTTTCAAGGACACGTCTATCCGGTAAGCGACTGTTTGGACCTACGCTAGCGAAAGCTAGATCCGGATTGATGCCAGTGTTCCAGCGGCCGGAGTAAAAACTGGCGGCGTCCTTGTCATTATATAGGAGGCCAGCCAAGCACTTATCGTCCGGACTGTTATCATCATAACCCCAGTCAGCATGACGACAGTTAAAATCGCCAGCGTAAAGACATGGGCGAGGAAACACTAAGACATCCAGGGATCACAATCGCGTTGGTGGTGGTTTGTAGACGTTGACTATTTTATAGCCATCAACGTCCATGCACAAGCAGTCGATCTCCGACGTCGGTGGAAATTGGTCCAAAAGCATGTATCTTAGTCGCTCATGGACAAACGTGGCGATGCCATGCTTCCTGCTTACAGAAGACCCAGCTAGTTGGTAGTTTGGGAATACCAACTTTTCTGCATCAGTGCAGTAGGTCTCTTGTAGTAAGATGACGAGTGCCTCCGACTGCAGAGCGAGATGATGAAGAGCATTCATCTTGCTTGCAGTGATGCCTTCGATGTTCAGCTGAATAAATGTTCCCTGAAAAGGACAGTTTTATTCAGGCATTGCCCCGTCCTTAAAAGGTTTGCCGATTAGCAGACCCACGCTGAACATCGGAATGGGTGGATACCCTTTTATTTTGGTAGGTTTGGTTTCGGTCTGTCATTTTTAACACTAATGAACAGACTTACTTACAGTCCAGGCCACGAGAAAGCACCTATCATCTGGGCCAATCCGTAATAGGTAAGATTGTGACACAAATTTCCCAAATCAGTTCTCCCAAATTACCTACCATCTGGACCATCCTTAATAGGTAAGGTTGTGACACAAATATCCCAAATCACCTGTCCGTAGTCCTGAATAGTAAGGTGTTTGTAATATTGGGTTAAGATTACATTGAAATGGCTTAGGAGAATTCCGTACATGAGAAAATTGTCCATTATCATGAGGTGTTCATTAGGTGAGGTTCTCCAGTATTTGTATAAGCTATTTTAGTTTGGTAAGTGTTATTTATACCAAATCTAAGTCTTGAATTAAGTTAAAACTTAAGTTTAATTTTAAATTAAATTTTTAAGTTGATTTTGTGATTAAATTTGTGCTCATTATTAAACTTATGTTTGTTTAGCCCTCGATTCTTTTTGGCCTTCTATTTTTAATACTTTTTAGAGTAAATAAAGTTAGCCAGGGTAAAAATAAAGTATTCTTACTACTTTTAAATTAACATTAAAAATCCATTATTATGTTTTGAAATGCATTGATGTGCTTACTTGCAAAACAAAAGCATTGCGTTCTCGAAACTTCTTTTTTGCAATCATTTCGTTTATTTGGTGTTGTACTTTTACTCGCCCAATTTGCAACGGCATTCCTAAGAGCTCTGGAACTAACAATACAAAATCAAGTTGTTAAATTGCTGTGTGAATATAACAACTTATCGAGAACTTTCCTTATTGATCTAGGTCGGTTAATGTTAAATAATAGATTGCTAACCAACTTACTCCAACATTTTCTACAAACGAGAGTTCTGCGAGATAGAGGAAGAAACTTAAATGCATATATGCAAAAAGGAGTTGAAAAAAACTCATCAAGGATTCGAAATTGGTTTTTTAAACTTTTAAACCACGATTCTTCATCTCTTGTAGTTAAAATAATCTGAAATAAAAATAAACCAAAAAATCACTTTAAAAAAAAGATTTACTCATTTTAACACAAGAAAGCGAAATCATAATTATTAAAATCCAACATGCAAAAAAGGTAAGTAAAATGGCGACTTCTCATGAAAACCAATTAAAAATTGAAAAAAGTTTTATGTTTAATTTTAAGGCCGAAAACTTCTGTTCAGTTGCAATGCAAACTGCAAACTTCAGTAAACAGTAAACAATTTTTTTTTTAGCTCTTGTATTTTGTGTGCAGCGTGGTCAAGTGGTTAGGGAGCGAGAATTGTGATTAACATGGTCGTGGTTCAATACTTACTCGTGCCATTCTGTTGTGTCCTTGAAAGAGATACTTTACGCCACATTCTCCTACTTGGTGGTCTTGGTAAGCAGTTTTAAATTTCAGTCATACATTTATTAAATATCAACCAGACAACAGTATCTTGGTATCTTCGGAAGCAGATCGGGGAAATTGTTTACTCTATGTATTAGCGCCTCCGTTGCTTTGCTGCAATTCAGGAGGATAAATATAGAGATAAAAATAATAAATAAAATCTCCATATTACTCATATTTTGTCGAATGCATTTTTATCAATCATTCTGCTTTTTTACGTCCTGTTGCTAATAAAATTTAATGTCGCTTAATAAATTGATGGAAATGAAAGTAATAATTTTTTAACCAAATAAAATAAAAGAAAAAAATTTCAATGATTTTTTTCTCTACAACATTTTAAGAAAATTTTTGGACCGTGTCATGGGTGTTTTACGCAATTGCTTTTTACATTGCCATTAACATAATCGACATACTGTAGTTCATTCATTTACGAAATATTGGTTATAAGTTACATTTTTTAACTTTATTTTAAACTAAAACCAAAACATAAATTTTTTATCATTGGTTCATTTTCAAACCTTTGCGTCTGGAAAAGCTTGATGAATTTCATACCAAAACATATAAATTGGTGCATCAACCACAGCATCAACTCCTTTGTACATCCTTTTAAAATCTTCTACGCTCCCTTTCCCTTTAAATATTTTTATCCAATCTTCACAATGATAAGTAATATGTTCCATGTGGTCGTATACATTGAATCCTAATTCGGTTAAAGCGGCATTGAGTGATTTCGTTCCAGTTTTTGAAGATCCAGCTAATATCACTTTCATTTTTGAAAATTGCAAGAACGATAATTTACCAATGTTTATATGAAATATTTGCAATTATTTTTTTAAATTGCATAACAAGATGATTATTTTTTTACCTATTTTCTGCCAAAATTAATAAGTTAATTACAACATTAATTTTTGGATTTTATTTTATCTAAGTTTTATGTGATTTTATTCATTTGGCCAACGCTGTTTTATAACTTTTTTAACAATTAAAGAAACAGTGCATATCATAAGCAAGTACAAACTTTTTTTAGCCGTAGCCTACGCTGAAAAAAACATTTTTACTGTGCATAAGCAAGATCCTGGCAATAAACCAGTCTTAACTTGCTTAAGTTTGGCCTAAAACTAAAATAGTAACGCCATGAAAGAAAGAACACGTTAAAACGACTTAATAATCTTCTGAGTTTACTGTTGATGACATAGTTTGGTTTTAACCATATTTTGATAAATTATACGAGTATTAAAGCCAAAAAATTTTAAATTAACATTATTGAGAATATTATATTAAAAATTTTAAATACCGTACTAAGCAAATTATTGTACATAAATTTTGAGAAATTTTTTATTTTAGCATTTGAGCAGAATTTTTTAAGAATTGTTTTTCTAAAATCTTATATGCTGAAACTACAAAAAATATATATTTTTAGAAATATACAATCCATTGACATGAGTGTCGGTTTATTTGTTGCTTTACTCGTTATGTTAATTAGCAATTAATGAAGCTTTTCTTACTGTAAAATAAACTTCTGCAGAAACAATTTTATTTCTCTTTATCTTTTTTAATTTTTTTGAGCAGGGACCTCAGAAGTAAAGAGGCAAGAGAGGCTGAAACCATTTCAGCAAAATTCCTTCTCCTTAATAGATCTTCAGCTCCCATTAAAATTTTTCTTTTTATTTTTTCTATTTTTTATTTTTAAAGATAGAAACATAATATGAGTTCTTATTAAAGGTTTCTCAATTTATTTCTGGTACAAAAACAGTTTCGATTCTTGCAATTTTTTAATTCAATTTTTATAATTTTAGTAATTTTTGGGAAAATCATAGAACAAAAATTTTTTTATGTAAAATCAGCTTAATAAAAAAAGTTATCAAATTCTCAAAAACTTCAATGCAACTCCAATGCAAATTATGCGTTTCAGCTTAAAAAACAATTTGAACAACCATAACGAATGTATTAATAAAAAAGATGAAAAGAAGAATGACACAATTGCAAAGCTACCAAAACGTAACAACAAACATTCAGCCAAAACCAGCACTGTAAACAACTCTTCCTCACTCAGCACAATGCCGCGAATTGTGTTAACTTTATCGATCGTAAATAGATTCGTAAAAAGCAGTTATTACGTCACAAAGGAGAATAGTCTCGCAAACATGAAAAGCATTTACAAACAAACTTTTAACCTTTAATTACACTCGCCCGTGATTTCAAAATCATCGTTAATAAAAAAATCTTTAAGATGCGCCGGCAATCGTCGTGCACGTAACCGGCGTAGAAGAAGTGATTCGTTTTCTACATCATTGCCATTTTCCAGAGTGGCATTACGCCTTTCAGCGTCTCTTTCAAAGTTGGATTCAGAACTAAAAGACACAAAATTTGGACCGACTGTTGATAAATTCGCCGAAATAAGACTTTCATCATCTCGCTCGCCCTCATCCGTCCATCTTCTCCTCGTGTCACACACATGTCTCGGCATCCCATCAACTTCCACATTGTGTTCAGAGTTAACTTTTGTCGCTATTCCGGGATTCCATAGGGAAGTGCAAGGGGATCCGTGAGGCTTTACCCAAACTTTGTCACCCACGGAGTACGCACGTTTATCGCTTTCCTGACCATTATCAATTTCGGAATTAATTTCTACCTCCAAAAACGGATTGTGCCATTTGTAAGAGATAAGCTTACTCGACGGAATTACGCCTTTACTGCCATATGGGGTGATATTGTACCAGAAAACGCAGTAATCAATGCTTTTCCCGCAACGAGCAGACATTCGCTTAATTGTCCTGTGATTGCGTTCCACTATCCCGTTCCCAGAAGGTTTGTAAGCGCATCTAAAAGTTAAACTTATATTCCAAAGCTTACAAAATTTCTGCATCAAATAAAATCTGAACGATTTAGCGTTATTACCCAAAATTTCAATTGGTGGACCAAACTGAGAAAATATCTGTCTTAACACAGACACGACTTGACTTTCTGATTCATTTTGAATGTTTCTCCAAATGGCAAATCGATTTGGGCGGCAATCAACTATTGTCAAGTACTTCTGACAACCATGGTGCGTTACGTCTAGCGCGGGACGTTTCCAATCTTCCTCTACACTCAACTCTCCTCCATTAATTCTTACTGCGCTCGGATTAATTGACTGGCACTCGCGACAATTTTTCACAACAAATTCCGCATCACTTTTACTGTAGCTGGGGTCTAATTTTTTTGTAAAATGCAGTGTCGTTTCAACACCACAATGATGCAAAGTATGAGATTGCTCTGCAAGACCACAATTGTTAGGAAACTTTTCATGGAGGGCAACTGCACATATAAACTTGAAGAAGGTATGGTCAGCCAAAGCTTTGGAACGTGCGTAAGTCCATCAGCCTTATTTTTAGTTGTAGAAACAAGGGATACGCTTCACTCGACTTTGTATGCTTCTAGTGTTTTCGAAAATATTGAAAGTCTTATTTTTACTAACATTTCCGATAGTCCAGATACGCTTATCTGTTGCGTTTATCTTTTTTCAACAATAATGACAACCATGAGTAAACGGCGGTAGAGTCTGTAAAAATTATAATAACTCCGGCTCCCCATTTCATCGCTAAATTGACTCCTTTAATCATTGCATTCAACTCAGCCAAGTTTATGTGAGTTCCATCATCGGCTTTTCGCAACCAAGCCCCATCTTCAATGATCTGTTTTTTTTTCCAAAGCAACACCATATACTGTTTGTCTAGGGTCACACCAAACATTTAACTTTCCGGAAGAAGCCGACCAAATTCCTTTAACTGGGTCATCAACGTCCAAACGACTTAAAACTTCCCTCAATCTTTAAATAGCAATGGACTTAGCAAAACTATCCCATGGTTACTCTCACAGCTCTTTTTTACAAAACTACACGCTACTTGCAACCATCCGGCAACTGTGTAATGACCAACCAATTTTCCACACAAGGAAAACACTTTCCGCTTTGTCATAGAATTCAGATTTGACGGATTTATCTCTTTCTTTAGCTCAGTTCGTCTCCAATGAACAACACCTTTCTTTTCATAAGTTTGCAAGCCAAGGGCTTTTGCAGAATTTAAATTTTCAGATGGTTTGGTTATCAGTCCAAATTTTAATAAAAGGTCTTTTATTACTTGGGCACTTACCACGTTGAGGCCAATGATACTGTCATCATAATAATGGTCAGTTACTTCAAAAATCTTCTCATCTAACGACAAAACTTTAGAAACGACGACTTTTATTATTTTAGGGGCGCAGTTTAAACCAGTGCTCCGCAACCGGGGTGCCGCGGCACCCCGGTGTGCCCCGAAGCTGTGCTAGGGGTGCCGCGGTATTTTTAGAAACTTTTCTAAGTTGTTTATGTGTTTGTTTAGGTTTTCTAAGTTGTTTGTGAGCTTAATCTTCTGCGTTCTGCATAACTGAAATTTAGAACTGTTAGACACAATGGATAAATTTTTAAAGAGAGCAGTTCAACCACCAGATAGTTTACCTACTTCAGCAAGTGATACTGCAAAAGCACAAAAGAAGAGAAAATACAGTGAAGACTACATGCAATATGGATTTACTTGGTGCGGTAGTGAAGAGGCTCCAAATCCACATTGCGTAGTTTGTGGAGAACAACTTGGTAATCAAGCAATGGTTCCAAGCAAACTTATTAGGCATTTAAAAACAAAACATTCTACTTATTCTGGCAAGGATAAGGATTTCTTTCAACGAATATGGAGTCAAAATAAAAAGCAAAAGCAATTCATGAAGTCAACTTTCACAGTCACGGAAAAGGCAGTAGAAGCTAGCTATCAAGTTGCCAAATTAATTGCTCGACAGAAAAAGCCGCATACTATCGGAGAAGAACTCATAAAACCAGCCTGCCTAGAAATTGTCGGATTAATGCTTGGACAGAAGGAAGCTGAAGAAGTCAGGAAAGTGTCGTTGTCCGCCGAGACTATTAAAAGGCGCATTGGCGATATGTCTGAAGATCTACTTGAAACGCTACTTAATAAACTAAAAACATCTGGAAAATTTTCCCTTCAAATCGACGAAACAACGGACATCAAAAAGCAAGCACAGCTATTGGCTGTTGTACGATGTGTCGACGGCAATGCTATTGCAGAAGAGTATTTGTTTTGCAAAAAACTTCCAGAGCGAACAACTGGGCAGGACATTTTTCGCGTGACAAACGAGTTTTTTACTGCCCACGGTATCCACTGGAATGATTGCGTCAACCTTTGCACAGATGGTGCTTCAGCAATGTTGGGCAAAGGTAAAGGTTTTGCTACGTTGGTGAAACAGCAAAATCCTGCCATTCAAGTTACGCATTGCTGCATACATAGAGAAGCCTTGATGACCAAAGTGCTGCCAGAGGAACTGTCCGAAACGATGAAACACTGCATTGACATTGTGAACTTCATTAAAGGGAGAGCTTTGAATTCACGTATTTTTTCGTCATTATGCAAAGAAATGGGTTCAGAGCATCAGTCATTATTGTACTATACGCATGTACGTTGGCTTTCTCGGGGAAAAGTTCTCGCAAGACTCTTTGAACTTCGGCATGAAGTGAGTCAGTTTATATTAAGTCAGAACAACCACGATTTGCGTAAGCACCTTGAAGACGATTATTGGGTTGCAAAACTTGCGTACATGGCGGACATATGTGAACACTTAAATGAACTCAACATCAAAATGCAAGGCAGGGAAGAAAATATACTATCGTGTTCTGACAAGTTGACTGGATTTAAACAGAAATTAGCATTATGGAAAACCGAGTTGGGGCGAGGATCACTGGAAATGTTTCCAAGAAGCAATAATGATTTGAGCGATGTTGACAGACAATTTGTAGTGGATTTGGCTCAAGAACACTTGTCTTTGTTGCAGCAGAAATATGACTGTTACTTTTTTACAATCAACACACAACAATATGATTGGATCCGAAATCCTTTTTCATCCAACGCTAAAATTTCCACAGAAGAGCTTTCTTTGCCGATCAGGGAGTCATTTCTTGAGTTACGAAATGACAGAACTCTCCGATTGAAATTCAGCGAGATGTCACTTGGAGAATTTTGGGTTTCTATTAGAGAAGAATACAAACTAATTTCAAAGGCAGCTATCGAAATTCTGCTCCAATTTTCCACAACCTATTTGTGCGAACAAAGCTTTTCTTCTCTCGTATTGATCAAAAACGACAAACGTTCCTGCTTGAGTGATATTGATAGAGAACTTCGAGTTGCTCTTTCGAAATTTGAACCTAATATTCAACGATTGTGTTCATCAAAGCAGGCGCAAATATCGCATTAAATTTATTGATGCTGTTCCTTTGCATTTAATTTTTCTCTTTCTAGTTAACATTTTCGCCCCCGGTGTGCCGCCGAGTTTATGAATGTTGTGAAGTGCGCCGTGAGTGAAAAAAGGTTGCGGAGCACTGGTTTAAACCAAACTCAAGCCTGATCAGTTTATAGAAATTGCCCTCAAATTTAACAGTTTGATATTTGCTGCATTCATCAGCAACACTTATCTGGATGTAGGCATCGCGTTAGTCTAACAACGCACAGTTGGCCGATTTCTGCCTCCACAACCTTAGTTTCTCGTCACAAGCATCTGCGTCTGCCCCGCTGCATTTAACAATTTCATTTAATTCTCGAAAATCAAACACTGGTCGTACCTAGTCTTTCTTTTCTTGAACAACAGCCATTAAGGGTATCACACCCTCTTCATTGCATTTAGTTTTTACTAACCAATCGTTATCAATCCATCTATTTACTTCTGATTTGAATCTTGGATAGACAGCTTCGTCCACCTTATAAAAATCTACACAATTGCGTAGCACTGGTTCTTCTATCCAGTTCCACCTTGCAATCCATTTCTCTCCATCAAAATAAACTTTAAAGTAGTTTTTAGTGATTGTTAGGTTATCAACAGGCATTTCATTTGAGACCGCAGTGGCCGCAATAGAAAATTTTCCATAATCCAGACAGAATTTGAAGTGCTTTAACACGTCGGTTCCGATTACAACGTCAACACCAAGCAACATTCTCTGGATTGCAACACATGGTACTTTAATCGTTTTATCAGCTATTAACAAAGTGACATAAGTTTCTCCCTGACAATTTATCACTCTCCCATCAGCAGTGATAATTTGTTTACGCCCACTTGCTTGAATTGTTCGTATTGTAGGTCCCACTAAAGGGTGCGTACATCCAGTGTCAATTAAAGCACAAGCTGACTGTTCATTAATTTTAACATTCATTCTTGGGACGACTGCGCCTTCGCTATGATTGGGGCCATTGCTGGCGCAGGCAATGCCCCATTTTCGTTTCCGCAAAGCTATAATTTCGTGCCACACAAAGTCGTGCAATATGCCCACGCTTTCCGCACGCATAATAAATTATCTCTTTTGCCTTAATACAGTCTTTTCGGTAGTGCGGACCTCCACAATTAAAACATCTGAGAGTAGTCGCACTTGTATTGCTTCTCGCAACTGCGCCAACTTTAATCAAATCGTTTTTAAATATTTCAGTCATTAAAACACTAGAAATTTGTAATATTGCAGTTAAATCAAGCGTGTCAATTTTCGGCGTTGCTCTTAACTGGGCAGAAACTTTATTAGGTAACCCCATAACAAACGAAAGTTTAATAATTTCTTCATTTTCACCGTCGATGTTTGCCAAATGGGCCAACCGCTTAAGATCAGCCAAATACACATCTACCGACTCACTATTCTTCCATTGTCTATTTCGAAATTCATCGTAAGCTAAAAATTTATCATAAGCGAAAGCAGTTCTCAGTGCTAACTCAATTTTATCAGCATCTCGCTTTTCCTCTTCTTTTAATTGATCATACACTGCGAATGCGGGGCCATCAAGAAACAGGGAAATCACAACTGCTAAATCTTTCAATTTAAGCAGACTTTTCGCTAAGTGCGCTTGCTTTAGCCAAACTGAACGTCACCGTCGCCATTAAATCGGTTCAAAATGTCCGTAACTTTTAAACTCATCTTTTCTTCATTTTATTTGCAACTTGGGCCTCGATAGCTTGTAACGAATGTATTAATAAAAAAGATGAAAAGAAGAATGACACAATTGCAAAGCTACCAAAACGTAACAACAAACATTCAGCCAAAACCAGCACTGTAAACAACTCTTCCTCACTCAGCACAATGCCGCGAATTGTGTTAACTTTATCGATCGTAAATAGATTCGTAAAAAGCAGTTATTACGTCACAAAGGAGAATAGTCTCGCAAACATGAAAAGCATTTACAAACAAACTTTTAACCAGACAACAATTGAAAAAAGCAGCCATAATGGATTCAGCATTTATTAAACAAACATTAAAAAATTATTATTTAAAGACGAACGTTTTCGGCTTGCTTCAGCCCTCATCAGGTTTCTACAATTTTAGTAATATTATTTAACTTTAAATTTACACACACACATAAAAAATTAACAACAGCAAAAAAACAATGCATATTTTAAAAAAGGCTGTACTTTTGACTAACAGGCTAAATTTTAAATCAAAACGAGAGAGAAACTAAATTGATACAAATTAAATTTCAGATTATGATGTCATTGAAGAAAAAAACGAAAAATATTACAATCAAAATATATTCAATAAATATGAAGCTCCGTTTGCGAACATTTGTCGATTTAATTTTGGACTTAACTTTTTTATGAGTAGAGCTTCGTGAATCTTGGAACAAAATTCTGATTTGCATTTTCGTATTATTACAAAATTGTTTTCATCAAACCGATTATTAGAACACTTTTCACACGATAAAATATGAACTTTAATTGCGCTATCCTGTAGACTTTTGAAATTCAGATGCTCCCGGACTCTAGTGATGAAATGTCTGGAGGACATACCGATGTATGTCTTGTTCGTATCGCACGAACACGAGAATTTATGAGGGCTGAAGCAAGCCGAAAACGTTCTTCTTTAAATAATAATTTTTTAATGTTTGTTTAATAAATGCTGAATCCATTATGGCTGCTTTTTTCAATTGTTGTCTGGTTGAAGAAAACAACCTCTTTACCGAAACTAAACTTTTAACCTTTAATTACAACAACATTGGAAACTTTGGTTTTATTCAGTTTGTAATCAACAAACCATTAAAGCAAGGATTCTCAAATTGTTTTTAATTCATGACTCACAAAAGTCTAATTTACAACTGATTCCTTTCCCGAAAAAAATTCAAGTTAGAGGTGAAAACAAAACGGTTTTATTTGAAGGAAACCGTTTGATAGTTTTATTTGAAAACTTAACTCAAGTAAAGACCAAAAAAAGGTTTTAACTTGAAGTTCGAAATAAGGTTTTTAACTGTCAAGTGAAGACTTTATTTATGGTCTCCAATCGAATTTCAGAATAAATTTCATATTTAAATGTCAAAAGATACTTTTCAAAAAATGTTTGATGACCCTTGGTCCAATATGTTTATCTTTCTACATTACGACGACCTCGTAGTTTTAAAATGACGCACAGGTAAGAACCTCTTGTTTAGAGTCATTTTTTAAAAAGTCTAAAGCGTGTTGCTTTAGTTTAATATTTTATTTCATTTGACCTTAAACTCAGTGGTGGATATTGGCTGAGGCGAATGAGGCAGTTGCCTCGGACCCCTTTTTTGGGGCCCCTCGATTTTAGGGCCCCCCTTGAAAAAAACACATATAGTTTCAGTTTGCTGCAGATGTTTTTTAGAGATCATCATGAAGTTGGAACGAAAAGTGGGAAATACAAGATCGATTCAAGGTGAAGACCTTTTCTTCAGAGATCACCATGATTTTGGGAGAAAAATAGCAAAATCGGAGATGAAATCGACCTTTTTCTTTTTTTTTTTAGAGGTCACCATGATTTTGGGAGAAAAAACTGAAAGACGAGATAAAACCCTTTTTCTTTTCTAGAGAATATCAATTTTTGGAAATCCTTGCCTCGGGCCCCTGAATTTGAATATCCACCACTGCTTAAACTATTGAAAATTTTAAACGCGGTGAAGATAAACAGTATGTTTTAAAATACTTTTAAAAACCAAAGTAGTTTTTGATAGAAAGTTGTGTCGTAGAACTATTGTTTTCAGAAAAAAACTAAAGCGACTTAGTAATTTTTACAGAGAAACATTGCATATTTTTAAGATTTTTTTTAACAAACTGAAGTATTATAAACCTGCACTAACTAGAGTTCTTTTTGAAGTTTTCTCACTGTACTGAAAGTAAAATCAAGTTTTAAAGTTTAGCTAAACAACGCCCTAACCTCCAATTGCACGTTTTACCTTTGCCGCTAAGCGTTTGTTGTATCTTTAAATGACGTCACAGTTGCACTACAATCTGTTTTATAATCATACCGATCGCAATCGAAATTCGTGCACGTTTTGCATTTTCGTATTGCAAACTAATTCTTGAATAAGTTTTACACAAAATAAAATTATTTGCTTTTTTAATTCAATTTTGTTCGCTTTGTTGTTGAAGTATTGTCCAGTGGAATATCATAAAAAAAGCCTTGCTCCCAAGTTACGACCGACAAAGGCAGTTAAAAATGCTGCAGTTAACTATTCACTTTACTAAAACAACTATTCTAGTATTTTAATGCTAAACACTTGCACTGGGTGTTGCGACTCATTCGGAAGTCTGCTTGTTATTTGGCGATCATATTTTCAGCATGAGGTTTCTGCTTGTTTTTAAAAATTTTGAGACTAACCAGCAAGGTTATGATAAATAACTCAGGCATGTCAAACTCATAGGTGTATGCCGGCCACATTGGTGAAATTTCAGCCTGAAAATTTGCCGTGGCCCGTAATCCGGTTAGAAATAGAATGAAGATAAAAAGGTCTTTACTTGAATTATTCGAGTCATCTTAGTTATTCATTTAAATTTTACGTTAAAATCAAAGTAAAAACCAAATACGAATAAAAACTAAGGCATTTACTTACATTGGTTGACTGATTTTAGATAAAATATCGGTTTTTTCTAATAAATTTAGTCATTTTAATTATTTAAATTTAGTTTTGAATTAATTATTATTTTGATTTCGAATTAAGCATCCAAATTCTTCACAAGACTTGCGGCCCGCAAGCCCCGAGTTAAACGCGCCTGAAATACTGTATAATAAAGCCGTACAAACTGAAACTGATGACTTTGATCAATACAGTGGCTCTCAAAAGTTTTTGCTACATTCCTCCCTTTCAGGACTTGGGTACCATCATTTCCCCCTTCTAAAAAAGAATACCTTGATGCAGTGATGGATATTCAAATTCAGGGGCCCGAGGCAAGGATTTCCAAAAATTGATGTTCTCCAGAAAAGAAAAGAGCTTTGATCTTGTCTCTCAGTTTTTTCTCCCAAAATCTTGGTAATCACTAAAAAAAAAAAAAAAAAAAGAAAAAGGTCTTCACTTCCAATCGATGTCGGATTTCCCTATTTTCGTCCCAAAGTAATGGTGATCTCTAAAAAAAAAGGCCTTTTCTTAAAATCTGTTATAATCTCTCCATTTTTCTCCCGAATCCATCTACTCGGAAGCCCATAAAGATTAAACCCAAAAAGCCAAACAAAATCTTTGATGCCAACCACACTGAAAAAAGCCAGATTTCGCAAATTTGGCAAAAAAAGCCAAAAAAAAGTCAAAAGGCCAAACTAAAATTCTGACGCCAAATCTGTTTAAAAAAAAGCCAGATTTCTCAAATTTGGCCTCAAAAAAGCCAATCTGGCAACCCTGGCTCTAACCACTCGAACACACTGCCGATTTTTCGTCCCTAAAAAGTAATAATTCCAAAAAAACCTTTCACTTTGAAGTACCAAATTTTTTGCCTCGCTTACATAGTACTGAAATTTTCAAATTTCTCCCGGATTCCTCCCCTAGTGATTTTTCCTCCTTGGATATTTCAAATTCCTCCTTAGGGAGCCCAGTGGATCACTTTGAGAAACACTGGATTAATACAACGCAATGTAAATCAATTACTGCTGTTACAGAAATCACAACATAGATCAGGGTGGTCGAACTCAAATAAGCAGAGGACCACTTTTCTTTATCCCAATAGAAGTGAACCAAAACAACCTTCCAAAAAGTATAATTAAAAGTAACACTTTTGTTAAATTTAAAAGAAAATTGTTAAATTTTTTTAAAATGACTTGACCTTGCGGGCCGCATTTTAAAGATGTGCGGACCACATGCGGCCCGCAGGCCGTATGTTTGATCACCCTGACATAGGTTGAGCAAGGGGCGCTTCATACACTGCATAAAAAAAATACGTTTTGCGTCTTTGTAAGTTTGGATCGAATATTTCATTCTTAAAAAAACATTTATGGTGCAAACAAGTAAGTAAATTTTTGATCTAGCCTAATCGCTAACTCAAAGGGTCAAATAACTCAGTTTTAAAGAACGAGCAAAAACACAAAGAAAGCATCGATCCCGTTAACAACCTGACAGTAGTCTGTCTGCAAGTTGGTAAATATGTGAAGTTATTGGCAACTCAACGGGTCAAAAAATTTTGTTTTAGGCAATTAGCAAAAGCGCAAAAAAAGCACCGATGCCGGTAGCGATCTGACTGACATAGGAATAATTTGACATGAAATAACACAAAAGCAAAATCAAAAAAACGAAAACAAATAATGAAGCAAGAAATTGCCTTTCAATTTTTTTGTAAATTAGATGATCTTTGATAGCATCAACAATTAAACTTCCTCCGATGTTTTTGTGAGGAAACGGTTTTGACGGAACGTCGCAATCCAGGAACTTGCAAAGTGGTTCCCATCCTTGTTTTACGTCATAAACCAACAATTTGTCTTTTGGAGCCGCCTAAAGAAAACATAGTACAATTTTTTTTGTAATGTATTGTTATTATTTTTGTTTATTGTATATTTTATTGTAATGGAGGCTAATTACAACCAAAAATAGGATATTTACAGTAAAGCAGTTGAAAAACATTTTGATTGTAACAGTAAAAAATAATCATGATTGTTTAACTTTTTGGCAATAAAACCAGAAAATCCCTAAATAATGTCTAATAAAAACTCGATAATGAATTAATCATTTCTTTTCCAAAACTTTAATATTTGTGTGATCGTTAATATCAAAAACATCTGTTACTTTTTTCTACCAATTTAAAATAACAATTACAAAGTCTACGATTTTTGTAAACTTACTTTAAATGAAAATGTTTTCAAAGTCTTTATCATATCATAAACCGATAAAATTTTAAAACCGAACTGCACCGAATCGTTCTGCTACTGATTCGTTCGCTCCTAGTGGTGTAATCTTCAATGTAATTAGAATTTAAAATTCAAGTTTGAAAACTGAAAGCTTCTAACTTTATTTGTATCGATCAAAGAACTTTGAAATGATTAGTATTTTCTAAATCGGTGTATATTTTGATTTGCATTCATAACGTCAATTTGCATATAAAGTCACACTCTGATTGGTTGTCTATCTCTTGCATGCATTCAAGTTTGCCTATAACTTTAACTTGTGTAAAACATTGTCCTTCAGTTATTCTCCGGACATATTTTGTTTGTTTATAATAACACTCCAGACAATTGTATTTGCCACATTTATTGTTGGTACCATTTGTTGTTTGTCTTATGTTTACTTATGTGCAGCTTGCCAACAATTTTGGCTAGCAAGAGCCAAAAAAAGCGTTGAAAAATTTTGCAACTGACATAAAATTTAACCCAAATAATGGCAGAGTATGTATAGTGTCAAGTTGATACTGCATTTGTTTAAAAAAAATGTCTAAAACAAATTTCAAAAGTAGCAAAAAAATAAAAAAATTTTTAATCGATAAATGACAGTTTTGGAACAGCTTGTGGCAATTTGTATGCGACATCAATTCTTTATACAATCTGTTGAGATACTGTAATAGTCGAATTAAATTCTATTTAAAAAACTGGATTGCTGCCTTAAAAATTTTCAAAACTTTGAATTTTACACAAAAATCACCCAAGAGTAATAAATAGATTGATAAACACAAGATTAATTTCATCTGGTTAATTTTTTTTAGAAAACAATAATTCAAACTTTAACTTTGTTTTTAAACCGAAAAAACTGGCTTCAATTTGATTACTGCTTGCTTAAGTACAATTTGAAATTGAAATTTGAAGTTGATTTTGTGATTAAATTTGTGCTCATTATTAAACTTATGTTTGTTTAGCCCTCGATTCTTTTTGGCCTTCTATTGTTAATATTTTTTAGCCTAAATAAAGTTAGCCAGGGTAAAAATAAAGTATTCTTACTACTTTTAAATTAACATTAAGAATCCATTATCATATTTTGAAATGCATTGATGTGCTTACTTGCAAAACAAAAGCATTGCGTTCTCGAAACTTCTTTTTTGCAATCATTTCGTTTATTTGGTATTGTACTCCTAATCGCCCAATTTGCAACGGCATTCCTAAGAGATCTGGAACTAACAATACAAAATCAAGTTATTAAATTGCTGTGTGAATATAACAACTTAACGAGAAATTTTCTTATTGATCTAGGTCGATTAATGTTACACAGTAGATTGCTCAGTGGTGGATATTCAGATCCAGGGGCCCGAGGCAAGAATTTCCAAAAATTAATGTTCTCTAGAAAAGAAAAAGGGCTTTAATTTCGTCTTTCACTTTTTTCTCCCAAGATCATGGTGATCTCTAAAAAAAAAAACGGTTTTTACCTTGAATCGATCTTGTATTTCCCACTTTTCGTCCCAACTTCATAATAATCTCTAAAAAACATCTGCAGCAAACTCAAACTATAAGTGCTATTTTCGAGTGGGGGGGCCGAGGCAACTGCCTCATTCGCCTCACCCAACATCCACCACTGAAATTGCAAACCAACTTACTCCAACATTTTGAAAAAATAAGATTTCTGCGAGTTAGTGGAAGAAATTTAACTGCATATATGTTAAAAGGAGTTGAAAAAAACTCATTAAGCAGTTCATATTGCTTTTTCAAACTTTTAAACCACGATTCTTCATCTCTTGTAGTTAAAATAATCTGAAATATAAATAAACCAAAAAATCACTTTAAAAAAAAGATTTACTCATTTTAACACAAGAAAGCGAAATCATAATTACCAAAATCAAAACACGAAAAAAGTTACTTAAAATGGCGATTTCTTTCTTATGGAAACCAATTAGAAATAGAAAAAAGTTTTATATTTAATTTTAAGGCTGAAAAGTGCTGTTAAGTTGCAATGCAAACTACAAACTTCAGTAAACAGTAAACAATTTTCTTAATGAGTCTTGCGTTTAAAAACCCACCTTCTTATTGATATTTATCAATTTTATCAATGCATTTTTATCAATCATTCTGCTTTTACGTCCGGTTTTTAATAAAACTTAATGCGACTGAGTAAACTGATAAAATGAAATTAATAATTTTTTTAACCAAATAAAATAAAATAAAAAAATTTAAATAATTTGTTTCTCTGCAACTTTTCAAAACATTTTGTACCGTGCCATGGGTGTTTTACACAATTGCTTTTTACATTGCCATTCACATAATCGACTACTGTAGTTCATTCACATTCGAAATATTGGCTACAAGTTAAATTTTTTAATTTTACTTTAAACTGAAGCCGAAACACAAATTTTTTATCATTGGTTCATTTTCAAACCTTTGCGTCTGGAAAAGCTTGATGAATTTCATACCAAAACATATAAATTGGTGCATCAACCACAGCATCAACTCCCTTGTACATCCTTTTGAAATCTTCTACGCTTCCTTTCCCTTCAAATATTTTTATCCAATCTTCACAATGATAAGTAACATGTTCCATGCTGTCGTATACATTGAATCCTAATTCGGTTAAAGCGGCAGTGAGTGATTTCGTTCCAGTTTTTGAAGATCCAGCTAATATTACTTTCATTTTTGAAAATTGCAAGAACGATAATATGAAATATTTGTGGTTATTTTTTTAATTACATAACAAATCGATTTTTTTTTTCACTTATTTTCTGCTAAAAATAAAAAGCTAATTACAACATTAGTTTTTGAATTTTACTTTATCAAAATTTTATGTGACTTTATCTATTTGGCCCAAGCTGGTTGATAACTTTTTAACCATTATATAAACAGTTCATTTTGTACGGAAGTATAAACTTTTTTTATATAGAAGCTAATGTTTTTTTCAAAATTACAGTAATATTATTTGTAGACGCTAATTAGGCACACATCTTCTCTGAGCTAGAAAAAATCTAAGGCATGAGAATTTGCCGTAACCTACACCGAAAAAAATTTTTTTAGTGTAGCCTACATAAACAAGAGTCTGGCAATACATCAGTTTTAACCTGCTTAAATTAGCCGTAAAATTAAAATATTAGTAGTAACGCCATGAAAGAAAGGACACGTTGAAATCACTTAATGATCTTACTTTATTTCTGAAGTTTTGCTGTTGACATAGTTCGGTTCTAACCATACGAGTATTTTAATAAATCAAAGGAAAAACAGAAAAAGTTAAAATTAACAATACGGAAAATATTATGTTGAAAATCTCAAAAAAATTCATGAAATAATTTAAATAAAAAAGTTAGTTTTGGAAACACTAAGAAAATTATTATACTTAAATTTTGACAAATTTTCGATTTTTGCATTCGAACTTGATTTTTAAGAGTTGTTTTTTAGAGTTTTATCTTATAAGTAGCAATGCTGAAACTCAAAAAAAAATGTTTTAAGAGTTATACAATTCATTGACATTGAATATCGGTTTATAAGTTGGGTTATCTCATTATTTAATCATTAATAATTGTTGTGCGTTTCACTAGTATCTGCAGTTAGCTCTTTTATTTAGACGGAGTTATACCAAGTTACACGGACGAAGAACGTATCTACACGAAAGACAAACATATCTATACGAAAGAATGAAAGTTTATCACGCAGTTAACCACTCTTATCAAATCATAGAGAAAAAGGCAGTAGAGCCGTGCGCTATGACGTCACATACTATAATAATCCTCTTTTTGGAAGCTTTTTAGCAAAAAGGTTGTCCAAGAAAAACAGAAGTGCATTGTACAAGCCCGATAAATAAACATCCACAAACTATACACAATACGACAAAACCGTTACGGGTTTTACGCTACTTCAGTCGAAATCGGTCAAATGATTGGGAAAGCGTTTTGTCTTACACTTTGCCGCAAGATTGGAGTTGATGGAAGAATTACATCGTCAAAACAGACGTGACGTTCATCTGATGTCGTCATTTCTTCTTTGGGACCTCTTTCTTTGGTTAGGACAAGGCGAATAAAACGTCTGTTGCCCCAACAGACTCGATCTATCGGTAGTTTTATGTGGTAGTCGTGGTTTTTCCCGATGCCGATAATAACTCCCGATCGCAACCATTTTTTTGTAATATGGTCTTGAATTCAAACATGTTGTCCGATTTTTAGTGGGTGTAGATCGTTTATTGTATTCCGTTTCTGCAGCCATTTGTATATTTGATAAAGCTGCATCCCACTTGTCAAGATTTTTGGCAATCTTGCTTGAAATATTTCAGTTTACGACTGAACGTAACGGGGCGCCGTGTAAAATTTCGGCTGGTGAAAACCCACGGGCTTTGGGTGTGTTAACCCATTCGATTATGCCCCTGCTAAATTCATCACAGTCTAGACTTCCATGCTCAGTAGTTTTGGCTTCAAGTTGCTGCATAGCTTTAACTACTGCTTCTGCGTGTCCGTTTAACTGTGGGTAATGTGGAGTACTTATGGTGGAAGTTACTCGCCATTTATTCAGAAACTGTTGAAACTTGCTTGATTTGAATTACGGTCCCCATCACTTCTAATACGCACTAGTACACCCGTGTCTACAAAAAATTTCTTATGGTGCTGATTATCTGATATGAACTAGGGGCGCAAAAGAACTCGCTGAGCTTAATCCATCCCGACAGACGATCTACATAAATCAGGTATGTTTTACCGGCATAATAAAACAGATCTGCAGATACGTCTTTAAAAGGTCTTGATCGCGTTGTGTTTATTTATGTGAAAATAATAATTAAACAGTGTTTGAGAAGCGAATGATTGATTTTTAAAGTTAAATTCAGAATACAAACCTGCGAATGTTAGCTTGTGCAGAGTCGGCCGTCACGAAACATTTTAGTTTTATTTAATGATTTAAAGCAAAATCAATTCCTACAACTTGAAAGTATATTTTAAGAATGTACAGTATAAGACATGTATAATCATTGAGAAGTGTATTTGGAAATAAATCATTATTCAAACGTGCGATTGATAGCTTGTGCAGAATCGGCCCCAAAAACATTACGTTTCGTTAAATATTTAAACAAATTCAATTCTTACAAGTTTCAACTATATTTTAAGAGTTTTTTATTTATGTGAAAAAAATAATTAAACAGTGTTAGAGAAGCAAATATTTGAAAATATCGAAAAAGAAATTGTATATAATTTAATGTATGCCTTTGTTTGTTGTTGTTTTGCTAAAAAGAACGAGTTATAATAAAGAAACAAAAAGAAAAGCGCAAAGCGAGAGACGAGAAAACGAAAGAAATCAAAATAGAGATAAAAAGACGAGTACGGCCGATTCTGCACCAGACCCAAAAAATCTGTCTATTTGTTACCTATTAGTGAATACTTGATGATCTTCATCGATGGAATTAAGTTAAGATTTTATTTACAATTTAACCAGAAATAGATTTCAATAAATTTAGCCGCTGCCAGGGCTGTCGGTCGATTTAATTCTGTCTCTAAGAATATTACTATTGTAAAAAATAAAAAGTAACCAGACGCTCATACTCAGTAGAAATCGGGATCTAAAGTTGATTCTAATTTTAATTTTATTATTTATTCAAGCTGATTTTAAAGCATCCAAAATGCCGATGCGTCATCAACTCCGTTGCAAAGCAGTTTGATACACTAACTGATTCAGGAAAACTTCACTTTATTATAGCTACAAAGTTGTAATTTCCAAATTTTACTCAATTTTTTGCCAAATAATAACGCTTTGTATTTGCGGTACGTGCTTGCTCTAATTCAATATTGTATTTCGCTTGACTTTCAATCACTAAAAATTTTAAATAAGGCAAAGATAAGAAGTATGTTTTTAAAATACTTTCAACAACCAAAGTAGTTTTGATTAAAAGATATTTTATCGAACTATTTTTTTCAGAAAAAAAACTAAAACGACTTTCTAGTCTTTACAGAGATACATTGCATATTTTTATGATTTTTTTTAACAAAGTAAAGAATTATGAACCTCTAATAATTGCTATTATTCAAGTTTTCTCATTGTCCTGAAAACAAAATCAGCTTTTAAAGTTAAGTCGACCAACGCCCTAACTTCTAAATGCACGCTTTACATTTGCCGATAAGCGAATTGCTGTAGTACTTAAATAACGTCACAGTTACAGTACAATCTCATCGTGGTTTTATCATCGTGCCAATCACAATCAAAATTCGTGCACGTTTTGGTATTTCCGTATTTTTTATTAGTTATTTAATAAGTTTGAAACAAATCAAAATAATTTGCTTTTTTACCTCAATTTAGCCCACTTTTGTTGTTGAAGTATTAACTAGCGGAATTTAAAAAACGCCTTGCTCCCAAGTTACGACCGAAAAAAGCAGTTGAAAATATTGCAGCTAACTATTCGCTTGACTGAAACAAGTATTCTATTATTTCAATGCTAAATACTCGTACTGGGTGTTGCGACTCACTCGGAAGCCAGCTTGTTATTTGGCGCTGATATTTTCAACTTGTTTTGAAGAATTTTGAGACTAAAAAGCAAGGTTATGATGAGTAATTCAGGCATGTCAAATTCATAAGCGTATGCGGGCCGCATTGGTGAAATTTTAGCCTGAAAATTTGCTGCGGGCCGTAATCCGGTAAAAAATCTAAGTAAAGATTAAAAAGATCTTCACGTAATTTGTTTGAGTGATTTTGGTTATTCATCTAAATTTTACAATAAAATCAAAGTAAAGACCAACACCGAATAAAAAACAAGGTCTTCACTTACATTGGCTGATTGATTTCGGATAAAATATCGGTTCTTTCTAATAGATCTAGTCGCTTTAATTATTTAAATTTAGTTTTGAATTAATTATTATTTTGATTTCATATTGAGCATCAAAATTCTTCACCAGACTTAACGAGCTATATAGGGCCCGGAGCCCCGAGTTTGATGTGCCTGAATTACTATATAATAAACAGTGGTAGACACGGTACTTCTTGAAAGTACCGTGTCCTACTAATTTCCGTATAACCTATTGCAGTGGTTTAGTCAGAGTTATTCCCAAAATTTTTGGGCCACGGAACTCTATTTGCAAATCTTTTTTATCATAGACCCCATATGTTACATCAATTTTTTGTTCAACCAACGAGGAAAGATAAAACAAACCCAAAAGAAATAACACGAAATCCGTTAAAAAATAAATGCTTATAAACAGGTATACCATATTTCCGAGGGGTAAGCCAGGACGCTTGTTTATAGACAAAGATTCGTCTTTAAAAAGAAGTGTTCTCTAAAAAAATAGGTCTTCACTTCGAATCTGTCTCGGATTTCATAATATGGATTACTTTACCAGGTATATATGTTGACAAATTTTGTCATATCGTTGCGGACCCCTTGTGCGCTCATCACGAACCTCATTTTGGGAAACTCTGGTTTTGGTGATTTAGTAAAATTACTCAACCTTCGCTGGCCGTTAAATGCTATGGTAATTTTTTATATTTTTGCTTGAAAAGCAACGAAATCAGAATTTTATCAAATCCCTTTTGAATTAGTAAGAATATGAAATCTGGTGTTTAGTGGATTTTTAATTTTATGCAAAATATTTCCATTTCTATAATTAGACAACAAGAATGTTTCTTGCAAATGCAATACCTTCCGAAAATATATACTACACTAAGATTAAGTCCTATAATTTCTGATATGCTATATTTAGCGCCGAAAGCGCTAAAGATTTGACATAATTGTACGCAAAAATGCTACTTTTTCCAAAGTTACAACATCTTTTTTGCACAATAATTACTATATGCACTTTAAACACAATAATCACTTTTTTTTGCAGAACTGGTGCGGTAACCATGCACAATTTTTTTTGTACATGTTACAATGTATATAGTTTAGTTGCCGTCTCCCTATTTGCAACCTTTGGTCTATTTTGTTTTCAATTATTATCAATTGTTCTTTTGGCTGCAAATAAAAACAAACTGCTACTACTACTACTACTACTACTACTATTACTACTACTACTACTACTACTACTACTACTACTACTACTACTACTACTACTACTACTACTACTACTACTACTACTACTACTACTACTACTACTACTACTACTACTACTACTACTACTACTACTACTACTACTACTATTTAATAGCTTACAACGTCTAGGCCTTTCTATGAAAAATTTCTTGTTCTATTGAAAAAGCTGGGGGTAGTAGACTGGCGTTTTTATGCCATCATCTTAGTTTTCAAATAACAAATAACGTCAACTTGAACACTGAAGGCAGCCTGCTGTGTGTTTAAGTAAAAATTCTAAGTTTTATTTATTGTACCACAATGATCTTAACATATCGATTATTTTCTTTCAATCATCTTAACTTGGTTATTGTTTTTAAAAAATCTATGCTTTGTTATTCTAGAAATTATGATTCTAATTTTTAAGAGGTGTAGACGTATTAACTTAGAGTGTGATTCCAACTGCATTGCACATTTCAACAAATTAGTCTCTTTTCTTTAGTTTACCCACACTTCATCACGCAACTGTTAATCACGTACATTCAATCACCATATCTTTAATCACTTAGAGCTATTGACACTACGAGATTTCATCATTTAGACATTTTATCGCCACACAGATCATCACGTGGACATGTAAGCACGTGTGCATTTTATCACTTTACAGAATTGTTATTATAACTTTTTTTTTTGTATGTTTAAGTGTCAATGTGATTAAATTATTAAGTGATTAAACGTCTGGTGATTACATGTTTGTGATTAACAGTCGGGTAAATAAATGTCGCGTGATGAAATGTACGTACATCCTTTTCTTTACCTTTTGGTGTCTTTTTTTAAAAAAACTTAAGACATAAATTTTTTTATATGAAGATTTCTAGGTAAAATTTTTAAAAAATTGTTTTGGTTACAAAGGGCAACAGAAAACTTGTGGTCAATTTTGCTTTTTACATTTTATCAATTTGTTCACAACCAAATTGAAATTTAACACAAAACAAACAAATTTGCTCCAGTTTTGCCAACATTTTTGCGAAGTTTAACCAATAATTTTCTAAATTTTAACATTTAACACAAAAATGTAACCATTTTGTTATAACATTTCTAAAACTATTGCAACAAATATTATAAAATATTTAATATTTACTTTTATTTTTTGTGAAAGGGTCATCCATTTCTTTTTCTTTTTCTTTAATATGACAATATTTATCGTTTATGCATAGTTTTAAAAAGCACTATAAGATTTTCTCAAAGATTGGTCAAAAATTATATTTCTCAATAACTTGTTGCAAAACAAGCCGAGACATTAGTTGTGAATTAAGTCTATAAAAAAAGTTTTTTAAAAATAGCTTTCAAAATTTGAATCATGTTTTCAAAAGAATCTCAGCATTTTTTCAAAATTTTGAATTTTTTATTTTAAACAAAAACACTTGAGTAACATAAAATAACACCGTATTTCTAAACGTAGAGTGTATCCATTTTTGAAGGAATAATTGGAAACAAAGTAAAACACATTATTTACATTAGTCATAAAAAACACTTGTTTGTTAAAAATATTTACAAATTTTGACTTCTGTAGGCGTGTCCAGGCTTTTTAAAATTTTTTAAGTGCATAGTTACTAAATGAAGAAAAAAATTAGAGTTGCTATTGAGCAATTGTTGCTCAAGAAAAAATTCCTTGTAATTATTTGCTAGAGTCAAAATAGTCAGTTTTGCACCTGACAGCACACTGATATCTGCGAACGGTGAACCAAAGTTAAAGAGGGTCAAGTAGTTTTAACAAAAAAAAAGTCTCTTTTACAACGTTTGAAAAGTGGATCATTTTTTATTATTTACTTTTTATGAAATAAAGAATTTAAAAAAATAAACTTTTTACTAGTAGACCTACAGTCCGATTTACATTACTATATTTAAAATAATATTTTTTGATCGCGATCTGAATGAAATTGCTTTAGGTATTTTACTTCCAATTTCGAAAACCTAGCCAGTTCTACTTTATGCTTAAGTCAGTAATTCCCAAACTTTTTTATAAATTTTTAACCCATAAATTTTTAAGATTTTTTTCATAAAATTTTTTTATATTCTTTTCAACTTTCAGTACGCTCGTGGACATCTTGGGAGTATAATGACCACTGATTGGGAACCAGGACAGGCTTAAGTAAATAATCAATAGGAAAGCTGTTCTTTTACAAACAAAAAATATGGTGTTCAGTTTATAATGTTACTTAGCTTAGGGTGTAATTACCAGTTACCGCCAAATATATTAAATAAATCTAAGCCTATACATTTGTTTTTTAATGATCTTAAAATTTTGGAAAGATCAAGCCAAAGTTTAAACTAAGAAACTCTACCTACCCTCATGATGCCAAGCAAAATATTAATATAAAAAATTTTAGTTTTTACCTTTTGTCATTGATTAACACTCTATTGTAATGATAAATGTAATCAGAAATCACAACATAGGTTGAACAAGGGGCGCTGTTATACATTGCCGAGGCAGAAATACGTTTTGCGTCTTTGTCTGTTATCGATCGAATATTCTAATATTAAAAAAACACCTAATATGTCAACAAGTGGCAAATTTTAAAAGTAGCCTAATCGTAAACTCGATGGGCCAAACAACCCAGTTTTAAGAACCAGCTAAAGCACTAAAAAAAGCATCGATCTCGTTAACAATCTGACTTAAATAAAAATCTTGCCGTTGCTTTTTAAGTCAAGCAGATATAAACATAATCTTGTTATTATGCAAAGTGACCGACTTAAAAGTAACAGCATGTTGTTCACTATAGAATTATAATCATGAATTGTGGCATCTTCATTTCTAAAGCATAAAAAATAACAGTAGTCTGTCTGCAAGTTGGTAAATTTGTAAAGTTATCAGCAACTCAGCGGGTCAAAAAATTTTGTTTTAGGCAATTAGCAAAAGCATAAAGAAAGCACCGATGCCGGTAGCGATCTGACTGACATAGGAATAATTTGACATGAAATAACACAAAAGCAAAATCAAAAAAATGAAAACAAATAATGAAGCAAGAAATTGCCTTTCAACTTTTTTGTAAAATAGATGATTTTTAGCAGCATCAACAATTAAACTTCCTCCGATGTTTTTGTGAGGAAACGGTTTTGACGGAACGTCGCAATCCAGGAACTTGCAAAGTGGTTCCCATCCTTGTTTTAGATCATAAACCAACAATTTGTCTTTCGGTGCCGCCTGAAGAAAACTTAGTTTAATTTTTTTTTGTAATGTATTGTTATGGAGCCAAACTGTAACCAAAAAAACATTTACAGTAAATCAGTTGGAAAACGTTTTGATTGTAACAGCAAAAAATATTTATAATTGTTTAACTTTTTGGCAATAAAACCAGAAAATACCTGAATAATGTCTAATAAAAACTCGATAATGAATTAATCATTTCTTTTCCGAAACTCTAATATTTGTCTGATCGTTAATTTCCAAAAAATCCGACTTTTTCTACCAATTCAAAATAACAACTACAAAGTTTAGATTTTTTTTGTAAACTTAATTCAAATGAAACTGTTTTCAAAGACTTTATCATATCATAAACCAATAAACTTTTAAAACCGAACTGCACCGAATCGTTCTACTACTGATTTGTTCGCTCCTAATGGTGTGATCTTTGAAGTAATTAGAATTTAAGATTCAAGTTTGAAAACTAAAAGCTTCTAACTTTATTTGTAGCGTTCAAAGAACTTTGAAATGACTCGTATTTTCTGAATCGGTGTATATTTGACTTTCATTTACAGACTTGTTCATGTGACATATTTTTCTGTTCCATCCCATGAGATTCCCATTATAATGTTAATATGGAATACAGTTCAATCAAAATTATTAAATTTATGAAAGTTTAGGTTTAGTGTCTACTTAATAGGATTACATGTACAAAGAGACAAGCAAAACGACAAAATTTATTGAATTTATTGACTTTAAAATTCAAAGTATAGTCTAAGTATAACAATTCAGTATCATTCTGACACTCTCATATTATTTCTGAGTCACTCTGCTCATTCTGCTCATTCACTCTGCTCATTCAGCACAATTATCAATTTCCTGCTCATTGACTTTTCTAATAATTCAATGCTGTCCCATCCTATCCCATCTTATGGGACATTTCCCATGGGAATCCCATGAGAATGACATTCCTGTGGACAAGATTGTTCATTTATAACGCTTTCATTTATAACGTCAATTTGCATAAAAAATCACACTCTGATTGGTTGTCTATCTCTTGCATGCATTCAAGTTTGCCTATAACTTTAATTTGTGTAAAACATCGTCCTTCAGATATTCTCCGGACGTATTTTGTTTGTTTATGACGGCACTCCAGACAATTGCATTTACCACATTTATTGTGGTCCCATTTGTCATTTGTCTTTTGTTTACTTATCTGCAGCTTGCCAACAATTTTGGGTAACAAGAACCAAAAAAACGTCGAAAAATTTTTCAACTGACATAAAAATTAACCCAAACAAAGGCAGAGTATGTACAGTGTCAAGTTAATACTGCATTTGTTTAAAAAAATCTCTGACACAAAATTCCAAAGTAGCAAAAAAAAGTTTTTTTTAATCGATAAATGACAGTTTTGGAACAGCTTGTTGCAATTTGTATGACTATTACAGTATCTCAACAGATTGCACGTCAATTCTTTATGCAATCTGTTGAGATGCTGTAATAGTCGAATTATATTCTATTCAAAAAACTGGATTGTTCGTTAACAATTATAAAAAAACTTTAATTTTACTCAAAAATCACCCAAGAGCAATAAATAGATTGATAAACGCAAGATAAATTTCATCTGGTTACTTTTTTTTAGAAAACAATGTATAGGCCGAAGTTAATAAGACACTGACTAAATAAATAATTCCAACTTTAACTTTGTTTTTAAACCGAAAAAACTGGCTTCAATTTGACAACTGCTTGCTTAAATTTTTTAAATTTTGTTAGGATAAAAACAAAAGTTTTACAGCTTGTTTTTCTTTCATTCAAAGCAGATTTGATCACCCTATCATAAAGTATAAAAGGATCCGTTAGTTAGTTTTGTATAATACTATTTAGGTAAGCATATTTTAGCTTGGTAAATGTTATTTATACCAAATCTAAGTCTTGAATTAAGTTTAAAACCTAAGTTTAATTTTAAATTAAAATTTAAGTTGATTTTGTGTTTAAATTTGTGCTCATTATTAAACTTATGTTTGTTTAGCCCTCGATTCTTTTTGGCCTTCTATTTTTAATACTTTTTAGAGTAAATAAAGTTAGCCAGGGTAAAAATAAAGTATTCTTACTATTTTTAAATTAACAATAAAAATCCATTATCATATTTTGAAATGCATTGATGTGCTTACTTGCAAAACAAAAGCGTTGCGTTCTCGAAACTTCTTTTTTGCAATCATTTCGTTTATTTGGTGTTGTACTTTTACTCGCCCAATTTGCAACGGCATTCCTAAGAGCTCTGGAACTAACAATACAAAATCAAGTTGTTAAATTGCTGTGTGATTATAACAACTTATCGAGAACTTTCCTTTTTTATCTAGGTCGGTTAATGTTACATAGTAGATTGCTAATCAACTTACTCCAACATTTTGTATAAATAAGACTTCTGCGAGCTAGAGGAAGAAATTTAAATGCATATATGCTAAAAGGAGTTGAAAAAAACTCATCAAGCAGTTCATATTGCTTTTTTAAACTTTTAAACCACGATTCTTCATCTCTTGTAGTTAAAATAATCTGAAATAAAAATAAACCAAAAAATCACTTTAAAAAAAAGATTTACTCATTTTAACACAAGAAAGCGAAATCATAATTATCAAAATCAAAACACGAAAAAAGTTACTTAAAATGGCGATTTCTTTCTTATGGAAACCAATTAGAAATTGAAAAAAGTTTTATATTTAATTTTCAGGCTGAAAAGTGCTGTTTAGTTGCAATGTAAACTACAAACTTCAGTAAACAGTAAACAATTTAAAAACAAGTCTTGCGTTAAAAAACCTGCCTTCTTATTGATATTTATCAATTTTATCAATGCATTTTTATCAATCATTCTGCTTTTACGTCCGGTTTTTAATAAAACTTAATGCGACTGAGTAAACTGATAAAATGAAATTAATAATTTTTTTAACCAAATAAAGTTCAGAAAAAATTTTAAATAATTTGTTTTTCTGCAACTTTTCAAAACATTTTGGACCGTGCAATGGGTGTTTTACACAATTGCTATTTACATTGCCATTCACATAATCGACATAGTTCATACACATTCGAAATATTGGCTACAAGTTAAACTTTTTAAATTTTCATTATTTTATCATTATCATTGGATGCTTACATTTACAATGAAGTTCAAATTATTTATTATTGGTTCATTTTCAAACCTTTGCGTCTGGAAAAGCTTGATGAATTTCATACCAAAACATATAAATTGGTGCATCAACCACAGCATCAACTCCTTTGTACATCCTTTTGAAATCTTCTACGCTTCCTTTCCCTTCAAATATTTTTATCCAATCTTCACAATGATAAGTAACATGTTCCATATTGTCGTAGACAGTGAATCCTAATTCGATTAAAGCGGCAGTGAGTGATTTCGTTCCAGTTTTTGAAGATCCAGCTAATATTACTTTCATTTTTGAAAATTGCAAGAACGATAATATGAAATATTTGTGGTTATTTTTTTAATTACATAACAAATCGATTATTTTTTTCACTTATTTTCTGCTAAAAATAAAAAGCTAATTACAACATTAATTTTTGAATTTTACTTTATCAAACTTTATGTGACTTTATCTATTTGGCCAAAGCTGGTTGATAATTTTTTTAACCATTATATAAACAGTTCATTTCATACAGAAGTATAAACATTTTTATATAGAAGCTAATGTTTTTTCAAAATTACCATAATATTATTTGTAGACGCTAAGGCACACATCTTCTCTACTAGAAAAAATCTAAGGCATGAGAATTTGCCGTAACCTACACCGAAAGAAATTTTTTTAGTGTAGCCTACATAAACAAGAGTCTGGCAATACATCAGTTTTAACCTGCTTAAATTAGACCTAAAATTAAAATATTAGTAGTAATGCCATAAAAGAAAGGAGCCGTTAAACTCGTTTAATGATCTTACTTTATTTCTGAAGTTTTACTGCTGATGACTAGAGGCGTGCAGTGACTTCTGAGACTGGTCATGCAACTGGCATGCTAAGAACTGGTCATGCAATAAGATAATTTCTGGGTAGCTAATGGGTAGGACTTGTAACATTTTCTATCCTGTAGATGCATTCCACTTAATAGGAGGAATACGTTTTATCTTGAGAGAAGTAGAAGTTTTACAAAATATAAGGTTTAGTTCAGCAAAATCATAAAACTTTAATACATTTAATCCTACAAATATAAAATTACGCTAATAGCCTACCAATGTAAAATAAACAGTAAGTTACCTTGATTTTGCTAAAAGTTTAAATCCATTTCGGCGAACAACAAGATTAGCCTACTATTTTTAATCATGGCGTGTACAAAATTATCTGGAAGAAGGCAAAAAGCATTTCCTTGTATACTTTGCTGCGCAAATTCTTTGACATTTTCATTGAGAAGCTGATTTAATCGCTAAATGGTAAACAGAATTTTAATAGAAACCAAACTGCTTAAAATGAGAAGCACCAGACTCGAGTTTCGCTCTTATTAGAGCTCGTCAGTGATGCATATCAGTGATTTATAAAATCATTTAAACAGAATTTTAGGAGCTTCATGAAGTTTTGATGATGTTTTAATTTCAAACCATGCAAAAGCGTAAACCTTTATAATATTAGAAACAGGCTTCTCTAGTGTTTCATTTGGCTTCTTTTCTCGAGTATATAAAGCTAATAACCGAATTGCTAACGTTAACCACCTTGAATGACATAAAGAACCTAGTTTTCTTGAAACCAAGCTTTTATTTTATAGTGTCCTTGTCTCGTTTAACTTTTATTTAACCTTAACTAATCTCAACTTATAGTTTATAACAACCAACACGCGTCTACTTCTCAACTCGTTATATTTCAGATCTCAGACTTGAGAATTTTTTTTCTTGTAAAAAAGTTATAAATAATCAACAATTTGGATTTAGAAAAGGTTACTCAACTGAATTAGCCATTACAGATTTGCATAATAGAATCATAAAAAATACTGATAATGGCTACTATACTTGTTGCATATTTTTAGATTTGTCCAAAGCGTTCGACACTGTAAACCATTCAATCCTCTTAGAAAAATTGTATGCTTATGGTATACGTGGTAACATGCATTCACTTTTAAAGAGCTATTTAAGCAATCGTAAGCAATTTACCTGGTGTAATAACACCAAATCAGAAAATAGCACAATTATATGTGGTGTCCCTCAAGGGTCAACATTGGGTCCTCTGTTTTTTTCACTATACGTTAATGACTTACCAACACACACCAATTTTAATGTAAATTTATTTGCTGATGATACAGTTCTAACAATGAAAGACAAAAGTCTATCAAAACTTCAAGCAACAGTTAATTGTGAACTAGCTATTGTAGATGACTGGATGAAACTTAATCGATTATCCTTAAACTACTCTAAATCTACATATTTTATTGTTAAACCTTTTTCTTATAATAGTAAAAACATAGCTTTAGATGATTTCAATGTTAGTATAGGTCAACATAAAATTAACTCTACAATTTATACAAAATATTTGGGAATATTAATTGATCATGACTTAAAATGGCATAATCATGTTAGTTCAATTGCACAAAAACTTGTTAATGCTGCTAGAATTCTTTGCACAATTAGACACTATGTTAATAAACCCACTTTAAGAAGTCTATACTTTAGTTTTGTATACCCTCATCTGAAATATGGTATTATAGTCTGGGGCAATTCCAATAAATCTGTACTGCAAAGCCTTCAAGTAATGCAAAACAAAATTATTCGCATCATGAATTTTAAATGTTTAAGGGATCACGTTCAATTAAACCCATTATTCAAATCCTGGAACTTATTAAAAATCAATGAAATATACGAACTAGAAATAGCTAAATTTATGCATTTATATTACAATAAACATCTTCCGGAAAATTTTGACCATTATTTTAAATCTGCTGGCAATCATCATTCTTATTCAACCAGATCCATATCCAATCAAAACTATTATCAAGAAAGATATAATCTAACATTCAGCCAATCTTCTTGTAGTTATAATGGAGTAAAGGTATGGAATAAAATTCCACTAGCTATGAAAAAACTAACATTTTCCTCCTTCAACAAAAAGATGAAAACATATCTATTAAATCAGTATTAGATATATCGTATTTGGAGTCTATATAAAAAAATTTTTTTTTTTTGTATGAATAACATGTCATATAGCTATGTGCTTTTTGTGTATGTGCCATACTTGCTTTGTGTGTGCTTTTTTGTATGTTTGTATTTTTTGTGTTTGTTTTGCTTAGTTATTGTACTAATATTCTATTTTAATATCAATGGGCAGTTTTGACTAGATGACCACATAGTGGTCTTTCACTGTCTAGTTTAGTCAAATATAAATTCTTTATATCCTGTCTGCAATGTAGTTTTGCTTAAAAGTAATATTGTAATTGAAAATGGATGTGATTATCTTATTTTCTCTGTATTTTATTTGACTAAACAAAATAAACTTCTTCTCTTCTCTCTCTTTCTCAATTTTCTCAATTTACTATAATAGTGACCAGCAGTTATTGACGTCATGCGATAACGCGTTGAAAAGATAGTTGACGTCACTTTAGATTTTGGCTTGTATCACAGTGTGATGCCAGTTATACGTTTTTTGTTGTAGTTAATAGTTGAAATTTGTAAAGTTTTCAAAATATTTTTTTTACTACAGTGTAATTATTAGGGTCAATTTTATCCAAATTTGTTATTTTTATATTTTTATTTTGCACAGAATTGATAGAAGTTGTTAACTGATGGTGATCTTGTGATTGAAATCGATTTTAAGTTTTTAATACAGTCATTGTGCAGTTCAGGAGCCAAAAGCCAATTGCTTACAATGTTGCTATGGAGAAAAGCATTTAGCGCCACCAAAATAGTGCTTTTTTTTAAAAAAAAGAAAGGAAAAATTTTGTTCAAATAAACGTAAATGCGCAAAAGAAAAACAGGTTTGAAGTATTTTTTTTATCATTTTGGAATATAAGTATGTTTTTCCAACTACTCTTACCCTTACCTAAGCTTGATTTCAAAATCGACTTACCCTATTGTACAAGCCCGATAAATAAACATCACAAATTATACACAATACGACAAAAGCTTTATGAGTTTTACACTACTTCAAACGAAATCGGTTAAATAATTGGGAAAGCGTTTTGTCTTACACTTCGCCACAAGGTTGGAAGTGGTGAAAGGATGTACAGACATTTTATCACGCGATTGTTAATTACAAACATTGAACCACTAGATATTTAATCACTTAAAAATTTAATTACAGAGACACTCAATCACGCTCTCAAATGTAGTTAAGTTAGTATGGCAATTAGCGTGTAAAAAGGTCTGAAAAAAGTCATAATGTTTATTTAGAGATAGGGTTAGGGTTAGGGTTATAGGCGTACGCAAGGGGGGGTTTCAGGGGTCAAAACCCCCCTTTGAAGAATGGTGTTCAATCATATATACAGTACATGGTAATAAATAGGCTTTAATAATAGGATTTTGGTTTCTATTGTTTACCGCACTTTTTAAACTTAATTACTGCTTGCGCATCAATTTTTGCTATCGTTTAAATTGCTTCAAAGTTAGCTAATGTACTGTACATTGCCACTGTGAAGAAGACTTTCAAACTTGTAAAATATTGAAAGTTAAGCATGGGAATGAAAATAAACTGCATGGGAACAATAGCTTCAGTTCACAATTTTTTAATGCTCCAAAACTTCAAAACATTTTGCGCAAGTCCATCAACACGATTTCGTCAACAACAAAAGCTTAAAAACTTGTTCAAATTTGTGCTATCAGATGGGTCGATCGACACGAGAGTGTTTGTACTTTTTCAAATTTACAATTTACCGTTGTGGAAGCTTTGGCAGAAATTTCAGCATGGCCAGACAGAGAAACCTCATCACGAGCTCTGCAGTTGCTATCGACAATTACGCAAAGTGAATTTCGCATTGCTCTCTTAGTTTTAAAATACGTTTTTGGATACAGTGTTGTTTTGTGTAAAGTTAAGCAAAAAAAAAGTCGATAAGCCTTCTTGAGGCCGTCAACATTGCACAGGATATTGCAAATGAGTTAAAGTATCTTAGAGAAAAAACCGAATATGAATTTCCCCAGCTCTATATTTTTGCGCAAGAAACGGCCAAAGCCGAAGATTTTATTTTGAAAATACCATGCCCTCTTGAAGACAGACCAATCGATGCAATATTGCTGCTGTAACAGATGAAGAACATTTGAGACTAGGGATTTTTATTCTATTTCTTGATAACTTTATTGTCACTCTCAAAGCAAGATTTACAACCCACAAATCGATTATTGGTGAATTTCAGTGTTTAATTTCTGTTGATCAAACTAGTGCACCAACTCCTCAACAAATTAAAAGTATTCAAATTTTGGGAAAATTTTACGAAAATGATTTAACGAAATCCTGGGGAGAATTAGTGTTTGAACTGATATTATGTTACAGGAAACTTTTTCGGTTGAACGCAGCAGAAAGACCAACTAATGCGTTGAGCAGCATCAAGGAATGCACTTTCGATGCTGTTTCGAATATATTTACATTAATGACCTTTTTGTTAACTCTTTCAGTAATAACATGCACTAGTGAACAATTCTTTCAGTAATAACATGCACTAGTGAACAATTCCACATTGCGCAGACTAAAAACGTGCTTACGAAACACAAGTGGTACCACTCGAATTAATGGATCTGCATTACTAAACATTTATAGGAGCCACACGCGTGCCTTGCCCTGATGATGTAATTAACAGATTAAGTGAAAAAAACAGGCGTTTGAATATAAGCCTTTAAAAAAATTTGAAATATTTGTTAAGTAAGGTTATTTTTTTTGATCGTTTGATTTTCCACCTATTGTTCTCATCATTTACACGAGTTGCTTTTAATTTGAAAAGTTTCTTGTCATGATTGAATTACTCGCACATACCTTTTCAATAGTTAGTTTTACGGTTTGGTAAAAAGAAATTCATGCTACTGCAGGATGTTCTTAAAACGAAAACACTTTATTTTTGAATGCAGGCCTAATTTTGGAAGTTTTTGCCCATTACCAGGACTACTGAGAGCAATCACATTTTTGGCTCCAAACCCCCCCCCCCCCTTTACAAATTTCTGCGTACCCCACTGGTTAGGGTTAGGGTAATTGTTTATTTATGCGATAAATACGCAATCCCACGCAAATACACTAAAATGTTTAGTGGTTAAATGAGTTAATAGGTCTACATGATTAAATGTCTTAGTGTTAATATGTTTACATGATTAAATGTCTATGGGCTAAATGTCCGTAATTTACAGTCGCGTGATGAAATATTGCGTGATGAAGTATGGGCAAACTGGTGGAAGAACTACATTTTCAAAATGAACGGAAGAAGAAGGTAGTAGAACCGTGCGCTATGACGTCACATACTATAACACTACTCTATTTAAATTATGACGCAACCCGGTTTTTAATTATTACCTACTTATCGATGCAATTTATTTCGTCAATTACCATATCCTTTGCTAAACTCTTTGATTGTGCTGTCCTGACTTTTATTGTTTTGTAATCTTGACAAAAAGTGTCTTTTACAACGTTTGAAAAGTGGATCATTTTTAGTGTTTACTTTTTATAAAATAAAAAAAGAATTAAGAAAAATAAAGTTTTAACTTTTGATCGCGCTCTAAATGAAATTGCTTTAAGCATTTTAGTTCCAATTTCGAAAACCTATTCAGTTCTACTTTATGTTTAATTCAGTAATTCCCAAGCTTTTTTAGTCACAGACCTGTTATAACAAAGTATTAAATCTACGAACCCATAAATTTTAAGATCGACCTTGATTAATAATTTCGCAAAGTTTTTTTCGATTCTTTCCAACTTTCAGTACGCTCGTGGACACCTTGGGAGTACAATGACCACTGGTTGGGAACCAGGACAGGCTTAAGTAATTAATCAATGGGAAAGCTGTTTTTTTACAAACAAAAAATATGGTGTTTAGTTCGTAATGTTATTTATCTTTAAATGTGGTTACCAGTTACAGCCAAATATATTAGATAAATCTATACATTTGTTTTTTAATAATCTTAAAATTTTGGAAAGATCAAGCAAATGTTTGAACTAAGAAACTCCACCTTCATGATGGAAAGCAAAATATTAATACAAAAAAATTTTAGTTTTTACCTTTTGTCATTGACGAACAGCGCGAACTAGTTTAAAAATTGAAACAATACCACATACCCACTATTTTTTCTATTATTTTTATCTCTATATATATATCCTCCTGACTCTCGACTAAACGACTATAATCAGTAATACGTTTATTTATTTATTTTTTGTAAATTGAATGACACTTAAGTTTACAGCTTTAATTTAAACAGATAGTATAAAAAACATCGAGTATAAATCGAGTATAAAAAACAATGGTAAATTGTGTAATCAGTCCAGAACATCGAGTATAAAAAACCGGGTCTGGTGCAGAATCGGCCATAATCGCCTTTTTATTTCTATTTTGATTTCTTTCGTTTTCTCGTCTCTCGCTTTCCGTTTCTCTTTTTATTTCTTTATTATAACTCATTCTTTTTAGCAAACAACAACAAACAAAGGCATACATTAAATTATACAATATCTTTTTCGATATTTTCAAATATTTGCTTCTCTAACACTTCTTAATTATTATTTTCACATAAATAAAACTTGTAAGAACTGAATTTGTTTTTGGGTTCTAACGAAACGCTTTTTGGGGCCCATTTGCACAAGCTATCAATCGCACGTTTGAATAATGATTTATTTCCAAATACACTTCTCAATAATTATACATGCCTTATACATTCTTAAAATATACTTTTAAGTTGTACAAACTGATTTTGCTTTAAATCATTAAATAAAACTACTGTAGAAGTATTTCGTGACCGCCGATTCTGCGCAAGCTAACATTCGCAGGTTTGTATTCTGAGTTTAACTTTAAAAATCAATCATTCGCTTCTCAAACACTGTTTAATTATTATTTTCATATAAATAAAACACTCTTAAAATATAGTTGAAACTTGTAAGAATTGAATTTGTTTAAATATTTAACGAAACGTAATGGTTTTTGGGGGCCGATTCTGCACAAGCTATCAATCGCACGTTTGAATAATAATTTATTTCCAGATACACTTCATGTCACTCTTCATTCCCAATAATTTTAATTATGGCGATGTAGCTTATTTTCCGCCTTAAAATAATTCGGAATTTTGCTATAACATAGAAATCGCTTGGGCAAGTTACAATCGCTTTCGTACTGTGTTATTTAATTATCTTTTATTTCGCATACAATTGTTCGAATGTAACTTTCTTTTTTCTTTCGCCAGATGGTGATGACGTAATGCGCTTTGTCTGTATCGCGTGACCGAGTTAATGGCTTGTTCTGGAATGTTCTCACTTACCGTGGAAACGCGTTCTAATTTTACTCATGTGACCAAAGCGTTCGAGACGGTTCCAGCGATTTGCGTCTCGTGACCTTTTGTTTATATAATGTACGCTCGATGCATGTATGCGAGGGCGAAGTGAAGGCGAAGACGAGAGAAGGGAGTTAAACCAGAGACTTCTAAATAGTAATACCTGGACTGGAAACTGAATCGCTAATGAAAGCTTTCGCGTACATAATGAGGCCAGACAAAAGCGACAAACGAATTGAGTTGCTGGAAAGCGAATTTCGACATTTCAGAATCAAGCGACAGTTATATTGAAAGTTCTAGTTTTAAAAGCTTCGCTGCAATCTTTTTTAAAATATAAATTATATTGTAAGTTATATCTAGAGAGTCTGTCTTAATTTTTATGTTCTTATCTAAACTCATTGCAGTAAGTTTGCTCAGGTATATGTTAAATTTTTGAATAACTTTGTCGAAAATACTAACTAAAAGTCTCTAAGAATTTGCTAGGATTAATGTTGGTACTGTTTCGAACTTTTTTTATGTAGCCTAAATACTTTTAAAAAACTAATTTTCCCGCAATTTTAAAGCAATTGTGGTTAGTATAAGTGAAAACACTTAGATTCGCATTTAGAAAAAGTAAGTATAAAGCTTAGTCAACCATGTTTGTACTTAGTAAAAGAACTGCAAAAATAAAGTTAGCAGCTTCTACAGGGGTTGCGCAGAGAAAAAACCGGCAAGTTTACCGGTATCCAAAAATCTTGGAAAGATTTTTTACAAGATTTTTGCATCTTGAAGTGGAAAACAGATAATGGGACAAGCACGCTCAGTTAGTTCAGTCCAGTTCAGTTCAGTTCAGTTTATTATTTGTCAAGTAGTTCTGGTGTATCATTCAAACTTAAAAGTGAAACACACAAAAAAAATCTATATGAATGACAAGATAGTTCATAGAGCACTGTTTTAAGAAATAATTAGTAATTGGCCAACCAGTCACTTGACAATTTTTAGTTTTGTAAAAAGGGGACTTGAATTAGTGTGGCAATTACTTTCTGTCATTATTCTAGTAATGCGTTTTTGTGTATTTATAATTGGTTGGATAATAGTTTTAGCAGATTTTTCCCAATTAGTTATAGAGTATTTTAGATGGGAATATATCAAACTATAATAAACAATTTTTAAACTATGGATATCAATATATTTTTTTAGCTTCAAAATGGCCCATGATCCTTAAAAAAGTTTGGCATTTAGATAGTTGATGTGTTGTTTCCAATTCATTTTGTTATCAAACATTATGCCCAAATATTTAACACTATCTTTTTGGATAATTTCATTTTGTCCAATTTTGATTTTAAACAAAGATTTGTTTATTTTTTGTTTTTTTAACTATCATATAATTTGTTTTTTTGTAGTTTATTGTCAATTTATTTGTTTTCATCCAGTCTTCAATTTTTTTTAGTTCTGCATTAGTTTTACATTCTTATGTTTGGATTTTTATCAATGCATGTTGAATGGCATCATCAGCAAATAGGGTTATTTTCATGTTTGATGCATTTGGCAAACCATTAATATAAATAAGGAATAAAAGAGGCCCCAGGGAAACCTTGAGGTACTCCATAATTATTTTCACACTAGTCTGACTTTATTTTTTTAATAATACTGCACTGTTGTCTGTTTTTTAAATAACTGGCAAGTAGTTTATGAGGTTCACCATGAATGCCATATTTTTTTAATTTGGTTCCCAACCGCTGTGATCATAATTAACAACTGAATATTTTCAATACAGTTCGAATTAACACTTTGACTGCAATGTCAACAAATATTGTTGACACGGCAATTTTTAATGAGGCTATGTCTGATATACTCGTAATTTCTATTTTATTACTTTGAAACAAAATAAATTCGGGTAAAAACGGGTTAAAGTCAAGTGGAAATAGTTTTTTTGTATGTATATTTTCAGTATTATGCAAATCTAGGAAAATTTTTTGTGGCCCCACCGAGGTATTTCTAGAAAACCAGCTTGGCAGTCAAAGTATTAATTTGCATATTTATATGGTATAGAGTTGTCATTTTCACTGAACTGTCTGTATTTCTTTTTTTTGATTGATTGGTTATTGAAAGCAATATTTACAAAATCACTAATGCAAAAAATCGATTCTAACTTGCCATATACAACTTTTTATTTTCGGCTTTGCATTGGATGATGTATGATCCACGTTAGTATAAATTTTTGAGATTAATATTAATAAGACGTGATTTCATATTGTATATGCTGTGCTACTATTTTGCAAAATTCTTCGAATGTTTATCATTGTAATATGCATTGTTGATGCATTTTCTCTGTTGCGGTA